>JAODXP020000029.1:12205106-12210106 GCA_027497455.2 Sardinella longiceps
TTTTGTGCTTTGTACTTCTTCTCTTCCTTATTCTGACATCTCATCTTTCACTGTATAGAGCTATTTGAATGTTCTCAGGACTTTAGAGAGCCAATCTAAATTCATAAATACATATTCCGGTGATGGTAGTCCTTTGGTCAATAACTAGCACCCTAGAGTTTTAGCTCACTTGCTAGAATGCAGGACTCCCAGTCCATGGTTCTATTGAGTCGCAGGTTCGAGCCCAAGCATGTTCTATAAACTGGACCCACTACTTTAGAAGCGTCCATAAGTCATCACTCACCATTAGAATGGGCTGCAGAGAACAGATGCGGTTATCTCCTGCTCCCCAGTCAGCAAAGTTGTTGTAGAAGCCCTTCTCCAGGATATACTGGTTCCCTGAGAAGTCCACATGGGAGTACGCTATCCACCTGGACATGCGAAGGGAATGAAAGAACATTAAAAGAATCTGAGAGCTGAGAGCTACATAACAGTACCTGAGAGTTTTGGGCTAAACTGAAGTCAATGGGCCTCATTCAACAACCATTCTTATGAAGAAATTTGTTCTTAAATCACACTTATGCAGTTTTTAAGAAGATTTGTATTCACCAATATAGGGTTTTCAATGGCACTTAAAGAACAAATTTAAGAAAATTATATATTGGTGAATAAGGGCCCTTGACCTTAACTGTATGACATGTGAAACAGTGCTAATTCGTCTAGCAGCTTTTGGCCCTGGTTCATGCTAGTGATGAATGCACAGAAATCAGAAGCCTCTAGGGACTTACGCTCCACTAAGGACATGGATGGAGCGGGTGTTGATGTGGAAGCCAAACAGCTCCACGTCAGGGATGGCTTCGGTCACCTCGAAGGTGCGCTCCTCCTGAGGCTCCTCCAGCTGCTCGTCTGGAAACTCATACATCACTAGAGCAGGGTCAGTCAGGTCCTAGAGAAGGAGAAATGGAGAGAAAGAAATGGAGAGAGAGATGGCGGGAGGGAGAGAGAGAGAGAGACAGAAGAGAGAGAGAGAGAGAGAGAGAGAGAGAGAGAGAGAGGCAGAATGAGAGAGAGAGACAGACAGATAAGGAATATTACACACAGTGCTATTTATTCACTGTGCAGTTGCACCTGCTTTCATCATTTTTAAATTAAGGAATGAGTAAGGCATATTGCAACGTGATTAATTGCCAATTACTTAGCCTCAGCGTACCTAAAATAAAATTAATATCCATCTCACAATAATTTCACTTCATTAATGAACTCCTATGAGGAATTGTAACGTGGCATTTTTATGTGTGGCATTACTAGTGTGTGTGTGTGTGTGTGTGTGTGTGTGTGTCCAGCTGAAACTCACAGCTCGGATGACTCTGACAGAGCGCATTTCTGCGTCACATCCTCCCCACACACGCCAGTCCTGGTACTCGCCCTCCTCCAGCAGATACTGCTTCCCACGGAAACCTTCCTTCTCATAACCCACCCAACTGATTAAAGACAGATAGAGAGAGAGAGAGAGAGAGAGAGAGAGAGAGAGAGAGAGAGAGAGAGAGAGAGAGAGAGAGAGGAGTAGAGGAGAGAGAGAGAGAGGGGGGCAAAGCAAGTAAAGTGTTCACTTGTTGCACTTATTAAAAACTCAATAGGCCAATAATGAATCCTGCATAAACATACACAAATTTCTATAATCAATGTTAAAAACAGCCTTACATGCCACCAATGACTTTGAGGGAGCCCACATTGTACATGAAGGCTTTCTGCTGGCGGTCTACTCGTGTCATGAAGTCTCTCATTGAAGTATAGAGCTCGCGTGATTTCCCTGTGAAGTAGGGTTTATCATAGATGATGATCTGAGGACACACACACACACACACACACACACACACACACACACACACACACACACACACACACACACACACACACACACACACACACACACACACACACAGGGGTTATGAGATGGAGGAGAAAAACACACAACTTTTGTTTGTGTTTAGAGCATGCATGCTTGTGCATGCAGATTGTAATTTCTGGGAATTGAAATTCCAGTTCTCTTTGATGTTCTTGTATATTTACGCTTTTACCTTGGGTTCATTTGGTTTCTCCACCCTAGGCTCTCCCTGAAAAACAAACAAACAAAACAAAGAAAACACTTCATGTCAATGCACCAACACACCAACACCAACATGTCAATGCACCAACACACCAACACCAAATTTCATATTACTTACTAATTAGTAATTGGTATTCTCAGATATGGCTATTTGCTTTAAATTAGAAAGTTAGGATCGATTTCGATATTCTGTTTCAATGGAGTACAAAATCAGATGTGTGATCCAAACTCACAATCTTGAGAGGGTGCAGGGAGCTGACGTAGGGCTGGGTCACCCCCCAGGCGGCTGGGTTTGTGAAGCCCCCCACCTCCAGGACTCTGGGGATCCCCTGGAAGAAAGGCTCAGCATAGACCAGCCAACTATGGGACGCAGAAGGTCAAGGGTCAGTATACCAAACATTTCATTTACAACTCATTTCATTTACACTGTGAAAAAACAATGATGCAATTGATTACATAATACTAAAGGCGCTTGGTGTGTGTGTGTGTGTGTGTGATGTGTGCTGATGTGTGTGTAGTGACGTAGTAGTGTGTGTGCTGTGAACTGTGATTGCATCATGGTAGCTGTGTGCAGTGAATGGATGAATGAAGGTTGAGTGACTGTCTCATGTTTTTTGAGGCTGTAACAATGCAAATTTCTCCATTGCGAGACAATAAATCTTATCTTATCTTTTAAAAAAAACAATACTAAACCAACTAAATTACAGGAGAGTTGATAGAAGTGGATAAACATTGATTAAAAATGTGTTAGTTCTCTTGGTTAGATGGCCTGTCTTGAGTGCAGAAACTCACAGGCCAGCATTGATGATGATTGAGTTGGCTTTGATGGGGAAGCCAAAGATACGGGCATCTTCTGACGTGTCTCGGAAAACCACCTTCTTCCCTTCAGCATTCTCCTCTGGGAACAGACTGATCTCTGGAACGCTGTAATCCTGTGAAGAGGACCACATTGTATTACTGTACACCTGTACTTAGGTAGGGATGCTCCATTCTGCTGTACTTACTAATCATACCACTAGGGGGAGAACTATAACTAGTTTATATTACAGTACTGTAAAACTGTTTAGTATTCAGCTGTTTAGTATTCAACTAAATCCAATACCCACAGTCCTCTAATAAAACTATGCAAAAACAACAAAGCTCATTTATTTATTTATTTATTTATTTTTATTTTTTTATTCTTTTTTTTAAAAGCTGGTATTGTTGATGCTCTTACCCTGACAGCTCTGCGTATGGATCCAATGACAAACTTCTTAGTCTTGGGCTCCTGGTTGGCGTCTCCATTCTGTGTCTGTCCATTCTGCTCATGGACCTCTTCCATCGTGTCAAAGGGGTTACTAAGTGTCTCAATATCCCCTTCATCTAAGGCAATCTTCTCCCCCTTAAAGTTGGGCTTCTCATACAAAACCCACCTGAGAGAGAGAGAGAGAGAGAGAGAGAGAGAGGGCATCAAAAGCATATATCAAGCCTTTAAGACTTTTTTTTAAAACTCTTTTTCTTTCCAGTTCATCAGTTGCAAAAAGAGCAGTCAAAATAAACTGAAATGGCTAAATGATTGTTTTTTCAAGTTAATGTTCCAATGTTACACAACCCATGACAAGACCGCTGTGTGTGAGAGTGTGAGGTTTAATGATATTGCTATAACATCAGCGTGGGGGAAGGTTTGCCCTGGGGGCCCCGTGTCTGTGCCAGCCGAAGCACGTCGATGCGGGTCAGGGAGCAGTAAAATACGCCTCTGCACTGCCAGAGCCATGGAACAGATTTCACCAGAGGTACCGAAACCCCACGCCTGCCAAACATTTGTGCCGTGCTTGTGTAGGGTCTCTTTGCTGGTTACCAGGCAATCTTGGTTATGCCATGCCAGGCACACTTAGCTTTTTAAGCTGACTGACAGTGTGATGATGGCTTTAATGGCAGGCTTTAAAGATGGGCAAGCAGAGACGGATAGCATTTTGGGGAAGTGATGGAATTTGTAGCACTTCAGGGTTTGTGTGTGTGTGTGTGTGTGTGTGTGTGTGTGTGTGTGTGTGTGTGTGTGTGTGTGTGTGTGTGTGTGTGTGTGTGTGTGAGTGTGTGTGTGTGTGTGTGTGTGTGTGTGTGTGTGTGCATTTGTGTGTATTTGTTTGCATGTGTGCACATACCCTCCTCTGATTATTCTTAAGGAAATGCTGTCTGGGAAGTCCCATCCTGTGGCATCGACAACATCCCCGCGCACCTCGATCCTTTCCCCCTTCATTCCTGGCTGGTAATATATGATCATCTGGGAGGAAAGGAACAGATTAAAAAGAGTGAAGTGTGTGTGTGTGTGTGTGTGTGTGTGTGTGTGTGTGTGTGTGTGTGTGTGTGTGTGTGTGTGTGTGCGTCTTTCTAAGGCACATGTCTTTTTGCTTTCACGGTGGGTGCTTTGTTAAGTATTGTATTCTAATGACTACTACGAGGGCAGGCTTAACAAGAGGACCATATTACTCCCAAACAGTGGGAACAGGGCTATGTGAAAGAGAGAGGGATAAAGAGATGGGAGGAAGGGGGAGAGAGAAAGAGAAAAGGAGTCCAAAAAGAGAGAGTGTGTGTGTGTGAGAGAGAGAGAGAGAGAGAGAGAGAGAGAGAGAGAGACAGAGAGAGGGACAGACAGACACAGAGTGAAAGAACGGCTTCTTTGTGTCTCGCAAGGCCAAGTGAAAACGGAGAAACTTCCAGAAGAAACTTCCAGAAGCATTGTTCTCACAGGGCCTACAGGCTGCAATCTTATCCCCAGTGGGATGTGATCTGGGAGAATATAAATGTCAGGCTCTCTAACTAGAGAGGCCTTCACTGACATGCCATAGCAGGCTTGACATTTAGTTTGCCAATGATCATGTTATTCTTTCCTTTTGATATTCAGCGTTTTGCATTTAGAGACAGAGTGCCACAGGAA
>JAODXP020000029.1:12212606-12307308 GCA_027497455.2 Sardinella longiceps
TTTCTTACTACCAGAAGTTGACAACTGTCTTTCATCGCCAATAAAGTACGACCCTTTCTCTATCCTTAAACAGGGCCTTCAGTAAAATGAATCAAAGACAACACAATACACCAATACAACATGAAGAGTAGGTAAAATGAGACATTTATATTGCATTGAATTGTAAGTGTAAAGAGAATGATAACTGCAATTATTGTTACAGAATGAGAAAGCTCAGCTCTCAGTTTTGACAGGCATCTCTGCCTAGCAATTCTGTTTTAATTACAGTCTCTCCTTATCATGCTTTCATAGAGACTACAGACCCTTTAAAGCCTGTGTCCTTTTTCTGCAGCGCTCACTGGCTAATTAGATTGCTTAATGAGAACATATTGCATTATACGAAAATTGGTTTTATCTGATCAAAACAATTCTGAAACAAAGATGTAGGTTTAGGTACACCTCCGGCTTATTAGTTCATCTAATGCATCTTCATTGGAAACTGTCTGTATCAACTCTAACTTAAAGAAAACTAGAAAAAACTTTCGGAGAGGGTGCCTGTTATTCTGGCATTCTGCTGAGGGAAGTTGTCATGATTCTGTTCAGTGGTGTGTTAGGTAGGTGCCGACGGAAGTAGGGTGGACAGCTTAGGAAGTTTTTCATTTGAAACATTCTACCAACTTCTATTGTGGACCTCAAGTAAGCCTTCATTAGCTACTCACAAATCTTTCAAAGCACCGCTAGCCTGACAGAGAGCTATTGACAAAGTCAGGAGCCACATAGCAAGTCAGGTGAGATGCCAGTTGGGGATTACTGGTCCTGGTTTGAGAAGAATTCTGTAAGAATTCCAGCTTGATGACAGAATCCAGAATCTTAGTTATTTTTACTGACGTTTGCAGTTAACCTAAGTACATGTGCTAATGTTGAATACCACTAGGGCAACGTGTACCTGTAATCTGCACAGGTATGTGGAATAATAAACTTTTCCTGTACAGCTGATCAGCTCTTGTATTTGACCTATTTCACCACATCCGGAGAGATACAGTCTCTCTCTTTAGCCTCAAGTTTTAGTTAGTATTCATTATTTTCCAGGCCAACTGGTTTGTAGTGACATTTAGCAGTTTGTGCAGGTGAAAATATTGTGGGGCTTTCCATATGAAGTTCCTGATGTCTGACGACCAAAATGTGCTCTCTGTGATCCAGGGCAAGAGGTTCGTATGTTTTCTGCCTTAACGAGATCAACTTAAAGGCATTCTTGCATCGGCAGAACTGGTTTCTAGTGCCTCAACATATTTCTGCCTGCGTCAAAAGAGATCCTCGACCAAAGATAATAAAATAACTTCTAGGAGGTCTCCCTAACCTCTAGAAAACTAACCATAAATATTTAGATTTGAGTTATAACGGGATGAAGTACAGCTCCCAGTTCTTAAAAGGAGAAAACCTGTGAGAGTCTGTCAATAGCCCTGTTAATCAAGGTCACCATGTTGGTCGGAAAAAGAATACAACTTAGAAGAATACAAACTAGACTGCATAGTGAACTGCCAACTAACACCAAGTGGGGGGCACCAATGGGGTACCTTACAGTAGCGTACTTTCAGTTTCATTTCTTTATGCCCCACTCAGTTAACATCAGTTATCATTTCATTTGATCTACGATGCATCAAATTTTCTGGTTCTCTTACCTACAGACAGCATTCAGTGACCTTGAAGAACAGGGCTATTGACTGAGTCACATCAAATTTCCTTTAAAGTGATATATCATGTACAGCACAGGTCAAAGTTTGGACACACCTCATTCAATGTGTTCCCTTTAGAGTGTTTTCACACACACACACACACACACACACACACACACACACACACACACACACACACACACACACAGCTTGTCACAGGTATGTATTTTGAGTAGAGTGAATGCACCACATTATATATAAATATTTATATATTATATGTGAAAACACCTTTTAAGGAAACACATTGAATAAGGTGTGTCCAAACTTTTGGCTTGCACTGCAGCCACTTGTGCCTGTGGGTGGGGTGGATTGTAGATGTGTGAAATGGGTGATGTGGGAACTGGGCAAGCAGGTGGGCAAGGCACATGAGGAGAGATGCCATAATCATTTGATCCTCCCCACCACTGTTCTCCCTCTCACCCTCAGGTGATTTCTGCGTTCCCGTGACAGAGCATGAAGACGCATAAAGAGCATGTACGCAGATCCCAACACACGTCTAAGACATTATGTGCCATCAAGTATGTGCACATACAGCAGTACCATAGGCAGTGTTCTCTCTCTCTCTCTCTCTCTCTCTCTCTCTCTCTCTCTCTCTCTCTCTCTCTCTCTCTCTCACACACACACACACACACACAAACACAGTTGGCTGCACAAATGCAGACACCCAATCAAGCATGCCCTTACATAAAATATGAGTGCCACACACACACACACACACACACACACACACACACACACACACACACACACACACACACACACACACACACACACACACACACACACAGCTAGGCATGCATTCCCAAATAATGAGAGGCAAGAACAAACACAAAAGAAAGGGTGTGGTGGAGAGCAGGACTCGACAGATAATCAGGCAAAGAGAAGTCGGACTAGACTAGAAGAAGAAAACTGCCTCAGTCAAAATCCTCAACACACACAAGAGTCTGCCAACCATAACAATCCCTTTTCATGCCACCCTTCCTTCCATTATCATGGTGGAAAAATCCATAACTGAATGGCTCTCTTGGGACACCGTACCTCCTTTCCCAGTCATTTTAAAGCAGGGGTGGCCAAACGTTTTTGCTAGTTGACCATATGCTGAAAAAACTAAGCAGTCAACGGCAATTGAAAATGAAACCAATTTCCATCCAATTTCATGTCAGCTAAAGCTAATATTAATATCAGATTAATGTAACAACAATAGCCGTTTTTAGACACCATGGCGAACTGCATTAACGAAGGCAAAGGGCCGCCATTGGTCCCCAGGCCTTATTTTGGCCACCCCTGCTCCTGCTTTAAAGTCCACACAGTATGCAGTAATGCTAATGGCTGGACTCTGTTGACTCCTGTGTTTTGTTTGAACATGGTAATCTCTCTCTCTACGTGGGGACAGACCAGATACAGAGCAGGGAGCCGGATATGGCTGTAAAAAGGCCTGGAGGGACAGGACAAAATATTTACTCTCTCACTCTCTCTCCCCCTCTCTCTCTCTCTCCCTCTCTCTTTCTCTCTCTCTCTCACAGACACACACAAACATGCACACTCTCCTTCTCTCTCTCTCTCTCTCTCTCTCTCTCTGCCAACCTTTTTTCCAAGATCACAGTATGGCCACTGTAGCCTCTTCAAGAAAACACACACACACACACACACACACACACACACACACACACACACACACACACACACACACACACACACACACCACCACCACCACAATCCCACTCTTATGCTCAAAAGATAACCTTTCATTTTACTGTACTGACTGCACACCCAGAATAGAATGTCCATTACACTGGTATCAATGGCTATCACACACCTGATCTCATGAAGTCACAGCATGCACGCAAGCACGTTCACTTACAAACACACACACACACACACACACACACACACACACACACACACACACACACACACACACACACACACAAAGAGAGAGGCAGTGAATGCATACACCCAAATTCCTGTGACTAATCCTAAGACATAGCCTAATTACAAAGGTTGAGCACTGATATACAGTTGTTTATCGAAGGAAGGGCGATCAAGAGAGCGATATCACTTCTCTTGGTTAGTCAGTCCTGCTGGAAGGTCCCAGTGACAAATGAATTGCCATTACAGACATCCAGATCTAATGTGTGCGTGCAAGAACTATATGTGCTTTATACATACAGCCTGGGGTCAACCAGTACATGAATTACATGTAAACATTTCATGTGCCTGTGACACATAAACCTTCGGCGCACAGAGAGAACTGCAGTCTTGCCCTAGGGCCATTGTTTCAGCTTCACATTAATAGATTGTTTATGCATGACGGCTATTGTCTTTGAAGAGACATCACCGCATCCACTGAAATCATTAAAGAGAGTCGTCAGTGTCAACATGGGTATAAAACCATTAAAGTGCATGTGGTAACACTGTGTGATTTACTGTGGGCATATACTGTATAGAACTCACGCTGGAAGCTTGGCTACATTTACATTGGCTGATCCACCTTAAGAAAACATTTGCTGACTTTACCTAACTTTACAGTGTACAAAATGTAGCCTACTGTCTGCTTAGGCTGCTGTCAATACTTGAAATTTGACATTTGACTTGCAAACTGCATCGTGGTGACATTTGCAAAGAGGCTTGGGGGGTTGTTGATGGGGGGTAGAGAGACGCTCTGAATCAGATTCAGATAGAACTGGAATGCCGTATACTCGGTCTCTGCTGGCCCATTGGGGGAAGTGAGTGAGGGGCATGAATGTTGCATGAGGAGGCGGTAATGGTATCCGACCCTGGGGCTTCATTGTGACGTGGCCCAGCTGAGGTGATACTAAAAAGCCCGCTGAGCCCTGGAGCCTGTTCTCCTCACACAGGTGTCAAGTGTCGGAGAGCGAGAGAGAGAGAGAGAGAGAGAGAGAGAGAGAGAGCTAGCCTATCAGGGAGTGGAAGCACTGAATGTCTGGAAAGCTAAAACACCAAAGAGCTTCTCTCTCTCTCTCTCTCTCTCTCTCTCTCTCTTTCTCTCTCTCTCTCTCTGTCTCTCTCTGTCTCTCTCTCTCTCTCTCTCTGTATTTTCACTTTTTCTCTCACTCCGTTTCTCTTGTTCACTCTCTTCATGTAAATCTCTGCACAAAGACAGACAAACTAGCACTCACACTTGCTGACTTCCTGGATGGCGATGGAAGCAGCAAAAATTTGCATATTAGTCTACGACTGTCCTCCATAAGCATTCCACGTCAGTGAGCCACTCAGCCAGAGCAATCCCTACATACTTTAACATGCCACACTTATGTGCTTGAAACAACTAGTTATGTCTGCTGCCAACCAAAACACAGACAATAGAAACAAACACCTGCACACTTACACTTACACTCACTCACCACTCACACACACACACACACACACACACACACACACACACAGACACACACAAACACATACACATACACACACTCACCACACACACACACACACACACACACACACACACACACACACACACACACACACCCACACACCACGCACACACACGCACACACCAATACACAAAACCACAAAGGTATGTAGTGTTTTGAATGGTACTCACATAGGCATCAGGGAAGGCTCTGTATTTGGGGGTAAAGTGCTTGACAGGCTCGGGTTCTGGCTGTGGGGCCTGCTGGGCTCGGCCGTTGCTCATATCGCTGAAGAGGGGCGCAATGGAGGACCCCAGTGGGCTGTCAGTGCTGAAACTGCGTTGGAGACCACGGTGGTGCATGGAGTCTAGCGGACTGGCCTGTCCAGCCTGGCCTAGGCCTATGTTCATGTCAGACATGGGGTTGTGCTGCTGCGAGGGGGGCATGCTCATGCGGTCGCTGTAGCTGTCCAGGGTGAGCGAGCTAGCGGGCGAGGCGAGGAAGGAGAGGCGCTCGATGCGCGAGGCGTTCAGGTTGGCCTGCAGGTTGTGGTTGATGTTGGTGTTGGCACCCAAGCCGAGCGTAGGCGCCGAGCTGATGCGATCGTGGACCATGCCACTCGTCTCAGGGAGCGAGCCTGTGCGGAAGAGCGTCCGCTGAGCATGTAAGCCATTCTCCATGGGCTGGAAGGCTTGCTGCTGGGGCTGGTAGGCTTGCTGCTGGGGCTGGTATCCTGAGCTGAAGATGAGGCTATTGTCCAGCCTGGAGGGGCTCATCATATTGCCGTTGCCATTCAACTGGTTGAGCTGGTTAAGCTGGGCCGCATCGTCCTCTCCAAACGAAGACGCGCGCATGACAATGCTGTTCACCGTGGAGGCCCTGAGAGGCATGTTCAGGCCGGCCTGTTGCTGCTGAAGCTTCATGAGGGTCAGCGGGGAGCGCATGTCCTTTGTGGTGTTCCAAGTCAGTCCCAGGTTGGCCGGCAGACTCACCTGAACGTTGCCATTGAAAGCAGAAGAGTTCAGTATGCTCTCGGCGTGTCTGCTGGCAGACATGCTCGCGGCGGCCGAAGAGGCCAAAGAGGCCTCCTTGGCGGGGCTGTCTGGGATGTCTTCCTTGATGGAGGGCAGAGAGGGAGCCCCTGTGAGGCGGGAACTCCTCGGCCTGGCCGATTTCTCCATGGTCTTGAGCGTGTCCTTCAGCGTCTCCAGGTGAGGGGAGACTGGCTCCTGTGGGCTGAGAGGGCTTGTGTTGATGCTGCTGCTGCTGCTGTTGTTGGTGGTGGGGGAGGACAAGGAGGAGGAGAAGGAGGAGGAGGAGGTGCTGGTGGAGAAAGAGGAGGTGGGTGAGGAGGGCGTGATCTCCACACGCGTGGCCTTGAACACGCCGCTGTAGCCGTCCTGCTGCAAAGTCGGAGAAGTAGGCCCGACGATGCTGCTGCTACTCTCAACGCTAACGTTACTGTAACTGCTGCTGTTGCTGCGGTCTAAGTACGTGGGCGCGTCTGAGCTTGAATATAACCCTCGCTCTCCTCGGAGCTCTGACACGCTCTCTGTCTCTCTCCCTCCCTCTCTGCTGCTCTCCCCCGCAGGTGTCGGCGCAAGCTCCGCCCAGCTCCTCCCACCTGGCTCGCTGGGCTGGACTTCAGCCCTGTCACTCAGCCAGCTCTTCTGGTTGCTGGGGAAACTGCTACTCGGCAGAGCTGAAGCGGGGGAGGTGGCTGGCTGCGAGTCAGGTGGCTCCCTCCTCTCGGAGGAGAACCTGTGGGATGTGTAACGGGCCGGCTCTGGAGGCACAGCTTCTGGGATTGTGGTAGAGGTGTAGGAAAAGGAGGAGGGGGAGTAATCTATGGTTTCAGTGCTAGGGAAAGCTCTGAATCCAGGGTTGGGTTTGTACTGGTAAGCTAGATAGCGGGTCTTCATGCGGTCTGACAGTTCGTCATCGGACAACTTCGGGGAAGTTGGCTGAGTGAAGCGTTGGGTGCGTTCTGAGCTGTCGGGAATGCCAGCGATGGAAACTCTATGGCACTGTTTTCCATCCTTGCTTTCGGGATTGGACGAGGAGCTGAAGGTGTATGTGTTGCTTGACACGTGCAGTGGGGAGGGGTCTATGTTTTCAGGTGAAGAGAGGGAACTGAAGGTGAATGTGGCTCTAGACACTTCCATCGTGGATGAGGGCGAGGTGTCTGTTGTGTCTGCACAAGTCTGAGGCTCAGCTGGCGCTGCACGCTCAACTATTATCACCGGCCTGCAGAGAAAAATAAGATAAGATAAGACAAGATGAGAATGAGAAACACATCAATAGACGGATAGACAGACAGCTGGTGAGACAGATAACACAGAGAGAGAGAGAGAGAGAGAGAGAGAGAGAGAGAGAGAGAGAGAGAGAGAGAGAGAGAGAGATTGTCAGACAGATAGGCAAGCAGAGACTGATAGAAGATGGGCAAAAGAGACAGATAGATGGACAGAGAGAGGGAAGGAGACAGACATCCAAGTTACATTTCAGGCACATGGTGCTAATAATTTAGATTTCTCCGACTCAAGCCAGAAAGATTTTTAGACTTAGATTGAGCCAAGTTTGCAGACTATAAGACACAGAGAAACATTTGCCAAAAGAGGTGCCATTGCCTATTTGGGATTAAAGTTGAAGAATGCACACACATACCCCCCAGCCACCCCGGCCCCCACTTTACAAACACACAACACAAAGTATAATATCACGTCAGAAACAATCATATGTTGAATTTATGTGGATATGTATCTATGTGGATAATATAATATGCATATAGACCAACATAATCAAGTCACAAAAGATGTCTATTTAAGTAGTTACTCAATGTGAGAGTAGGGGATCTGAATTGGCCCATCTGAGACGAACAATGCCAGCTAATTAGCTTTGGGGTCTTACCAGGGCAAAATATGGATGCAACCTACTCTAGCATTCAGATTCTAGAGGAAATTACTTGTGAGTTCACATTTGAGAACTGTTTTTTTCTTTTCAAACGTTATGCTCTCCATGCATTGTGCACAAAAGCATTACTGTAAATTTACATTCACAGTAGCAATCTTTACAACATTTTACACACACACACAGAGAGAGAGAGAGAGAGAGAGAGAGAGAGAGAGAGAGGGGGAGAGAGAGAGAGAGAGGGAGGCAGAAACAGAGACAGAGATAGAGAAAGAGATGCTCCCCTTTGGCATACATTTTTTTTTGGCATACATTTTTGGCATCCAAGCATACATTCTGAGCGTAACTTCCCGTACTGTGTGTATCTACAGACACACCCTCTTGCCTCCTTATTCAAATTGCCACCAACTACGCAACATTTTTTAATCAGTTACAGTAAACAAATCTCCGGCTGGCCTCGTCATGCCCATTGTCCATGTTACGGTAATGTGTGGGTGAAAGGGATGTCCTCTGGTATGAATGTATGACTTTGATCTGATCTATCTGAGTCTCTGTGATGAAACCCAAAGTCTGAACGAGGATAACAAGGGCTGTGGGATTTTTACAGGAGAGCCAAAGCAAAAATGACAAAATGTTTGTCTTTCTATACTGATTTCACCTATCTAAAGCACAGTTATTGACACAGGATGACATTTAATGAATAATAATATATCTTTCAGTCAAATGCAATGCCCTAACTGCTGTGTAATCATGGTTAAGACTTTTGTTTTTTGTTTAATAACTCCAAATGTATTACTATTTGATATAATTTTGTCAGTAGAAAGAACTCCTCAAGATCTTTCATTTGATATACATTTATAACTCACTTTTGACCAAAATGTCATGGTTTTCATCTCACGGTAACGTCTATTCATTTGTGGGCCTGTACAAAATAAACTGCTAATGTTGCCCTAAAATGCTAAATATGGACATTAGCCCATCTCCTCACTTCTCACATAGCCCAATTCACCTGTTCACACGACCTGGAAGACAATAGTTTAGATGCAAAAGTCTCTAAATTCATTTGAGTCAGTATATTAGTAATATACTGTATTTCAGTAATCAGTAATATACTGTATTTATATGATTTTGATAAACTGTATCATCACTCCATCATTTGGATTGTTTTGGCCTGATTTGTTTATACTTAACAAAAATAAACTGTAGTTTGACAGTATACCTGGAAATTATTATTAAAACAATTTAATTTTTGGAATTAGAGACTTTTGCATCTGAAATCATCTTAGTATCGTGAGGATGGATGCTTGGGTTTCTGGGACTGGGGCTAGTTCAAGACCAGCCAGCAACAAACTGTCTGAGGGGAGAGAGTGGGGTGTGGATGCGGGGGTGGAACTGATGGAAGGACAAATGTCAGTAAGAAATGACTCACTGACATGGGTTCAATCAGACTGTAATCCGCGGAAGGGAGAAAAAAACCTGTTGGGTAGAGTGAAACCTAGCACATGAAAAGGCTTTAATAGAAGGACTGCATTCTTTGAAGGTCAACCGCTTGCACATTGGCCACACACACTACTTGCATGACTAACAACTTTTAATGTCACATATCGTGCAGTATCTGGCTGAATGGGTGAATTACGAAAGAATGATTACAGTGTAGTCACTCTGCAGTTACATTCCTTTTTCTACCTCAATACAAAAACAGCCTGACTGGGGTGTGTGATGAAACAACACGGATTAACAGAATTAACCAACACACCACAGCACAAAAGAAAACAATTCAACATGGGTTACAGCCAAACAACAAAGACGTCTGGTAGCATAGACGATTTGTAAGACTTTTGTCACCTTTTAGAAGTGATGCATATGGATTTTATGTTTGGAGACACTCTGTTTTAAAATGTTGCTCTGAATTTACACCACAGACTCCGTCTGTATGTGGTTTGACTGGCAGCACAAAGGCATAGAGGTCATAGTAAGATGCACGTTACAGAAAGTACTTGCATTCTGCTGGTAGATAAAATGGTGTTTGTTCAAATGCAAAACTGTCTATGACAGCTGAACTTTTGAATGTGACTCAATTAATAAGCTTAAGATCCCTATCACCAGTCCACTGTAAACAACAACAGAGTTCTATTTTTAATCTACATTAAGTGTGAACACATAGTTGAAACAAGAGCTGTTGCCTTACTGGTAGATTCAAATAATTCTTGTTTGCACCGTAGATGTTCCCCATGGGCATTTAAACATGCCATCTTGTTATTTGTTTTATGAAGGGATTACCTTAAAACTGGTTCAACAACCCCTTTATTATTTAGCATAGCTTCTTGCTCAGGAAAAAATGTTTTGAGTACATTAGAATCTCCTATGTTAACTGAGAGAATAGGACAAGTGGTTCATGGAGTGCATGCATGTGGTTATTTAGTTTACTATGTTGTTTAATAGGCCATGTTGCTTATACAAATATGACAATAATGATAATGAGTTCATAGTTTCATTCAAAATAATCAAACTGGCCTGTGACGATCACCTTCCCTGTCTACATACGACGAACTTCAAATAAGTGAAATATGCTAAAATGTGCAGTAAGAGAAGAGTTTGAGGATTCTGGGGGTTTTGTGGGTGAGTTTGAGGTTAAATTGAGTAAATTCCATGTGCTTTGCAAAAGGGTACATCATGTTGCGCCCCAACAAATAGGTCACACCACTCTACAGTACCTCGCTCTGCTAACCTGCCTCAGCAGCAGCAACAGCAGCAGCAGCCACTCCTGCAAAACCCTCAAGGCCTTGAGGATTAGCCCGCATTCCACATGAATCTGTGAGAACATGCCAAATTAAAGGTCAACTTTCCACAGGCACACTAACTACTGTGCCTGAGCATGTACATGTGACCACAACTCTCACCCGCGCTCTTTTATTGATTGCGAAAACTACAGACCTTTACTTTCCTACTAACCCTACTATCTCTGTAACTCACTGAGACCCCTGGAGACATAGTCATAAAGGGGCCTCGTCTGTAGGGAAATACGTAGGCCTACGTGGGATCCCCCTTCCCTCCCACCCAAGGGAGAGAGAAGAGAGAGGAAAGGAAAGGAAGTCAAACTGGTTTCCTAACCAGTTAGCTGTAAGCATTCTCTTTGGGTGCAATGAAACCTGATTCCATCCATCTCATTACCTTCCTGAAATCTTAATTCTCATTGACTAGTTGACTAATTGACTAATAACAAAATTGCTAGATGAATATCCCACATGGTTTCTTGGGAAGCCGAACACTTCCCTTGGTGTATGCCATCAGATGTTTTAGGACTGTTAAACCAGTCTGCATGTATATGCATGGGACCTATATGCATGGGACCTATCACATACCAAGGCTGTTCTAAATGACGTGTGGCTTCCAGTTAGCTGGGGGCACTCAAACAAAACTTTCAGCATTTTGCTAAATGACCTACATGTTGTTTACATGCTCAGAGGACGGTGAAGATGGGGGTAAATGTCACATATCTGCCATTGAACTGACCCCGAGTTAATCATCCCTCAATCTGATGTCACAAAGATGCCAAAAGTTTGAACCAACTCCTTACTCAGTTTACACAGCATGATGGCCTTATTTCCGTCTACGTCTGGATATTCATATCATGTTTTGTGCTGTTGTATTCTTTCATTTAGTCTGATTAGATGACAGCATTTAACTTTTCCATTTATGCATTTAGCAGATGCCTAGCGATATCACAAGAGGATTCATATTTAGAGTACAACACAACTAAGTGCAATACCTTACAAGGAGTGCAATTTGGCAACAAGAAAGTGACAAGAGTTGAAAGTGCAAGGGTATGATTTTGTAAGTGCATAGTCAGTGCATTCCAGGTGCAGTAGATGAAGGTTCTGGGACAGTCAGCTGGTATTCTTGGAATAGCTGGGTCTTCAAGGATTTCTTGAAGATGAAGAGTCTGTACTTCTATTGTTATTCCACCAGTTTGGAACAATGGATGTGAATAGCCTGATTTTTCCTGTGTGAGGTATTGGGAACGCTAAACAATTTTCCTTGGAGAAACAGAGTGACTAGGGGTTAGCATATGGCTTTATGAGGGTGTTAATGTTGATTGGAGCAGATTCATCAATCACCCTGTTGGCCAATATTAGTGATTTGATGCGAGCAGCTACGGGTAGCCAGTGGAGAATCCATTAATAGTGATGTGACGGGCTCTTTTAGGCTGGTTGAAAACTAGACGCACTGCTGCATTCTGGATCATCTATAGCGGTTTCATAGCACAGGCTGGAAGACTTGTTAGGACAGCATTGCAATAGTCAAGGCAAGAAAGAACCAACGTCTGAACCAGGAAATGGGTTGCATGTTGAGTTAGATCCAACATTATGTTGAATAGAGACTGCATTGTAACTATCACGTTTTAGAGTTTTGAATTCAGTAACATGACGTCTTTTGGCAGATATTGGCACCTACACAGGTATCTTCCCTCCCAGATATTTGGGATAGAATTCCACCCCACACATCAATTACGAGCCCATCCCAGTTCTACCATCCAAAGGTGTGATCTACCGTAAAGGGAGAAGAAAGAACATGCGATGAGTCATGCGACTAATTGATATAATATTCCATTCATGAGAGGCTGACGGGAACATGTTACATGTAAATGTTTCCATCCTTCTCTCACACTTTCATCACTTTCTCTCTTCTCCTCCTCTTTCTTCTTCTCTCTCTAACACAAATCCTTCGCTCTACTTTTCCTATCTAGTACCGCTGCATAGTTTATAACTCTTAAATTCCAGACTGCTTTGTAAACACCTCTAATCCTGTTTGCATTCGGAGGGGGAGAAGACACAACGTGGCTGTGTTTGTTCTCATCTGAGTCCCACAGGGCACTACGGAGAAACACGGCCTCTGTGATTCCCGCTCGTCAGCTGTCTGCACTGAGCTCCGCTGCAAGCGACTCAGCAATGGCACAGATCAGAGATGCTGATCTCGCACGGCACAGGAGCTAGCTAGACAAACAGGTGCTGTTGTGTTGTTTCCCAGGTGAGAGAGAGGATGAAGGTGTGCAAAAAGGGCTGGCATTCCTAACGACTGCTGCTCAAGTTCCAGCGGATTCTTCTCATTCCGCAAAAAATATTCCATGAAGACGAATGAAGACTGATCAAAGATCTGTCCAACTAACAGAGCCCGTTTTAAACCAGTCTCTATATGTGTGTGTGTGTGTGTGTGTGTGTGTGTGTCTGGGCGTGTTTACACTATGTTTGCAAAGTTAAAGGGCCTCTGCATCGTAGGCTACCAATGGTAAATTTGCTCAAAGCCAAAGTCAACAGTGCTGTCCACAGAAGGTCAAAGAGTAAGGCCCTAATTCATTGTCTCAGTGTCAACAGTGGATCATCCGCCCACATTCTGAGCAAGCCAATGGTAATAAGAGGATTTGTACGCACAAAAGGTCTCACTCAGTAGTGCTCACAAGATGTGATGGCCAGGTGAGGAATGATCTGCGTGTGTGTGTATGTGGGTGTAGGTGTGTGTCTGTGTTTGTTTAAGTTTGTAGTTATGCAAGAATATGTATGTTTGGGTATGCATGTAGACATTGCAAGTTGTTCAGAAATGCATTATGTTCTTTTTCAACTGACAGATTTCTCTCTCTCTCTCTCTCTCTCTCTCTCTCTATCTCTCTCTCTCTCTGTCACTCTCTTTGATGGATATTTGCGCTATCTGCTTTTAAAGCATTTCCTCTGTGAGTTTTACCTGTAACATGTTAAAGTGTAACAGATTTATTTTCTAACACTTACACTTAGGACTAATATCCTTATAAGATGATTATGAAGGTCACTACTGCACTCTGCTGGTGGAATCATGTACACACATGCTGTGCTATGTTTTGGACATTTAGAATAAGTTAGGAAGCAGAAATCATAACCGTAAACTACTATTTCAGGCTTAGGAATAGGTTGTCTACTGATTTACAGTTGAGCATTGCTAAAAGACTGTGAACTAATTATGAATATCTGAATATTGATGCATGCTTTGTTTATGGATTTAACAACTTTCATACATGCAGTACATAAAAAATAGTTGTTACATTGGCATGAATTTTTTATTTAAAAAAATCGTGAGGAATCATTTCCTCTAAACCACTGAAGGGTTGTCTGAACTGGTCTACTGTTAAAATTTCAACTTCTGACATCTGCTGTGTACCATACTAGCTATGGAGAAATTTAATAAAATTTGTCAAATTGTGCCAAATACTTCAACAATCGTTTTGTATCATAGGGAGCAACTTGACTAAATAAGATACTTTGTAAAAGACTTATTAGGTGAATTCACTGCATTACAGGTAAGAGATTTCCAATAGCGAACACGAAATCAGCAACCAAGAAATTTAACATAAACATGACACTGGATACAACAGCAATGCAAGCTGGGACGTGTTCTAACTGAGACCCATAAAGATACAACTTTACAACCGGTACACAACATGCTACCAGTGGACTACTAACTGACAAACTCAACCAAAGAACCAA
Organism: Sardinella longiceps; assembly: GCA_027497455.2. Lineage (NCBI taxonomy): Eukaryota > Metazoa > Chordata > Actinopteri > Clupeiformes > Clupeidae > Sardinella > Sardinella longiceps. The sequence goes on from JAODXP020000029.1 coordinate 12,227,118, forward strand.
AGCAGCTAATCACAAACCTGTACGCCACCTTGTGGACTTGGAAAAAGCTTGCTTTATAGCTGGGAAGGTCTTTGGTATTTTTTGCCCTCAACGGTGCCTTCCAGGCAGCACTGCCTTCAAGGCACTACTCCCTTTAGTTTGGGGTTAGGATGAGGGTTGAGGGGGTTAGGGTTAGGAATAGGGTAGCAGTGCCTTTTAGGCTGTGTTGGAAGGCGCCGTTGGGGGCAAAAAACACCATTGAGCACCTGGGGAACAAGCTTCTACTGAGCAGATTAGAGTCAAGTTTTGGTTTTCCCATTACTCCACTCAGTAAACCCCAAAACAAGACCTAAAGAGAGTTTTCAAACAACAGTGCTTAAGTTATTGGAAAATAACTTTACTTAAAAACTGTGAAGGTAAATTATAAAGCATGTATGACATGAGTTGACAGCAGGTGGAAAGCATAATTGGAATGCATACCAACCCACACCCAAACCAAAACACTTAAATCAAAGTCAAATCCTAGCAATGTGTAAATATGATATCTGTTCATGATATCTGTGAATTATCTGTTCTACTTTTGCCTCTGCCAGCTAGGGCTGCATTAGTGTTGCCAAATGCCATCATAAATTGCAAGACCCAGGTATTCCCAAACCACCTGTTTGTAGCTTTTAACAAAAACAGCCTTGGGTTGCCAGGCCTGAGATCTGAATATGAATATTTTGCCACCATTTACTCATCTTTTAACAACATCTCAACTCAAGTGTGCTGAATTTGCATACATGCCAAACAGTAAAGTCAGGTGAACTAGCAATACCAGCTAGCCAGCCAACTGCTACCTGAGGTAGTTGTGGAAACATGTCAAACTACACAAGGACACCAGTAACAATACAAAGCCTCTGTTGTTACTGCATGGAATTAAGGGGCTCAGGCTCAAAAAGGCAAAGAGTTGTTAATTATATAAGTCACACATAGGCCACACAATGGCAATTCTTCTTACACTGAATCACTCCACATGCATACATGCAGAGGTGGAGGTTAAAGATGAGGTAGGATTTGGTTTAAACTTCTAAAAGGTTGTCAATCTTTGAGTTGACCAACCAATCAAATTGAGCGCATGCCCAATGCTTTGTGTTGATTGGCTGGAGTTGTAGTTACACACAAAACGATTTCTACAGTGTTATCAGTCAGCATACCTCTTCATAAGGTTTTTTTGTATTGTTCCTACATATAAACATATAAGAAAACATTGATGAATGCCAAAATCTTTATGGAAATGTTATCAGGATACCTAATTTCTTGTAGTACCAAAACTGACTTTTATCCATCTCAACAAGATGGAGGTGGACTTAATTTGTTTTTGTCTCAAATTCTCTCTTGATTGTAGGCACATCCATTGACCTGCAGAGGCATTGTGATCTACAGTATGTCTGATAATCCACCACATGTAATATGTAAATGACATGAAATTGGCCAGACTGATAGGCATTGCAAATCAGCTTGTGGAGAACCAGGCTACAGAAGTTTGGTTTTAGAACAAACTACTTCTTAAGAATAGTTGGTGAACAAGATCCCTTGTTATTCTCCTTCCGATCAAACTTTCTCTGGCATTACATTTAGTATATTCAAATATATGACTGCAAACATATTTAAATCAGAAATAAGTAGGCTATGTTCTCTGGTTATCCTCTCAGAAACTCCTGTACCATGGTAAGTGCTGTTGAGGAGACGAAAATGTCTGAAGTATGATGCATGGAAGCCCAGTCAGAACAATGCAACCAACATACCAAGCTATTGGCCTTAAGAAATTTCGTGCAGATGGTTTGTTGCCAAAACCACAACCAGGCTCCTGAAGAAAATGGGGGTGAAGGGTCAGGGAGAAGCATGACTCTCAGAGGTGCTAAGCTCACAGGCTACGGTGCAAAGCAGCAACCGGCTGTGGATCAAGAGAAAGGATATCGACTGAGAGGAGAGGACAGAGGGGGGCCACACCTGGGATGTCAAGTGTTGCTGTTGAGCCTTTTGGAGCTGTTGTGGGCCTAAGTCAGTGAAACACAGATGGAGAGTGTCCACCTGATGACTCCAATGACTGTAGATATAAATTGAGAAGTTCTGACTGCTGATTATTTGAGGGATTGCTATATCAAGTCCTCTTAGCTTTAAATGAAAATAAATTAAATAAAATTAATAGCAGTGAGGCAGAAAAAAAAATTACTTTGAAACTTAGGCTAGGGATACAGTACACTGGATGTTTTACAGAAGTGTTAAGTCAAGTTCCATCAAAAATACATTGAAGTGAATGGTGGCTTTTGTTTAGAATGTTGGCTGCGCTGTCGTGACTGGTGTAGCCAGTTCAATCCTTTATAGTGGAAGCTAACTGTTAAGACAGATAAGTCTTTGACTTGATCATCCAGTGTAGCCACCATAAGAAGCTCACTGTTTCTTTCACTTTTTTATGTGTCTCTTTTGTCTTTCATGTGTGGGTGTGAGACTAAGGGGGGTCAGGTAGCTGGCAGACAAAACTTCCACGATAAAACCTCTTTGTAGGGCGTGGGTTCAGATGCACAAGTTGATAATGTCCATGACTGTCATAGCTGTCAATCGACTATGTCCATTATCAACCCCACCCACCCACCCACCCACTACTCAATCAACATACTAGTAGTCATACTGTAGGCATTTGACGATAGCAAGGACAATTCCTTGCATTCCTGATAGTGATGGTTTTCTGTTTAGACAAGGACAAATTACTGGTAATGCATCGTTATAAATGTCTACATCTAACTGTCAAACTACTAATGGTGCAGGGGATGTGTGTGTTTGCGTGTGTATTTGTACCAGAGTTTGCTTGCATGCAAGTTGTGACTTAATGAGGAGATCAGGTGTGTGTTAGTAATTGATACCAGGTACACTGTTATCACCAATGATACTGTCACTGAACTTTGTGTTGCTCTGACCATCCCAGACTCTTGGGACTTGGGTCAGTGTAAATGAATACACCAACACACTATTCAGCTTGGGTGATGTTTGTAAATAACAACATTAGGGGACCATAAATATGAATTTACTAGTAAACACTATAGTTGGTCTACATTCTTCTCAATCCAATTGCAAAGGATGTTTCTGAAGGCCCAAGGTAGCTATGTCACAGCATTGTCCTTCAAATGTAAATGCAAAAAAGTGGAGTAATTTCTGCATCAAAGTTTTACCATGTGTTTTTTTCTATCTATGTAAAATGAAAGGGACATATTTCTCTTCATGTGTCACAAAACAAACATCTGATCTCTCTCATTGGCTACCGAGCCATGACACATTCATCTACACCTATCCCTCAAAGGAAAACCCCTTAATCACCTTGGTGTGCATCCATGCATGAACACATTGCAAATCCACAGAGGGGTGAGGCTGCATCTTTGCCTTTCTCTACTGGGACCAAACCTAATCCACCAATACTGCCTCTCATCTTATCTCCCTCAAAGAGTGTGACCCACTTGCTATGCTGTGTGTGGGGGTGATAGAAGATATACCGTGTGTGGGATCATATAGCTCGCTTCGCTTCGCTTCGCTTACTCCCAAGGGAGACCAAAGTCCGGCTCGTAAAGTTTTATTGCATGTGTGCATACGAGGGTTTCTGACATTTTAATGATCATTCCACTCTCACTGAAGATTGGGGTCTCTGAAGTTACATTAGTAAACTGCACGACATGTGTGATTGTAGTCAAAAATATTCACACACCTTGACCTGCTTTCACTTAAAATGTGCACCATACTTATCACCACATGAATGTAGACAGATTCTCTTTCACACATATTAAAGCAAAAGCACCAAATAAAGTTTGTTTTGCAAACCAAAACACACGGAAAAAAAAAAAAAGCTCATGCTTATCAGATGACTTGCTTAAAGATAGTGTGAGAATGCAATGTCACATACAGGTCACACAAACCATCCACAACACCATAAAAACAAAACAAAGGTCTTTCACTCAGCCAGCTTCACTTAGGAGAATACTTCACTTCCATTTCATACGAGCATTTTCAAAGCAGCTATTAATTGCTAATCTATTCTTGAAACGGACAATTAACTCCATTCAACTTTGTAAATCCGTTCAACTTTTGTTTTACAGAGAGGAAAAGCCAGTAGTAAATACCATGTGCATTTATCCACGACAGTGCATGCAAGTGACATAGCTAAAAGATAAAATGTCTTACCTGTGTAACTTTTGCCGTCCAGTCTCTGTCAGGTTAGGAGTGTTGTCTGTCAGCCCATTTAAGGATGCGTCCTTTCCTGGCTCAACCTTACAAGGGACAGCAGCCTCCGTTGTTGTGTCCGCTTTGATGAACACCACGCTTGTTGACTCAGTAGTGACAGAGTGATTGTTTGTGCCGCTGTGTACATGACTCTGTGTTGTTTCTGTGAGGCTGCCCTGCCCTAAAGTTTGGGTAGATTGCAGCGCGTCTGCATTGGCAGCAGTTGTTTCTAATCCTGCCTGCGGCATGTGTACTTCTGCCTCCATGTGTTGTGTTTGTTTTTTGGTGTCCAGGAGCTGCGTGTAAGCTGGGGGCGATTGGCCAGAGTCTGCTGTGCTACGCGTGAGCGGTGAGGGAACTGGCTGGGTCTGAGGCAGGTTATTGGTGTATCCTTCCCCCATGCTGCTGCTTCTACACTCATTTTCTGTTATCTTACCCGGCGCGTGGAGGAGGGGCTCTGCCCCCCTGTCAGGGAACGTTGCCAGGCAGCAGCTGTTGAGTGACACACCCCACACCCTTTCCTTTCCGAGCTCCTGGGCTGGGCCACATTCCGCTGCCTCGTACACCTGACCAACCGGAGCGACTGGTTCCAATGAAGGGACGAGAGAGTCAGGCATTGGCTTTCCCACTTTCTTCTCCTCCTGCTTCACCTCCTCACAGGTCTGGAACAAAGGCTCCTGTTGTTGTTGTCCATCCCCCTCTCCATCCATTGGACAATTACTGCCACTCATCTCCTCAGTGGTTTCCTTTGGCTTTGTCTCTCTTTGCTGCACTTGCACTGGCACAATAGAGTCACTCACCTCCACCTGCCTGACTGCAGTGGCTTCCCCTGTCGTGACCTCGATCCTTTTGTCCATGCCATGCATGAATGCATCTTCTGTTTGTCTATGCTGCTCTTCGTCGAAACTCTGGGGGGCGATGCTGCAGACTTTAAGGTCTGGAGTTTCAGACAACACAAAGTTTATGCGCTGAGGAATGTCAGTTATTAGCTCATGCCCATCTCCATCAACAGCTGCCCCTTTGTCACTCATCGGTGGATTTGTGGCATAACTTTCGTCTCCTACAGAGAAGCTTCTCTGTGCACTAGGTACAGCATGTTCTACAGAAGCCATCATATCTGTCGCAGAAGTCTTGTTATGTTTTGCGGTGTCTGTCGTAGCTCCATCCATAAGCACTGTTTGAGTCTCCTTTGAATTATTGGCATTGTATATGTCAGATGAAGCCTCGTTACACTCCTCCAGAGAAACTTTAGAGTGTACTGGAGTCTCCGTACATTTGACGAAGTATGTATGAACTTTCAAGTCTTTCGAGTTTACTTTCAAGTTTACGTTCTTGCCAGTCTTTTTTTCATCCGATTCTCGATCCATTCTTCCATTTCTGCCGATCTCCACAACCATATCGCTTGGAACTGCTGGAGCATCTGCTCTGGCCAGATCAGACGCAGTATACATATCAGGTGGAATTAGTCCTCTGGTTTTAGTCTTTTTAGCATTGGGACTGTGTGAAAGAGAGGAGTCCAAGGCCTTAATTCTTAGAAGATCCTTGGAGTCGCTGATCAATTTCTCCATTGCAGGTGGACTGGAATGTGCCGAGGATGCAGTCTGGGATTCCACATTATTCACATTAGAGTCTGCTGCAGACACACTACTGACATCTGAGCACTCTTCAGTGCTGGAGGCAACGGTGTTTGTTAAGTCTGGGCCTGGAAGGTCAGGTGCTGTGGTGACGCTAGAATCAGTAGCCTGAGGGAGGCAGGTCAAAGCAGCAGGTTCAGGTACTGCTGACATAGGCATCGCTGGTTCAGATTCAGGACATTCAGTGTCAACAAGGTCAAGCTCACAGAGATTTTGCTGAGGCAATTTAGTTTTTAAACATGTTCCAGTTTCAAAATAATTTCCGTTTGCAGAGCCACTAGCATTTGCAGAGCTAAGCTCGGAAGACTCTTGGTGGCAAAGTGTGATGTTATCATCAGGACACGTGATATCATCATGTCTAACAGAAATAGCCATGTCAGTGTGAACATCAGCCGTGTCAGCACTTGAAGCAGTGGAGTCAGTAGTGTTATATGAGGGGTCAGCTTCAGTGCAGGTGACATCATTACCGGAGTTACATGTATCACCAGAGGAGAATGGGATGTCAGATGTTTCACCTTCTAGACTGGTGGTGACAGCTACAGGACCAGTTGTGATGTCAGCTGAGCTATCAGAGACCACAGAATTGTCAACAATCTGGTCAACAGTACATATTTTGGGAATATCAATGTCAGTGGTGGCAGAAGCTTTCTCCATGCTAGAAGTAGATATAAGAGGGTCAGGGACTGCAATATCAGGGCTAAGGTCCTCTATGGTGCCTCTATAGGTTGTAACAGCAACATCAGCAGATGTAATAATGATGTTGGATTTGGAAATGACGTCTGGGCTGATCGCATTATTCACCGTTTTGGTGATTTCACATTCAGGCTGTGAGTCGGTGGTGGAACAAATGTCAGTAGTAGGTTCTGCAGCAGTTGAAGTGCTGTTAGCAATTGCATCATTAACGTCTGGCTTGGGTAAGGTGACATCAGCGCTGACTGCATTACTGATTGTATGAGCAATGGTGTCAACAGCAGCCTCAGTGATTTCACATTCAGGCCGCAAGGTCTCAGTGTTTGGAGAAGTTATGTCAGTGGTTAGTTCTACAGTGTCAGTGCTGCTAATAGTGTCATCAATAATGTCTGCTTTGGGAATGTTGATGACAGCAGTAACATCAGGGACTACAATATCTGAACTAAGATGTTCTATTGTGTCACTCACTGTGTCAGTGATTTCACTTTCAGGCAGTGAGTCAGTAGTGGAACAAATAATGTCAGTAGCAGGTTCTACAGCAGTTGAAGTGCTGTTGGCAATTACATCCGCAATGTCTGCCTCAGGTATGGTCATATCAGTGCTGACTGCATTACTGATTGCATTAGGATCTGCTGTGATATCAGCAGACGTATCAGAGATGACAGATTTGTCAATCATCTGATTGACAGTGGATATTTTAGGCATATTTATGATGTCAGTGGTGACAACATCATTCTCCACGCTAGGAGTAGACACTGGAGGGCAAGGAACTGTAATATCACCACCAAGATTCTCTTTTGTGTCACAGGTGGCAGTGGCTACATCAGCAGGTGTAAAAGTGTTGTCAGCTTTGGCAATGCTGATGTCAGGGCTGATTGCATCAATAAATGCGTCAGGATCCTGATCAGAGATGTAGGCAGTGGTTTCACCTTCAGACAAGAGGGTGTCAGTGGTGGAACTAATCATGTCAGCAGCAGGTTCTAGGGCCATAGAGGCACTGTTGACAATATCAGCAATGTCTGCTTTGGACATGGGTATTTTAGGGATGGCTTCATTATTGGGATGAAGAACAGGGATGTCAACAGTGGCTTCAATGACTTCACATTCAGGCACTGTGGTTTCCATTTCTGGAGAAATCATGTCAGCAGCAGCCAATTCAGCCATATCATACGGGCTATTAGCAAGTGCATCAGTAACATCTGATTTGGAAATGGTAATATCAGCATTTGGGATGGTTACATTAGAGACAAGCTCGACATCACTAGAAGTGGAGGCCATTGTGAGACTCTGATCAATTACAGTATAATTGCTGTCAATATCAATGTCATTGGCTGCAGCAGTCATTTCAGTGCTGAGAGAAAATGCAGTAGGATTAGGAATATCAGTAGGAAGAGTCTCTTTGATGTCCGCGGTGGTAAGAGCAATTTCAGCAGAAGCAGAAGTGATGTCAGCATTGGGGGTGTTGATGTCAGTGCTGATTGCATCACTGACTGTGTCAGGATTTGGAGGAGTGATGTCAGCTGCAATCTCAGTGATTTCCCTTTCTAGAGTTTGGCTTTCAGCATTGCCAATCATGACAGCAGACAGTGTTCCAGCAACAGCAGAGCTTTTAGGCATAGTTATTTCATCACTAATGTCTGCTTTTAAATGGGCAATATCTGTAGCATCATCAGTGGCAAGCTTGTCATCACCAGAGGTGCAGGTTTCTGTGAGATTCTGGTTAACAGAGGAAATATTGGGAGGATTTAAAGTCTTAGTGATTTCAGTGGTTTCAGAGGCCATGGCAGGGTTAGGAATGATAACATCATCACTAGTAAGCGCTGTGGTGTCGGAGGTGGAAACACTGACAGTAGCAGACATATGGATGACGTCAGTACTACAGTCAGGGTTTGCAGTGTCTGTGGTCACAAGGGTGTCAGTACTGTGAGAAATCATGTCAGTAGAAAGTTCTGCAGAAGGGCTCGTAGAAATTGCATCAGCAATGCTTTCTTTGTGTTTTGGTATGTCAACGGTGACTGCATTTGTAATTATATTATTAGTAGTGTCAACAGCAGTCACTGTGATTTCACTTTCAGGCCTCAGGATCTCAATGTTTGGAGAAATTATGTCAGCAGCTACTTCTGCAGTGTCTGACTCACTGTTAATAGTGACACCAGCAATGTCAGCTTTGGGAATGTGGATATCAGCATTTACCACAGTAACATCAGAGACAACTTTGTCAGGGGTGCTGGATTTTGTGAGATTTTGGCCACTCTTAAAAAGAACTGTGTCAGTGTTAAAGCCAGTGAGAGTTACTTGGGAAGACGGGCTACCACTACAGGATTTGGTTTCAGTTTGTTTGGCAGAGATGCGTGACTCACTTGGTGAGCGAGCACAGGAATCTGGTTGCTCTGGAGTTATGTCTGTCACCAATTTGTCTATTTTGGTGCTCTCTATTGCTTCACATCTAGACAGTGGCAAGGCAGCTTGAGATGATAGTGGTTTTACTTCTGATACAGGTTTTACTTCTGAGATCATTTTGTATTTAGAGACTTTCATCTGGACAGGGCTAGTATGAGGGAGAGAAGGCTCACTGTCATCATTAGGAGGGGGAGCAGTTGGTCCATCCAGGCTTTCTGCCAAGCTGTCTTTGTTGCTCACTGAAGCAGGAAGGGTGATGTCGGTCTGGACATCAAAATTGTCCTCCTGTAGCTGAGGCGAAAAACTCTTCTTCCCAGAATCCTCAGCTGCAGTGGGATTGGTCAGTGAATCTTGGGCTTGAGGAGGGGAGGTGTGTATCAATGGGGGATTTGTCAGTTTCGTTAACTCGGCTTTCACCTTTGTCGTCCCCGAAGCCTCCTTCTTTGAGGGGGATGAAATCCGGTGAGCTGGGCCCTCTTGACTCACCCCTTGGTCCTCATGGTCCTCTGACACCTCTAATGTTTGCTGGGGCAGGTCCGTGCCTTTCTTCTTTTTTCTCCAGCTGAGTGAAAACGAGCCAAATTTCCGATGTTTACGGAGGTCAATCTCTGAGGTGTGGTGTTCTCTCTAAACAAATAAAGTGAGACAAAGAGAAAAGTTACAGTTTTTGAGACTGAGAGAGAATAAGGGGTTCTTGTCGGACACTTTGATCAATTTAAACATTTAAAATAAAAGACAAATAACTCAATTCATTTCTAAACAGGTTTAGACTAAACAGGTTCAGTTTTGTGGTGCCTGCAGATGGCACGTACTTCACTCACCAACTAATAATATGGTTTAATTTGACACAGGGTGTGAGCATTATTAATGGATAGACTGAATTAAGAATGTGGAAAGACAGCCAAGTATTTTATGTATGTATGAAGACAAACAGGTAAGTCTGTAATTTAAAACTGCTCTGGGACACAGAACACAGAGTAAATTCTCAGAAGAGAGACACACCTCAACTCAATGGTTGACACTGACTGAGGCTAATTCATCCATGCAAAATGCATTCAGCATTAAGCAATGTTCCACCTTTGTCCTCTATGGGTTTAATGCACAGTGACTTAGAAACTGACCAACTTTGTCCTACCCGGATGGCAGCCAGTCAACCATAAACTACCATTTGACACAGGTAGGGTGGAGTATGTTGACAATGTTTTTTTATATATATCCTGTCTGCACCAAAGGAATTATTTTCTGATAAAAGATAGAAAGGGAATAGATATAGGTTGCTCAAGGCAACTACAGTATGCATGCCGTACAATATTCCCACTGATAACAGCAGAGAAGACAAGGGCCTGAGAAGGGAGTGCCCAATCTGTCATGGAGGCTAGAATGAGGGTGGAGTGGTTCAAAATTCCACAGTAAGTGTGATTCCCCAAAAACTGGCAAGGGCCACATTTCCAACTAAGACAAACACACCTACGCACACACACGTCCAAGTCACATACGTCCAAGTCACACACGTCCACATCCAAGTCACAAAACTACACTCCACAAGTCCACTAGCAAACAATATTATGTCAATTATAGACATATTTCAAAATATTTTCTCATAACTAACAGGCTGATACACTCAAGAAAAGTTTGTTTTCACAATCACATTATGCAAATTTGTGGTGGCAAATCACACAGATTCATATAACATTGCATAACTAACAGACTGACAAATGAGATCATGTTTGTTTCCACGATGACATTATGTTTGATTTTACACAGACTCATTACCACATCTAAGGTAGCGAGAGGACCACACCAAGGTCAGCAGTAAAGCTCATCACTGGTAAAGCTGAGCTTTTACAGTTTCCCCCCAGGGTGAAGACTGGATTTCTCACAACTTGTATGACAATACTGTACCTAAACATCAACTTGCAGGTGATGTTATCTAGATAAGCAGGCTTGATGCTCTTCCAGTTCAGTGAGTAGAGCCTAAAACTTTCACTGCACCGCAAAGAAATAGTTGCTGTCAAATCACCAGAAGATCACTTCCTGAGTTATTGCTCTCTTTATTTGAGCTATTATGCAACACAGATCAAAAGAGAATATTTATAATATCATATCAAGAATATAAATGTACAGTATGTATATTTTGTATTGGTGTATGCAATGCATTTTGCCCTGCTTATAACTGTATACATTTCTATATACCTTGGACAGTGCAAATGGTTTATTTCATTTAATTTTATTCTATTTAGGTTTATGTAAATATAAATGTTTTACTGCACTATGACAGACATGCTTCTTCAAGTTGTCAATGAATGTGTTTACTGTAAAACGTGGATGTGTTTAAAATAAACTCTCTGACTCCCTCTATCTGCAAAATAGGGGAAGGACACTTCAAATGTCACAGCTCCATTCTTTGCCATTCAATGTACTGTATTATTAAAACCTTCAAATAATGGTAGCCTATAAATAGTTTATAGTTATACAGATATATAAAAACTTAGATACATATAAATAAAACTTTACTCACAGTGAAACAGTTAGTTTAATGCAAATACCTTAATTAGCATAAAAAGTTTAATTTAGCCTACCAAAGTTTATGTTTATTTCCTGTGTGTTTTCGCCAGAGCTCCAATGACCAGCTAATATATTATAATGCCAATGTAATAAGCCAAAGGAAAAATGTGGGTAGTAAACAATAGTTTACAGGGCATCTGAAATCACAACAAATCCTGACTGAATTTTGAATTATGAGGTTACTGACTACCTAGCAAATAAAGTAAATGTTCTCAGAATGTGGAGCATTCTGTCCTTTTCATTCGTTGACAATGTAATGATGTGACTTTACATACATGTGTCGATCTCCATCCCCCATCCAAATTAAGAAAATCTAATTCACATTTTTACATTTTCTTTTGAATAAAAAGACTAGAGTGATGTACTGTATTATGGCTAGGCCCATCAAATGCAGAGTGCAACATGTTCATATGACTTATTGTAGGAGCTTTGATGCATCAAAATGATTTTCCCAGAGCCCCAGAGGGAGCATAGCAGGAACCAATGGGGCTCCAATGAACATGTCAAAACTTTCAAATGCATATTTTTATAACGGTAAAATGTTCCTAGTCTATACATGCAAGTTGGCGTCTGTTGATGGTAAATGTATACACGTGTGTGTGTGTGTGTGTGTGTGTGTGTGTGTGTGTGTGTGTGTGTGTGTGTGTGTGTGTGTGAACTTGACTCTTCACACAACCTCCAGGGAGGAGGGGATGATTGTAAGGCTTCACCTCCTAATAACATTCAATAACTTAGAATCAAAAGAAAAAAAAATAGTCTCATAATGTTTTTTCATTGCACAAAGAAGAATGGAGGTGCAATAAGGCTGCATCATATTCCTTTCTATTGCTGTTCTGGGTCCTGAAATTTCTAGCATCTGCCCTGGCTATGGAAAAAGGGTTTGAGAACAATACAGGAATTTGATATGATTTCATCACCCAATTACTCGCTAAACATATAAAGGAATGCTATAGAGCATTGAAATCATGTACGCAGGATTCATGATATGTTACATGGAGAAGAATTGGTAAGACAGGGATGCAGAGCTGTAATGACATCATATAAATTCAACGCTAGTTTTCTACCAAACTGTTCATCACAGAAACTAGCACTGCTAGCACCATCGGAAAGGTAATGTTTTGCTGTTTTGTACAATATGTTTGTGCCATCTGTGTGATGAGAAGTCAGCAAGTTATTTATATATATTAAAAATAACGGGTGTCTCAAATCTGCTGCGAAAATCGCAAATTATTTGTTAGGGGGCTGAACTAAAATTCAGGGTGGCTTGAGCCCCCCTAAAAATGGCCTAAAATCGCCACTGCTTTTGAATAAAAAGACTAGAGTGATGTACTGTATTATGGCTAGGCCGATCAAATGCAGAGTGCAACATGTTCATATGACTTATTGTAGGAGCTTTGATGCATCAAAATGATTTTCCCAGAGCCCCAGAGCATAGCAGGAGCCAATGGGGTTCCAATGAACATGTCAGAACTTTCAAATTTATATTCATAACGGTAAAATGTTCCTAGTCTATACATGCAGGTTGGCGTCTGTTGATGTACTGTATATGTATACATGCGTGGCATGTGTGCATGTGTACACATGTTTCTGTCTGTGAAGTGTGTGTGTGTAAGTGTGTGAACTTGACTCTTCACACAACCTCCGGGGAGGAGGGGATGATTGGAAGGTTTCACCTCCTAATAACTTCAAGAGGTATGCAAGGCTCATGACATTCTAGTGTTACCTTGGAAGCACTGTGTTGAATTTGCAGTGGCCACCTACAGTCAACTAACCTTTGACCTCGGAGCTGTGCCATACAACGACGCACTCTGGGCCACGGTGGCATCAAGCCACGACTCTTCATCCTTTCCCCCAACACTCTTGTTTCTGTTGAGAAGAGTAGCATGTAAGTTATGTTGCAATTCAGCACACTGGGCATGATGTAAAATCCTTGTATAGATTAGGTGACCTTAGAATAAAACAGATCTCTGTACATATGATTATCTCTGTACGAAATGCATGCATGCATAAACTCAGAGTGGGGAAAGTTAAATCAGTGATCTCCTGTGGTTATAGCTTACGGTACAATAACCACAGTATACAAGTCTTGACACCTAGTTCACCTTTACCAAACAAAGCTTTAGCAAACCTCAGCTGTAATGTGTCATCAAAACACCACAGATGTCTGTGTTCCTATCTGATTTTCTTCCCTTCTGTTGCCACAATGAACAAACTATTCATCTACACTGTCCTGTGTCCTTCCCTGTCCTTGATTTTAAATGGGATAACTGAGATACAGAGTGTAATCCATATAGCCTAATTACTATGCATAACTTTATTAATTAGTATTTGAAAAAACAATATAATCCAGGTCTACAGTATTTGTCCAATTGTTATTGATCTTCAAGGAACATTGTCTCTATGCATTTATTGTGTACAAGTTGGGCATTTCTCTTTGGTGATGGACCCCTTACATAGCTTAGAGCAAAGCATTTTTGGACTAAGAGAGAAAGCTGAGGAATTTGACATTCTCCTCAACATATCCAGCCAATCAAAACAAAGCTTCAGGGTAAAACATTTCAGACCAGCTGCTACTCTTAGGTATTTTCTGTAGGATTCTGTAGTAACTTGTGATACTTCTGAAATCTGAAAACTGGTTCTACAACTATAATCCTTCAAGTCAAATTCAACAACACACCCACATTCAGAGAAACAAATACATAGATACACCCTCCCACATGCTTTCCCTTTCACCCCCGACCATTTTTTTTGTCTTAATTCTGCTATGCTACAAATGTTTGTAGCCTTGTAACATCATATAGGTGGACTAATCTAATGAACACCTGACTGTTTCTCAGCCAGGCATGGACTGGCCATAGGGCATACAGGGCAATGCCCGGTGGGCCGATGGCCATTTTGGGCCGGGGCTGTCATAATTTACTCATTTTATATTGAATAATATCATTGTTGGGCCGCCATGACCACAAATGCCCGGGCCATTTTTTGGTCTCAGTCCAGCCCTGTTCTCAGCTGTAACAAGCTAGAATAGTTATGAGAAATACATTCGACAAATCAAGTGCCTGGGTGATGCACTTTTGATGGGAAGATGATGTGTACTGTAAGAACAGCAAGTTCAGCACTGCATCAAAGGAAAACTACAACTTGTCCATATTTGATAATACTGAGTATGATATACAGTATCTTCCACCAAGAAATACATTTCCTTAAGCTAAATTATTGCCAAGAAGGCTAATGTAGAAATTAAGCAATTATATTCATTATATTCAGCCATGCTAGGGAAATTTATAAAATGGCATTGAACGTGATTCAACCAATCATAATCAAGGACCGGATATAAGACATACAGTAGGCCTACATGTTCATACTTAGTACGCCTACTGTGCAAAAGGCACCCTGTATTGTTTTAGTAGTGCCATAAGTGCCATACGTAATTATTATCTCATATTTTCTTGAATGAAATATAAAAAGAAAATACAGGAAATTTTTAAATACTTTATATGAGGTATTTAAGAGCACATATACTTCTGGTTCTGGATTCAGTCTTACACTACTCCCAGGATTCAGTGACCAATGATAACAAGGGGAAAGGTTTTGGCAATCATTGTTCTACACTCAGATCAAAGACGGACATACCTAACCAGCAACTTAACTGTGTTTTTGATGTTACAGAGGTCTCGAGATCAAGGAATCAGGGAAGTTCATTTGTCACATGAATAAGATTTCTGGCGTAAAAAAAAAGTGAAATCATGCCTGTTGTCAGCCTTTTTGTGCAAAGTACAGAAGTGCAATAGGGAAAGGGCTACATAGGATGGCATTCTCTGTGAGATCAATTCAATTTCAATTTAGTTTCATTTTCATTTAAATTTCAATCTAAAATTCAATTATCAAATGGTGATATCCAGAGAGTCCCAATCAGGCATTATGTGTTGAGCCAATGAGACGTGGATCTTCCCAAGGTTAAAATGAATTATTAGTAAGTGAAGGGAGTATTTCCTTGCCCGGTTACTCATCGGTGCTCCCCGTACTGTCTGTATAGCACTGCGAAACAAATATACTGTATTTGTCCGCCCTACAAATTAAATTGAATCAAATTTAATTAAATGCTTTGTACAAATTATTTTAAAACTATATCTGAATAAAGAAAGTGAGAAATAATATGTGTATGATCTTTACAGCAATGCTAACAAATAATATGAGGTGCCTATAACTTTTGCACAGTACAGTACATGTCCCTGTGATAGCTGTATGAGCAGTCGTCATGTGAATCTCCAACTTCAGGCATGAGACGAGGGTAAGCAACCAAGGACCCTTGTAACAAGATTCCTTTGGGTGTGAGCATCTATTGTCTCTACTATCATACAGTAGGTGTCAGCAAGTGATTACCCATGTCAAAATTGCGATGGATGATGGATTGTTTAGTAAAAACTTTTCTAAATGTTATTTCCTTGGTTTGTTACTGTGACAAAGCAATAAGCAAATTAATAAACTATCTCGAACCCGCCACCCCGCAAGCTACAAACTCCCGGCGTGGGAGTGGAACGCTCTAACCAACTGAGCTAAAAGCCCGAGCTTCTAACCCAGCGTGTTAGAAGCGCCCATGGAATTGGGTGATGAGGATTTACACACTACCACCGAGCTAGCCACGCTAGCTGGCCTCCGTTACACTCACCCTCCAAATCCTCACTCCCATCCGGGTCACAGCACCAATGTAGCGAGTGCGAGGTGTGCACCGCACACTGGTCTCAAACCCGCGACCCCGCAAGCTACAAACTCCCGGCGTAGGAGTGGAACGCTCTAACCAACTGAGCTAAAAGCCCGAGCTTCTAACCCAGCGTGTTAGAAGCGCCCATGGAATTGGGTGATGAGGATTTACACACTACCACCGAGCTAGCCACGCTAGCTGGCCTCCATTACATTAGTCCACAAGTCCACAGTCTACACAGAGCTATGCTACAGCAACATTGGTGCATTGCTGTTGAATGATGTTCTCTAGCACCCTCCCTGCAATTTGCATATAGACAGCAAGTTTTGATGTGCACAGATTCCGGGCATTAATCCAAATGCAAACATTCTTGGTTTGTGTTGCAATCAGGTAAACATCGCAACAAGGTAAACATGTACAATGCATCAATCTACCATGACAGGACAACCTGAAAATAATCTGCAATGTTACCTGATGCCGACACTCATGTTTAGATGGCAGCTATAATCCTTTTTAATGGTGGTTTACAATATACAATCACATCAGTGCATACTATCACAAAGACAGAGACTCTAAAGGCATGTGCTAATAACATCACAACTGTCTAACACAAGACTGAACATTCCACTGATGGCTAAAGAGATCCACAACCTTCAAATGTAACAGTAAGCCAGGGCTTTCTCCCTGTCATTATATGATGTAAACTAACACCTTCCTTCATCACAGCAGAATAATGTAGCTGATAGCAATATTCTCCTTCTTTCTTCAGACAAATCTAAAACCAAACATCACGTCACTAATTATATACTTCTATCCTTTTCCCCAAATCAACTGCAATGTCACTGTGACTGTGTATTTTTAGTGCTTGTGGTCAAAGCCAGAGGGTGTGTAAAGAAAGATTTTTTTTTTCTTTTCTTTTCTTTTTTTTTTACCAGTGGGCACTCTACATCCTTCTGAGCTACAGCTTAGGCTATTGCCTGGGCAAAATGCTCTTCAATCCTGCAAACCAACCCAAAGACTTGACCTGTCATTACACTATTCAATCAGCCCACTTGCCATCAGAGGCCTCAGTAGACACAGTCCATAATTCTATCTTTGTGAATCATTGCATGCTTTGCATCGTAGTTCTCTTACTGAATTGAGTTATGACTACAGAAGCAAACAAAGACTTCCATTCCACATTGTTTTATAACAGGTTTTTGGACCTCTGGAGTTTGTTCTCTATGTGTGCCCTCTCAGTGAAAACAAACTCTGTTGGCGAGGTGTCTCAATGAAGGGACACAGTCAGTGTTGTTTGAACATCCTGATGCACCAAGCCAATATAAACAAAAGTGTCACATTGTTTTTGCATGAAATGCTGAAGCATGCTTCATTGTTCCAACTGAACAGATCCACGCTTCAGGGTTTTATAACTGTCAAGACATTTAAGTGTGTGGTATTTTGCCACATGCTGATAGCAGTCCCTTATGACTCCATATGTAACTTGTGGTCTTGTAATATCACAACATCAAGAGAGAAAGAACCTCAATAGCTACTATTAACACCTGTGGGGAAACTTACCAGATTGTCCAACAATACTTGTAGTGATTAATTTGCTACTAAGAGTTGAGAAGTGTGGAACTCAAGTACTAACATGACACCATGTTGTCAGTGGCTCTAAGCATTGGTCTTACTGTTTCCTGTCCATAGTATCTACCTCAGGGATAGTGAGTTCCACTCTCAGAGACACACTAGAAAAATGTATGCCACAGGCAACATAACTTTAAATGGCATCTGGTCTCAGTTATGTGCAAGCACTTCAGCCAGCTGAGGTTTGTTTGTGTCTTTCAGTAGTTTGACCTAAAAACAAAAGGTCCTAACAGAAAGGGAAGGTTTTGCTTATGTGATATTGTGGAGAGGGGAATTCAGAAAATCTCCACGCACACATCGGAAAACTCGTGGAATATGGGAAGCATATTTTTTTTTAAAGGACGACGTTATTGAGATTTGAAAGTGATGAGAAACCATTCCACAAGCTAAACTTCATTAACCCATAGTGTCTCTCTCTGTACAGCAAAAACCTTTACTAGAACACACTTAATTATAGACTATATGACAGTCTAAAATACATCCAAACAACACGTCTTTCTTGAAATGAGAAAGAATGCAGATTCTGTTGTGCTATATGTGGTCAAAAACGTGCAAATCATGGAGCTGGATTATAATATTTCTAAAGAATCGCTGTTCTATATGATCATGAATCTAACAAATGTAAACTAAAAACAAAAGGTTTGTACAATCTGTACAAAGTTTTGCAGAGGGTGACGCTGTAACGCTGAGCAGAATAGCCTACCTGTCAGCATCCGTTTCATCCACTACGGCTCCTTTATCCGTCTTTTTCTTTTTTTTAAACTTAGGAAACTTAAATGTCTTCCCACCACCACCATTGTCATCCTTTTCAGTACGATCCTTTATGTTGGCTTCGCTTTGGGAAAACAGACTTTTCAGACCATTCTTCGTGAAGAAGCTTTTCTTCGCCATTTCTGAGATTCAGGAGAACGCAAACTCCTTCGCGCAACTTTTCAGCCCTACAGCAGTTAATGACTGTTGCAACACACACAAAAATAACTCAAACATCAACACCTTGACAAGTGAGCAGCGCTCATGCTTTTCTTAGACAATGTTTCACGGTATACAGGAGGACAAACCCGCCTCTAACACATTCATGGATAGCAATGGGTAGGAGGGCGCGCGCCACAAGTGAATAAATGCATGAGAGCATGAAATAAGGACACTGACTGATTGAGCAGATAATCCCTGTCGCACCAGAGATATGTGCAATGGCTTTGTTTTGAGAAAATTGAAAAAACAATATGTGGTGTGTAACACAGACATTGCTCTTTTAGAGAAATGTTATTTTATTTCATGTAATTTTTAAACGTGATAAATTAACCAATCAAGAGTATGTTTCCCGTGCGTAAAACCAAAAGTTTTTACTGCCACTTCCTTATGTCTGGACACAACATATGCCAAGAGTACTAAACCTCGCATCATATCCCTTTACCAACTTCTGGACATGTTCAAATAGGTTTCTTTAGTCTGTGTGGACTGTTAGCTAAAGTGTCAGCTGCCTAGTGTTTACTGAAGGAGGGTAAGGCAGGCATTAGCAGGCATCATGTGACAGCAATCTGCAACTTCTATATAAAAAGAGTAGATCAATAAAGACACTGATGGAGATATATACCAACATTAAATCTTACAAACAATTGAATTCAGGGAGCATTATCATTAATAAAGACAACACATAATTTTCATAAAATTTGATCTGTAGGTAGTTTATTTTTCTTTGTATATTTTTCCTTAACCTACCCTAAACTTTTGTATTCCTGTTGTGTGCCATTTATTTACTGCACCACAATGGTCCTCAGTGATAAACTTTGTTAGTCCAAAGCTAGTAT
Organism: Sardinella longiceps; assembly: GCA_027497455.2. Lineage (NCBI taxonomy): Eukaryota > Metazoa > Chordata > Actinopteri > Clupeiformes > Clupeidae > Sardinella > Sardinella longiceps. The sequence goes on from JAODXP020000029.1 coordinate 12,246,773, forward strand.
GCAGTATCCTGTTGACCTAAACCTGGGTCATTGAAAGACCATTACATTGCATGACCATTACATTGTTTTTACTTGCACATAGAGAGACCTGCATTCAGAGCGCCCAACTCCCATGCCAGGAGTTTGTAGCTTGCGGTGTGGCGGGTTCGAGATCCGTGTGCGGTGCGGACCGCTACATCTACAGTACATCATCCTTGACAAATATGTCATTCAGTGGGCGCTAGTCCATAATATGTGTCAGTCTTATGAATCACCTCCAGTAAAAATTCAGCTGAATAACACCTGCTTTGATGGAAAAGGCCATCCTAACAAGCTTCTTAAGTTTGCTGACATTCCTCATTGCTTATAAACATTACATGGCCCAAATTAAAACACAAGAGTGCCATAGCAGGCATAGATTATAAAATCATTCAAACAAGAAAACAATGTAATGTACAGTATATAAATATTTTAATTTTTTTTCTCAGGTATTATAAATAGTAACATAGATTAAATAAACAATGTAATATTTACATTCAAATTTCCATGAAGTATTTTGAATGTGCTGGATTTTGGAAATGGAATGTAACGTAAATAACCACACAAACCAGCTTTGAAATATGAGTAACAAGTTGCTAGCAAGACAGTTCTACTGTAAATATTTCAGTGTTTAACCTGAATGTGCATAATGCCTAGTGTCAGTCAGTCAGGCCTTTTCAAGTCTCTAACAAAAAGACAGACCTCATTCCGTACATAAAGTAGGCATCCAAACATCTAATCATTTCTAAATTCCAAAAGGGAAGTAATAGACTTGGAGGAAATCACTTTTACTAAATATGCCTACATATGAGTATGGGTTTCTATATTTGAGGTTAAATACCAGAGTAGAACTAGTTCTAGTGTCTCACACAAACCGGTATTCCATCAATAATATAACTAATAGTGCAGGGGTCTCCAAATTTTTGTTTACAAAGACCTACTTTGACAAATGACAAAATCGACATAGCCAAGAGAGCTACTCCAAAATTTGACATCAGTATCACTGATAGTTGTGGAGATAAATGTCTCATCTTTTGCCATTTTACACTTAGAGCGCAAATACTCATCTGAAATTTTATCTAAATTTGTGGTGCCTTTATTTTCCATAGTTATAGTGAGATATGAATTTTTCAGATTCATCTAACGTACAGTAAGTGAACGATTTCCGCAAATATTTGCACATTCCGCAAACATTGAGCGTTTCTCAAAGTCGAGAATGCTTCCTAGGTAGCACACTAGCCTTGGAAGCCGTACACTTCAAAAACGAGGATCCATCAGTGCATCCTTGAAAAATCTATGAACAAAGGCCTCTGTCCTCGCTAGAATTTTGAAGGATGCTTGACTTTGGAACAGTACTTGGCGCCTGACAATGACGTGGAATGCTAGAAAAAGCAGCCTTCCAAGCATGCTTCCTCGACTTTGAGAAACGCTTATTGTTTGCATTAAACAATCGAATTTGCACGATTTACAGTACATACACATATTACAGCGTATGCACTGTATGTAAGTGTATACATATTTCCTGACATCCGAAATAAGTAAAATGCACCTCGAGTAAATGCACCTCTGGAATGAGTTCCATGGGGGTACATTTCACTGTCACACAGATAAACGAAAAAATGGTAGAACAAAATACTAAGAAAAAGAAGATTGTGAACACTTACAGTTGCTTCACATTATACACGTCCATTGACGGACAACGGAGGGCATATCTAACGGAGGGGGAATCAATCTTGATTGGTTGACGGATCAGTTTCCGCCTGAAAAGTTGAACATTTTTCAACTTTTCAACTGTTGAACATTTTTCAACTTTTCGACGGAAGCAACATAGACGTAGCCTGGCGAATGCCATACTAAAATCACAAGTGATATTTAGTCTGGGGACCTACCTATTGCATTTCTCGTAGCGGAAGCATCGTTTACAATTGTCGTTTACGAATGTCTATCATAGCGTCTGTACATACCTCGGAGCCAATACCAGAGCCACCACATGACGTAAAATGCAATCGAGGGCCGTGCAAATCCCTTTTGTTCTGCGATTGGATACCGAAAGCAGGCGAGAAAAACGGCCATAGTCACCATGCTGCTCTGCAGAGTGAAATGAAATAAGCGGGCAAAGGAGCATGGGAACTCCCAGGCTAACATAGACGTTGGAATGGATGAACCCACAATGCATTTCGAGAGAGCAAAGTCAATGAGATCCGTCAACAGACGTGTGCAGCGTGAAACAGGGGTTACAGTGTAGGTCTATGAGGTCGGAGCGAATGCATGATTTACAGTATAAATGTGTAATAGCAACATAAGGTGCTGATTTGAGCACTTTCATGAGGGACAGGGCTTGTGTCACATATAGTAAGGGCGTACATTTAATATATAAGGTACTTAAACTCGGAGAAGATGAGAGGGACCATGACGGCACAGGCACGGTACAAAATGGCCACGCTGCTCAGTAGAGCACGAGGCTTCATCCACCACGGCTCGCTCTTGAAGCTGAAGTACATGGCATACAGCGCCACCCCCAAGAAATGGCCAATCAGGGTCCTGGGATGAGGTTCCAATCTGCAGAAAGACAGGATAAAAAAAATTACATAGCGGCCTGAAATTGGGATTAGTTACAAAACTGTCAGGTTATGTTGTTTATCACATGTAAAAAGTCAGTTTATTTATAAAGCACATTTCATATGATACACATAGACACAATGTATTGCTGTAAGGTTCGTATTGGACTAGATCTGTTGTCAGGGCCTCCTGGTGTTGCTGTTGATAAGGTAACTGGTGAAGGTTGCTGCTGATGCTATACAGTAGGCCTACAATGGGTGGGTGTGGTGAAGCAGTGGCTACAATGCTCAACTGACAGTCAGTTGACCGTGAGTCAAGCCCATGAGACATGGATCTGCCCAAGGTTTCTTCCTAAAACTGAATTATTATTAAGTGTAGGGAGTTTTTCCTTGCCCCTGTTACTCATAGGTGCTCCCCGTACTGCCTGTAAAGCGCCGCAAGACTATTTGTGCACTCTACAAATAAAATTGAATTGAATTGAATTAAACATTGAGTCAAGGTCATTAAGGCCAATTCAGCCTGAAGATCTGTGACAAGATGAGACCATTTTAGAGAGGAGTTGCAGCAGCAGTGTCCCCCATGCGTGGGGCAAAAGGTTCTTTCATAGGGAACTTACACAGATAGCAGTCCAACAGGGCCAGATATGCACTCCCCTCCCAATTGGAAATAATGGAGACATGCTTGTCGAAGCTGGTGTAGTGAGCCTAGAAGAGAGAGACTACAGTAAAACATTGTTCATGGTGAAGCACAGCACATGCAGTAAACAGGACAGGGGACAACAGGAGCGCACACAGCAGAGTGTGCAAAACACTTCCCCCTAGTGGTCTAGCTGGTGTAGTCATTGTGTAGCCTCAATGGTTACTGTAGCTGCATCACAGTCAACAGTGTTCACAAGCTGCAAGATACAACTCCTAATCCCATTTGTACCTCTTCAGTAAGAAGTCAAACTTACTGTCAGTTGCAGCAAAGAGTTCATAAAGTGCTTCAGCCAGAATATTCACTACAAACGAGTGTGATGCCTTTCTTTCCCAGTGGAATTTCTTCTTGGCCTGCAAATAAAGTCAAAATGAAGATTGTAAGTAAGTAATAATGTATTGTCTGCAGCCCAGTACTCTCACCCAATAAGGTAAACAAAATCCCAAAGATAGACAGGCTGAATATCAGTTTGTCTCACTCAGAGTGCATAAAAAAATACAGGTAAATATTTCTCAGTCAGTACTACCCAATAAGGTGGGACCCAAAACATTATACAGGAACAATGGGCAAATGAATTAAACACACTCACATTGAGCACCTTATAAGCTAGTGAACGACAAAGAGAGTGCTGTATCTGACCTGTATCAGTGCAATGTTATCATGCAGGTCAGGGATGTCTCTGAGAAGGCCTCTCCATATCCTGAGGTCATTGAGCGCCACACTCATCCCACTCCCAGTCAGAGGATGGCGCATGTTGTAAGCATCTCCCAGCACTAGCACTCCTGAGTGATGTGAGGGAAGAACCACACAGTGTTAGCTTTGGAGTACAGTACCTCCCTTATGCCTTTATTCATTTGATTCTTAGTCTATTGTTATCAGTATTTATGTTTCACTTATCTGTGTTTTTGTATTTTGGACACTTAAAGTTTTAATCATGACATTACCAATAGGAGTTGGTAAAACGTTCATGTAGTTCCTCTGAAAGCTGTGTGATATTACTTCATTTTCCAATAGGTCAGGGATTAATCTAACAGGATGAATTAAGTGTTATGTTATCTTAACATACAATAATTGGCCTAACTATCCAACCAAGACTTTTAATGCGTTGATAGGGCTTGATGCCATTTTTAGCCCTCAGCAATACTTTCTAGGCAGCACTGCCTGGAAACCACTACCTTAATGCTAATTCTATTCTACCCCTAACCCCCTTTAACCTTGACCCTAACTCTATATTTGGCGGACGAGTGCCTTGATGTCAGTGCTGCCTGGAAGCCACCGTTGAGGATAAATAATGACCAAAGACCCTCAATAGGACGCAATCAAGTACAGTTCATCAACGATTTACAAAAGATCTCTCTAACTATTCCCTCTAACTGCACTGATGCTAAAACGGTGTTTTGGTTGCATGTGTAAATTCCCCTAGCAGATGTGAGCAATAGGGCCTCCGTGACAGGATCACTGCAGACGTGGCTGCTACAAACCTCTCGGCCACCTGTGAGTCAGGATTAAGCGGATCTAGAGGCGTGACCGCTCACTGCTCACATAACAGGAGGCTTGAACAGGCCCCCCCCACTCACCCACTCCCAATTACCTCCCCACCCCTCCACCTCCACCCCTGCTCCACCATCTGAATCTCCTTTCTTCTGACTCACCTAGCTAGGATGCTAATCACTCAGGTACTTATAGGTTTAAGACTGCTCTGTTTAATATGACTACTGATGCCGAAGCTTAGTGATGTCACAGGTGCACTGGTGACTCATGGTGGCACGTGAGGTTGGCCTACCGCATTTGTTCACAGGGAAGGCAGGGAGGAAACTCGTAGGCATGGACCTTAGCCGGTCATTCTGCACGGCCTCCAGGAAAGGCTCTTTGAGATGTTCTGTGGTGGGAATGGAAAAAAATATATATCTCAAATCTCAAAGTTTCTAAGTCTATCTGATGATCTTTTGGCATGCTTGAGTAGAGTTTGCAAAGTACAAAGAATCTATAGGCTATTACTGATTGAAGGCCATCTCAGAATAAAGTACTAACAATATTTTACATAAAGTATGATCCTGAGATGTATAACACTGTTGGATCCTCTCTTGAAAACAACACAACATTTTCAAGTCATTTTCATTTTGTACAGTGTTCTGATTTGGATAGTGTCAAAAACATATATAAGCGTCCCTTATATGTCCGGAATAGCATTACAATTTGGAATTTTTTTGAAGAGTATGTCGCTGTAACTCTGTGGCTGTAACATACAGTGTTCAGTACCTGGCATCTGAGGGTAAATCCATTCTGTCATATACTCATTCAGGTTCCTGGGCAGGTCCCCACGGATATCGACCAACACTCGGGTCTCTGTGGAGGAGATCCTGTAGACGAGGATGGGGCTGGGGTCAGCCAAGACCACCTCCGCATGGTTGGGTCTGAACTGGGGGGAGTCCTACAAAAGATGCCAATAGGCGATAGATGTACAGTAAGTATTTCCAAAGGACCAGGCATTAATCTAAGCTTGATTTATATCCATTTCAATAATAGAGGCCTACAGTATGTGATTGGCAAGTAAATACAACCTCCTTATGTTCCAGAATGTACTGTAGGCCTACTTAACATAAATCATTACCGTATTTAATTAATTAATATTTAATATTGCTGGTTGGAGGGGCATATTTAGATCTGTATATTAAATACTGTACAAATTGAAAATATTAATAACACACAAAAGAAGAATTAGGAGGAAGATCTAACATCTGGCTGTACCTTCATAATGCATCCCACAAAGTGAGAGGAGGTATGCACTTTCCCTGAGCCAAGACTTTTCCTGAACTTGGAAAAACAGCCATCAGCCACGACAGTCAAAGGAGCAAAGACTTTCTGTAAGAAATGAGAAGCAGAAAATGGATTGAAAGAGATGTTCAACTGTAACTAAAACTGAGCCTGACTCAATCTTTTAATATGTGAGGACATTGAGACATTGACAATAGCCACTAGGACCAGACACTTTCACTTCCTTTCACTTTGTGAAAAAAACTGGACACCATTATCTACAGTATTTTGTGCTATAAACCCTGTTGTGAGTCTGCCAAAAAGACTGATTTGAATTCAATTGAATTGAATTGAGTAAGCATTTTGCGGTTGTTGGGTTGGGACTTTGAAATCTACTGGTTGTGGCCAAAATTTTTGGTTGTCCATTGGTTGTTAGAAAATGTAGTTGAGGAATGCAGTGCCTTAGGACAGTAGATATAGCAAAATACAATAATGATTGGAATTACCATGGTAGCGTTAGCCTGAGTACAATGACAATACAAATCATCTACAAAATGTAACTTAAAGAAACAGTACACTACACAGTATAGGACACTACAGATCAAGGCACTGTATCTCGAATCTGACTGCTTGGGTACCAGCCTAGGTTAATTCTATTGTCACAAACAGATATTATGCTGTTACAAACACACCATCTACTGTATAAGTATTTTCTGTTTCATTAGCCTCAACACTGTGAAGCTTTTCCATATAAAGCAGGAGTTCTCAAAGTTTTGATAGGTGAGGGCCAATTTAGGGACAAAACATTGAACTGAAGGCCACCAAAGGGGCAGGGGAAGAAAGAAAATCCCACTTGTAATCATTTTAAAGATCAGTTTGGATCTCTTCAGTTTACATTTATTGCAATAAATGCATATAGAAGCCACTAAACACCACTCGATGGAGATCCATTCTTTTAAAGCAAAGTACAGTTTTAACAGTTTTACAGACTTTATCGCGGGCAGATGTTATCACGGGCTGCCAGAAATGTTTCCGCAAGCCGCCATTGGCACCGGGGCCGCACTTTGAGAACCTATGATATAAAGCACACATGGCCAAAATGCGGCCCCCACTGTACTTCAATGCGGCCCCCGGAATGCCCTTAAAATATAAAGGAATAAAAAAAAAACCTCAAACCTGATCTGTTTGAAATGTCAGGTAAGTATCTGTCTTCAAAGAATACAATATTAGCAAACTTCAATACAAAACATGCTAATAATGCCCTTCAATTTTTCCGCACTGCCAGGCAGAGTATCTTTACAAAGCAGTCTACCAGGACCAAAAGTGAGCAAAACATTTTCAGATATATAAAAGACTGTATGGTAGAGGCAGCTATTATTATGCTATAGTCTACAATAATTGCATCAAATTAGTTTGTACTATTTAACCGTGTCATGTTTAACTGCAGTCATCTAATGTGTGGCCCTCCGCTTACTTTGCCAAAGTCAATGTGGCCCTCAGACTAAAACTGTTGCCCATCCCTGATATAAAGCAAAGCTAATAATGCCCTCTGACAGCCCTCTGACTCACCTCAGTGTTTCCAGACTCCTTATCCCGGTACTGGATCCCAGTCACACGGCCATCTTCTTCCTCCAGGCTCGTTACTGTGCCCTCTATGAAATGAACACTAAACACACACCACAGGATAGTCTGTCAATCTCCCACATAACAGCATACATGAAACCTTTATCCATCATCACAAGTTTCTTAGGGACATTTTTGAAGGGCGAAGGTGGGATTCAACCATCTGCCTCGGTTACGATAGGAAAGTCCAGACTATTCAGACTCTGTCGTACTCATTTGTTCAATCTATCACTGGAATTAGTGATGGTGATGTGTAAATCCTTAACAACAACTAATTTTATTATACCCAGTGAATAACTGTATGTGTCAACTGTATAAATTATGGAGGGACAGAGGCAAATGGCACACACATGTTCAACAAAGCAAATCCAGTTTGGAAGCCTGGAGGGGTTGTCATTGGTGACAAAGTGAATTCAGCAGTCAAGATTCTTCAATGTCCTTGTATTCTTACTTGGGCTCAGCCAGTGCGGCACAACGGAGGCCCATGATGAAGCGGCCATGGTGGAAGGCTCGGCCACACTGAACTTCACTCCCCTCCTGAGGATAAGGAATCACAATTGCTGCCCCACTCTCTGCATCATGCAGGACATAGCCGTCCACAATATGACTGTCCAGACCTTCAACAGAACCTAAAAGATGAACAGGCATACAGCATTCAACCGTTTAAGAGTGGCCACTGAAGAAAATGAAATGAATATAGGCCACTACAGTGCATTGTACAAATGTCTAGCTCCTAATTCATGTCAACAGTAAAAAGAGAAAAAAAAAAGTTATATATTTTCTTTTCTATTTCCACTCACCTTCTAAGCCAAGTTCTTTGAGAGCGCGATATCCACCTGGTTGCAACAACTCGCCCACTATTCTATCAGGTTCACGGAGATCCCTCTCAATCACCGTGACTCGACGACCATCACGGCCTAAAACAGCTGCCATAGCGGAGCCCAGGACTCCAGCCCCGACAATAATGACATCGGGATCTGGGGGAGGCACAGTCGCTGCACAGGTGTTCGCCGCCTCACCCGCTGCGCTTCGACAGGTTCGCACCTACAGTACAAGACCACAAGTAGGCTAGGCTACATTTACTTGCTAATGTCACAAGTCTACGCTACAGTGGGGTTCTGCTTTCAAACAGGGCAGATACAGGCATATAACTACAAATATTTCAAATATATTTCAAATGTTTGTCTTTTACTGGTTAGGAACGATGGATTCATATAAACACCAGAGGACTGCAAGCTTTAACCGGTTATAGGTTATAGGTTATTGTAATGCAAGAATATAGCCTACCACCTTAACACATGAATTTTCTCCTCGACAATATTCCTCTGGGATTGGAGACTTGGAGAATACGATATGAGCAAGTGGCAAGGAGGACACGATGTCCACCACTGTCCGAAAAAGTAGGGGGATTTTTTGAATTTGCCCATAACGGTAAGCAACCAACAAAAGTGCAAGCACAGTCGCAAAGAAAACGCATAAACCAAAAACAATGTCTTTGTGCGTCAAAGACAATATAGCGTCAAATTTCTTGTAAACATAGGTGAAACTGAAAATTCCAAGGAATGCCCACATAGTTGCCTATGCAGAAAGTTACTATAGCCTACTTTTAATGTAGCCCCTCTGTAATTAGACCTAATCCGCCAACATACTGCAATAAAACTAGACTACCTAACATAAAACTAGATCTATTCCTATTAATCACCAACCAAATGAAGGTCAACCTCAATAGTAAGGCATCTTTCCCGACTGTCAAGCAAGAGAGTTGCTAGAGACAGACGCTTGTCTCTCAAAAAATAGGTTGATGTTATTTTTAAAACCGGCTCAGACAGCGTGCCAGCCGGTGTACCAGATTCAGTAGCAGAGCGCATCTATTATGTTAATCAACCAAGAAGCATCCAATCGTTACTGCTTCCTCTAGTACTTTGTCCCGCCTACTTTGTAACGCTGTCCAATAGGCCTACTAGGTCTAGCCTACATTTAAATGGACTAGTTTTTTTTCTATGATGTGGATGCTCAAGCCATGGACTCGTGGCTTACTTTCAAATGCGCATTACATATCAAAGCGTGCGGTTTTGCACAGCAGGTGACATAGTCAAAAACTACATTAAAACGAACTTTTAAAAAACTACAAAGGAGTTTTTGTTGTTTTGTTGTGAGTACACTCGTTCCACAATGGCCTACATGTAAGTAACTCAGTCTGGCACGATTCCCTCGCTTCTGTTGGGTAGGCTAGTTAAAAGCATTAACTCCAACAGTAGCCTAGGCTATGTTTTATTTTGACTCCATAGGCTACCCTTAGCAGTTTTAATAGACGTTTACAGTTAAGCTATGTACCCTAGAAATACATCTTCACATTTTGACTGACTACCAACATTTTTTGATTAAAACACATGGCAAAATAAGCAACTTCGCGATAAAGGTCACTACCAAACTTTTTACACCTAGTTAGTGCTTTTTCGCGTAGAATCTATTTCTGCTTGGGACATGTTTGTATCATGCATAGTTAATGAGATAATTAGCATATCTGGCTAAATTTGAGGTAGCCTAAATTCGAGGAGCCTTGTCACCTGTGTCTTAATTATTGCTATTTTCTCTGTCTAAAGAATGCCCCACATCTTGTGACCATCATATAAACATTAAATGACATTAATTAATTAATTAATTAATTAAATTTCAGCCTGATATCTTATTGCATTCTCGTGATATTCCATTTCAATTATTAGTCAAGTTCATTATGTATTTTTGCTGGATTTTTTTGGAGATTTGGAAAACTATATATTTTTGAAAAGTATATTGTATAAGCAATCAGAAAAACAATGTTTCCATTTGCACAGGTGTCTGCATGGCGGCCATCTTGGATTTTTCAAAATGGCGTCCGAAAAACCTACATTTTGACATTTCTCAGCTTCTGAATAAGCTAGAACACTGATTGTAACTGCCAAACCTACATTTTCAGGGACAAGGAATCCAATGGCACCAACATAAATTGGATAGGTCTTAACAAAATGGATTTTAATACAGAATTTTTCTTTTAATGATTGTTTTACTGACATGCGCACATCGTCAGTGTAATGGAACGTTACACATAGGAAGGATCATGCCCTTTTGACAGTCTCTACACCTCATCGTCATCATCATCATTGTCACTTTCGTACGTGATGTCTTGAGAGTCCTCATCATTCTGGCAGTGGCTGCCCAGGGCTCTAGACTAACTTTTTGCACTGGTTGCACTGGTGCGCCTAATTTTTTTTCTTAGGTGCACCAGCACAAAAGTTAGGTGCACCAAAATTTCCAACCACATCGCAGGTTTTATAGGTTGTCCATATGAATTGTAAATTATTAACAATTGTTTGATGAAAATGTTACTTAGTAAAATGGTATTGGTGCTTTAAGCTGATTTAAACTTAAAAACATATCAAGACAAATTAAATAAAAATAAAATCTAGGCCTAATTCAGAATGCAAGTCTTTTTAAGGGCATCAAGCTACACATCTCAACACTCAATGTCTTAGTCAGTGCCTATCCTTATTGATGTTTGGCCATTTGTCACGCTAGCATCTCCCAGAAATGTTTAGTAGTATTAGTATGAAGTAGGCTAGGCTATCTTTTTGTGTGATTTTGATTGCAAAATTTGACAGCCCCACAATGCAACCTAGGGCTGCTTTTATTTTTAGATTTTTAGATTTCCATTAAGGCCTATGGTTAATGTTGTAACAAGACGGTAGAATATTTGTGTAATATGAAATAACATGTCTTAATATGCTCAATCTAAATGTCAATGCCAATCAGTGTTTACCTCACTCAGGTCAGATGATGCGCTATGTAGCTTTAAGCCACTCCCGCATCTGACGTGAGTGAGGTAAAAATCAGTGTGCTCACTGGACGCAATGACAGCAGTAAAACATGCAAGGATGATTATGGTTTTAAAAGGAAGATTTGCGATACTCAATTTGCGCCAAACACCAGAATAAATTGATAACTGTCAACCAGAATGAGTTTACCCGACTCATTCTAACCGAATATTGCCAAAACTCTTTTTAAAACTGCCTATATTGTTTTCTGTCTCCGCAATTTGCCAACGTCTTTTCATCTGCGATTATTATAAATTGGACGCATGCAACATGATTGCTATTGCCTAGGTTGGATACACGTTCAAAACATTTTTCTTCTGAATAATTATTTCGATCTGAACTATTGTAGTTGGCAACGTTAAACTCTATAATGATCTCGGACCAAATTGGTCGCACTCTAGAGCCCTGCTGCCACATTGACAGAGATCTGTACAGGCTAAGTTCTAAGGACCTCTGTGGTGGTAGGCTATAGCTGACCATCTGAGTCTTTGAAGTACCCATTTTCCAGGGGATCCAACTGTGGAACCTGCTGAGCGATGGCTGCCTGTCCCTACACCCGTGTTTGGATATGGACTCTCAAGATGTGCTGTTTCAGAGCTCCGATTGTTGTAGGGAGCTTTTCACCTTCTGCCATGTGCTTGCAGAAGAGATGCCAACGTAGGTAAGGGATTGTCTTGATGCTGATGCCCTTGGGTGAGTAGGCTGTACATACAAAGGTAGCCAGTGTTGAAAGCATTCCCTCTGTCACGTCTGCTTCCTCCAGAGGCATCTGCAGAGCACTGATGACATCCTCATCAGCTCTGAGGTACACCCAGAGTTGTATAAAGTACTGGAGAAGAGGAGTGGAGTGGAAGTAAAAGTACCATATCAAAAAAATGACTTGAGTGGAAGTAAAAGTGTTCTTTAAACACCATACTTAAGTGGAAGTACTAAAATATTCAAAATGTTTTGTACTTAAGTATTGCAAGTAAAAGTATTTAAAAAAATTGCTACTCAAGTACTGAAAGTAAAAGTAGAAGTACTGTGTATATTAAAGAAAGCGGTCAAAAGTTTGAATATTACTGTTTTACATTTATTTGGCTGAAATAGTCTGTTTGGCCATGGACTCTAAGTAGGGCCAGGGATGGTCACCACCATTCCCGTCACTACAATCATTTGAAGTTGAAGAACTTGGTGTTTTTCTTCCATCTCGAAATGGAGCAGTAGACTGACCCTTGCTAATCGTTCCCAATTCACTGCATTCATTCAGTACTGAGAAAGGTCGAAGGGGAGCTTGAGGTCTCTTATACCGCTTGAATCGCCCAATAATGACAATGAAAACCTGGTGATGGTCTGGTCTGGCATTGATAGACTATCATTGGATGTGGTATGATTTGTAAAATTTTTTATAAAAGTAACAAGTAACTAATCAGCACATCAAAAATGTAATGGAGTAGAAGTATTAAATTCATCAAAAAAATGTAGTGAAGTAAAAGTGGAAGTAGGAGAAAAAAGAATACTCCAGTAAAGTACAGATACTGCATTTTAGTACTTAAGTAGGCTACTTAAGTAGTTCTACTTAGTTACTATACATCTCTGGGTACACCTGGAACCATGTTGCCTTGCCTATGCGAGAGAACCTCCCAGTGTTGTCAGCCCCTGTGAAGGCATGGGAGGCAGGCAAAGCCTTTGCTCTTTCTGGACTTAGAGCTCTCCACAGAGGTTCAATTTTCACAACACCAGATGCCATAGAAATGGAAGTGTTCTTCAACAGGACATCATAGTTTGCTATGACCAGCACCAAGACATATGTGCCTGGTGAGAAGAACACCAGCTGTGCATCAAGTGGGTTTCGCTGTGACTCCAGCACTGCCTGGTGGATCTGCTTCTTCGTGGTTGTTGTCCCCAAAGAGCAGGTCTTTGTTGCTCCTTGTATGCGTGCCCAGAAGCAGATGTGATGATCAGCTTGGAGGATCCCATGTTGTACTCTAGGATTTTGGCAGCAAGGTAGCTGGTCAAGTCAGCCTTTGTTTTCTCATGAGAAAGGAACCTGCTCATTAGGATGTGCTTGATGTTGGTGTCATCTCTGGACAGGGGCTTGGCCTTGTCTTCGTTTGTCTCTGGTAGCACTCTTCAGAGAGTCTTCTCTGTAGGTGTCAAACATGAGAATGATCTCAGCTACCTTGCTGCCAAAATTCACAGTACAACATGGGATCCTCCAAGCTGATCATCACATCTGCTTCTGGGCACACAAGGAGCAACAAAGACCTGCTCTTTGGGGACAACAACCACGAAGAAGGAGACACACTCCTGATCCACCAGGCAGTGCTGGCGTCACAGCGAAACCCACCTGATGCACAGCTGGTGTTCTTCTCACCAGACACAGATGTCTTGGTGCTGGTCAAACTATGATGTCCTGTTGAAGAACACAGGTTCCACAGTTGGATCCCCTGGAAAATGGGTACTTCAAAGACTCAGATGGTCAGCTATAGCCTACCACCACAGAGGTCCTTCCAGCTCCAAAAGCCATTGTTGAGATGGTGAGATGTCAGTGCAAATCAGACTGTTCCTCTGCTAGGTGATCTTGCAGAACAAAGAGCTTAGCCTGTACAGATCTCTGTCAGTGTGGCAGCCACTGCCAGAATGATGAAGACTCTCAAGACATCACGTACGAAAGTGACAATGATGATGATGACGATGAGGTGTAGAGACTGTCAAAAGGGCATGATCCTTCCTATGTGTAACGTTCCATTACACTGACGATGTGCGCATCTCAGTAAAACAATCAATAAAAGAAAAATTCTGTATTAAAATCCATTTTTTTAAGACCTATCCAATTTATGTTGGTGCCATTGGATTCCTTGTCCCTGAAAATGTAGGTTTAGCAGTTACAATCAGTGTTCTAGCTTATTCAGAAGCTGAGAAATGTCAAAATGTAGGTTTTTCGGGCGCCATTTTGAAAAATCCAAGATGGCCGCCATGCAGACACCTGTGCAAATGGAAACATTGTTTTTCTGATTGCTAATACATTACAGTTTTCAAAAATGTATAGTTTTACAACTCTCCAAAAAAATCCAGCGAAAGTTAAAATCCAAACGTAATGAACTTGACTATATGGATACCGGTAGCTTTGAAAATCGAGCTAAATGTTAGCATTTTATGCTTGCCACTCTTTAGTATTTTTCTCTTCTAAAGGATTTTTTTTTTTTTTTTTTGCAGAAAATTTGCTCATCAGTGTAGCAGATTTCTGAAATGACCTTGATAGTGCTATGACCCACCAACGATGCTCTATTGACTGAATGAATGCATAAAAATCCTTACAATACAATTGGAAAAATGACTAAATTTGGTATCAAATGGTTTTGATGGCCTAGTAGGCCTACCTGCAATTTCAAAACTTCACATACATAGAACATGAGAAATTTGAGATTGTGTGTTATTCAAAAGCTATAAGCCCCTAAATTTGGCCTAAACAGCCTGGCCTAAATTCCAGGCGTAAAATAAAAAAAATGTCTGTAAAGAAAGCATCAATTGCAAACCTATTTTTTCTGTGTCTTCTGTGTCTTCTGACACACAGTTGACAACCTGAACCTGCTAAATAAAGTGTTCCCCGTTTCCTGTCATTTTGGGACATGTCTAAAAATGGAAATAAATGACAAGCCAAAACGGTCATTTTTGGTTTCAATTACATGTCACTTCTGGAAGGTTCAAACATAATCTCTGTATTTATTGCCATTGTATGCTTACCTCACTCACGTCAGATGTAGCGCTAACGCACGAACATCTGATGGTCACCGATAGTAAGTAAGTAAGTAAGTAAGTAAGTAAATTTAATTTATAAAGCACATTTACAACAGTTTGCACTGACCAAAGTGCTGTACATAGTAGCTAAAAGTTCAGAGGTAAAAATGCAAGACATACATGAGGACAGTAGAGAAGCATGCAAACATGATCAACATAGATAAAGAAAGCAAAGCAAAGGCATGCAGAGCATATAAAAAGACCCATATGAGGTCAGATGGGGAAAGATATGCAAAGTTTCAGGGGGCAGCAGACATAAAAAGCAAGCAGATAACAGAGAGGCCAGCTCAGAAAATAAAAGAAAAGAAAAGAAAAGAAAAAGGGGACAGGTAGCTAAGCACCTGAAAAGGCCAGAGAGTAAAGGTGGGTTTTTAACTTGGATTGATAGACGAGTTATTTCAGGAGCCAGAAATCCTTGAATCTAACTGGACAAACGGCTTGTCCATCAATTTAATTGACGTACACTTCAGCCAATCACATCAAAACCAACCGAAGACGCTGGTTACGTTTGTTGGATTGGTTGGATTCAAAACAGTTGCTTCTTCGCTACGTCACACCCTCTACAGCAGCCAGCAGCCCTGATTGGTTCGGTTAGAAAATATTGGGCTTGAAATCGCTCTGAAGGGCTTCAACATCAGATCGATGCGTGGAAGTGCCTTACGAAAGTTACGTAGCGCATCATCTGACGTGAGTGAGGTAAATTGTATGCCACCCTTATGACAGAATAAAAGTGGTACATTTAAGTTTTATGGTCATAGTAGGACAGAACAGAATATCACAAAAATGCAACCGACTAACTTTCAGATTGGAAAAATGACCAAGTTTGGTGTCAAGTGATTGTGAACGCCTAGTCAGTGCCTACAATTTCAAAACTTTACAGACCTATAGAACATGGGAACAGGTATTTACTGAAGGAATTTTGAGATTGTATTTTGTGTTGTTAAAAAGGGGAATTCCGGTCAAATTTCAACAAGAGCTCTATTGCTCAAGATACTTGAGATTAGCCAATACAGAAGACGCAAGACATTTTGGTCCAACCATATACTTTGAACAGAGAATAAGCCCTGACAGTTAACCCAATGGGGCAAGTTTTCAAAACTGTGTTTACTGCATAACATGCTCCATGCACATGACACTAAACTTTTTCAAATCTGAAAGCTAGTCGGTTGTATTTTTGTGATATTCTGTCCTGTCCTACAGCGACCACAAAACATACCCCTTTTAATCTGTCAAGAAGGTAGTAAACAATGGCTATAAATACAGAGATTATGTTTGAACCTTCCAGAAGTGTCATGTAATTGAAACCAAAAATGACCGTTTTGGCTCCAGCTGTCATTTATTTTCATTTTTAGACATGTCCCAAAATGACAGGAAACAGGGAAAACTTTATTTAACAGTTTCAAGTTGTCAACTCTGTGTCATACTATTGGAAGACACAGAAAAAAATGGTTTGCAATCGCTGTCTTTCCAGGAGTATAATAAATTCTGAATTTTAATGTAAAAATCGCTATTTAGGCCAAATTTAAGCTTTTGAATAGCACAAAGTAAAATCTCAGAATTTCTTCGGTATATACCTTTTCTCATGTTCTTTGAAATTGTAGGTACTAGGCAATTAAAATCACTTGACAGTATAAAATGCTTAGCCAGACATAGCCCGACATAGCCCGCCCATAATACTGCTGTTCATCCGTATTCATGATCTGGAGGGGGACAGCTCGTCTAATCAGCTTCGCTTGTTGGTCGGTTGCAGGGGGTCAGGATTTGGCTGATTAGCTTCGCCAATTAGCATTGTACTTCCCCGTCGCCATTTTCCAGAAATGACATCATATCCGACTCCATTTGACACATGCGGATTGGTTAATTCTACACTTTCAGCTCATGCTAACGAGCTCCCTAGGCACATCAGGTGTGTGCCACCAGAGCCGCCCTCATCTCCATTAGTAACATGGGCCCTCATTGGCCTAATGAAATGGGTCGGAAGTCGGAAGAGAGCTCCATGAAACGCCATCATGACAACTGAAAATTTTGTTCAATTTTGGATGAATTCACTAGCCTAGCATTCCACACTGGAATGAAGGGGAGGCAGGACTTGGTATGTTTCTCCAGGTTTATTAATACCTCCATGGTCGGTTGTCTCTCTACTGGTGTAAACCCACCCCAGAAGACCGTCCCCAGACCATGAATACAGATGAACATTCGTATTATGGGCGGGCTATGTCAGGCTATAAAATGCTAGCATTTAGCTCGATTTTACGAAGCTATCCATAATTGAAATGGAATATCTCGGGAAGGCAATGAGATATCAGGCAGAAATTTTTATATGATGGTAACAAGATGTGGGGCATTCTTTGGACAGAAAAAATAGCAATATTTGTTGACCCTGGTGACAATGCTCCTCGAATTTACCCCAACTTTAGCCAAATATGCTAATTATCTCATTAACTATGCGTGATACAAAAATGTTGCGAAGTTGCTTATTTTTCCCTGACTAACATTATTTAATTGATTGAAAATTTAGTTATTTTGATGAAATTCATGGGGACCCAACAGAGGACCATTATTTACAGTGTCCTTGATCATTTCTGATAACTTGAGCCCTGAAACATTTTCTCAGTTAGCATTTGGACTTAGCTTCTACCCTTGTTAATTCTCTGTCTTT
Source organism: Sardinella longiceps (assembly GCA_027497455.2). Lineage (NCBI taxonomy): Eukaryota > Metazoa > Chordata > Actinopteri > Clupeiformes > Clupeidae > Sardinella > Sardinella longiceps. The sequence goes on from JAODXP020000029.1 coordinate 12,264,713, forward strand.
CCATCTTTGAAGTCTGAACCCAAGAACCTGCTCCAGTCCATGGTAGACACAGCAGAGATGCCCTAACGTCATGAAGAAACCCAACTGAGGCAGGAGCTTGTATGAGCCAGTGATAGGCCTTGATAGGCACTAAAGCAGTGTTTCTCAAACTATATCAGACCAAGGACCACTTTGCCCAAATAATATTTTTCAGGGACCACCTAGCCTTGCGCCCCTCACCAAGTTGCATGCTGCCATCCCTTATCCTTTGACCAAATCAATATGCATTTCTAAGTAGGCATTTATGGGCACTTCAAATTCAGATAGCTTAAAGGAGGAGAAGTGTTTGAAGTGCCTGAGAAGTGTCTGAGAAGTGTTTGAAGTCATGTTAGCAGGATGCTTATCTTTTTATCTCTACACTAGCATTAGCACTTTTGTCTCTACACTCTGGATTATCATCTCCAGAAACAGAATATTGGTCTGGCAATAAATGTTTATTATTGAAATTTTTTATTGGGTGGGGGGTGGAAAGGAGAAGTGCGTGAACCACATGAACGTTCAGCAAGAGCACCTACATGGTGGTCTGTGGCCCGGATGGCCAGAAACAGAAGACTGGGCGTCGGACCCTAGTCCTCTCTCTCTCCTCCCTGGCCCTTTGTCTCTCCAGCCTTTCTGCCTCCTTTCTATCCTCAGCCTCCTGTTTCTTCTTTGCCTTTAGTTCAGCCTTTTGCATTTTTTTAAGCTCCTTTCTCATTTCTTCCTCCAGCTTTTCTAGACTTTTTATTTCAGCAACCATGACCTTCTCATGCCTCTTTTCCATTTCAGTGATGCTCTCCTGAATCTTCTTCTCGAACTTGGCATCAAATTTCAGTGATGCTCTCCTGAATCTTTCTTTCAAATTTGGCACCAATCTTCCCTTTAATTGTCAGGTGCTTGGCCAGGATCTTTTCAATGTCATCCCTTAATGTGAAGGTCTGAGAACAAAAAATAATGTGCTAATGATGAATGATGAATGACAGGCCCAATAATTATTATATTGCATTTATTTTTTTTCATTTCAGCTTGGTCACATCCGATATGTATTTAGGTATTTACCTGGAGGCCACTATTGAGGCAAGCTTGATTGGCTTGGAGTTTCCTCCACTCCTCTCTCAAACTCCATGTTTTGAAGACGGCTGGTCCTCCATTGGTGATGTGCTCACCATGACTGGACACTTGAGGAAAACAAGCACAGCATATTTTCAGATTTCCGCATTGTGTGGGCTAACTTATAAACATCTCTAGAGGACCAACACTAAAGTCATGTGAAATGTAATGTGTTAATTATACAAATGTTTCCCACCATACATCTCTCTGCCTCGATCTTCAGCTCCTTCAACAGCCTCTGCTTTGCGACTGCTGCAGCTAAAGCAATGCGCAGGGTTCTCTCCTCTCTCTCCTTAGCCCACCTGTGCCAACGCTCAGTCTCGGCCATCATCTGCTCTGTCTCCCTTGCCATCATTTTGTTGTAGTACTCCTCCTTCTTCAGCTGAAGGAGGAAGGAGACCTTCTTCAGCTCTCTCTCTAGAGCAGACCTCTTCTCTATCTCTGCCTTATACTGCTCCGACAGTCTTTGTGCCTCGGACTTAAGGTGGGTGAGGGCCTCACGGTGTTGCTCCTGGACATCGCGCTTCGCGGCCTCAGCAGCTTCCCTCAACCTCATGCTCTCACTCTGCCGGTCTTCCTCCTCTGCCCTCTTGATGTGCTCCAGCTCCTTGATGTCCTGAAGGAGCTTTTGCAGCGTGGACTCAAGGGCACGCTCTCTCTGCTGAGCCTCCTCAGTCATGTCTTGTAGGTGCAGCTTCAGCTCCTCAGCCATGGCTGAACTCAGTCCTACCCTGAACCCCTCACTGAGGCGGTCCATTGTAGAAATCCTAAGGATGTTATGTGCAATAGTAAGTTATGTCAGACTGCTGTCAGTTGGATAGTTTTTGCACATTAATGGATCAGGGTAAGTATTTCTCCCATTAAGTTACACCTCTATTGATCGTGGTCAGTTAATTTACATACCCGCACTACGTAAATGTCTTTATCCTATTAGGTTCTATAGCTTAATTTCAATGCAGGGAAATTGACCCATCCACTACCGCTAAAATGTTATACTAGGCTATGGTTACCTGTAATAGGCTTTCCACCAACACTTGAAGGCTTGCTAACAATTGTCTCTCTCTCGTGCTCAGAATGAATGATTATTGAAATGTGCACGGCTTTTTATATCCCTCAGATCTGCCTACGTCATAATAGGTAGGCCAGAGACGGTTGATGAAGGCAGTATCTCTGGGTAGGCTATGCCCGTGGCCATGGCCATAGCATCGCCCTGGCCTGCTTCGGCCGCTATGACTGCGCTGAAACATCATTGAATAGCCTACGTAGGCCCAGAGCAAGAGAGAGAGGCTTTGCGTAGACCTACTTGTCCGTTTTTAAAGTCCGCAAACTTTTTCACCCAATTTATCGGCCTACCAAACATCTAGTCCGACAGCTAGTAATTGGCTGGACTAAAAATAAATAGGCCTAGTCCACAAAAATAAATATGCCTCTGATCAATTTCGACTCCATTCACGCATTAGCATAGGCCTACTTTATTGTTGCTTTGCATATTAGTTATGCACAAGTTATTCATAGTTGTCTCTATGCAGTTGTAACATAACCAATCTTCGCGTAACTTCTGGGTTCCTGCCCTGTCCTGGATTTACCCTGTAGCGCACAATTCATGTGATCTTCACATTTCACTACGGATTACGCACCCCCTGTAGACCTTTCCATCCACCAATTACTCTCGAATGTAGCGGAATCTAGGCTATGTCTAACCCTAGCATGCAGTGAGAGGAAAGATTATTGGTCATCCTCGTGATCACATTACTTTCACGATTTTGCTGACATAAAAAAAGAAAAGAAAAGACGAATAGCGTAGCATAGCGAAAATGTCGTCTGGCTCACCAAAACGCCTTCAGCTTGGTTGACCTTAGATTTTGTTTGTTTGTTTGTTTGTTTGTTTGTTTTTGCTAACTCCTATCTGGGGAAAAAAACAGGACAAAATGTGACTGGCAGTGGAATACACTGAAAATGTAGAAAGAGGTCAGATGGGATGTAGCCGAGGTTATCTCAAGTAGCCAAGGCCCACTATACCTACAGTACATAGCATTTAAATGTAGGCCTATCTGTATTGTAGGCTACTTTAGTATATTTTTTCTGGCATTTACTTTTACTCCAATATATTTTTATTATATGTGTGTGTGTGTGTGTGTACTCTCTCCTCTATACAGTTTCAAAACAGGTCAGGCAAAACCACCAATTTTGGCAAAACAATAATGTACATTTTTTGTAAAACCCTAAGCAGTGTAGCGTGTATCATGTGTGTTGTAATTGATTTGCCACTTGTTTTCCCACAGTGAAGTGAAGCTCAATATGGCATCCTTCCTCTCAGATCGCATCGAAGATGAGATTTTGGAAGCGCTGTCCCATTCACAACAAACCCTGGTCAGTGTCTCTGTGAAAGTGAAAATTATTTTGGATATAGTTTTCCAAGCCCTAAGAGTAAAAATAATGTCATGTGATAGAGGCAGTAAGACATTAGTGAGTTTCTTTCTCTGAACAGTAGGGGGCGTCAGATGACTATTTCTCGCTGATAGGCCAGAAAATGCCAGTGCTTATTAAATACAGTATGGTCCTTCCCTAGGTGAGATACAGTCAGTACAGTTCTCATCTCTGTATCATCATTTGTGTAGTCAGGAGTTGGTCTTGTACTACGCGTGGCATAAATGATGCCCAGTCATGCAAGCATGAGCAGTAAATGGCTATGAAAGACCTTCAGTTTCTGCAGCACACATTGAGCTTTGTCACTGCCACTTTACTGGAGCAGTCTCAGTAAACATTGTCAATATGATCAGGTAGGGTTACGACCAGTGGTTCTCCGTCGTAAAAGTGAATTTATACTTATATGTGGGTCAGTTTTTGTTGAAGGTCCTGGACAGGCACTAAAGCATTGTACCTTAACACTTAGCTGGGGAAGTGTTTGAAGTCATGTTAGCAAGATGCTTATCTTTTCGTCTCTACACTAGCACAAAGAACAAAAAATGTCCAAGATAAATTAAACAATAATGAATAATTTCCTTGTTACACTCTGGATTATAATCTCCAGAAACAGAATATTGGTCTGGCAATAAATGTCTATTATTGAAAATTTTATTGATGGAGGGTGGGGTGGGAAGGAGAAGTGGGTGCACCACATGAAAGTTCTGTAAGAGCACAGTCTACATGGTGGTCTGTGGCCCAGATGGCCAGAAGCAAAAGACTGGGCGCCGGACCCTGGCCCTCTCTCTCTCCTCCCTGGCCCTTTGTCTCTCCAGCCTTTCTGCCTCCTTTCTATCCTCAGCCTCCTGTTTCTTCTTTGCTTTTAGTTCAGCCTTTTGCATTTTTTTAAGCTCCTTTCTCATTTTTTCCTCCAGCTTCTCTAGATTTTTTATTTCAGCAAGCATGATCTTCTCTTGCTTCTTTTCCATTTCAGTGATGCTCTTCTGAATCTTCTTCTCAAACTTGGCATCAATCTTCCCTTTAGTTGACAGGTGTTGGGCCAGAACCTTTTCAACATCCTCCCGCAAAATGAAGCTCTGAGAACAAAAAAATTATATGTGAATGATGAAGATTACAGGTTATTTCAGTGGTGACGGGCCCAATAATTATTATTGTTGCAATTTTTTTTATTTATTTCAGCTTGGTCACATCCGATATGTATTCAGGTATTTACCTGGAGGCCACCATTGAGGCAAGCTTGATTGCCTTGGAGTTTCCTCCACTCCTCTCGCAAACTCCATGTCTTAAAGACGGCTGGTCCTGCATTAGAGATGTGCTCACCATGACTGGACACCTGAGGAAAACAAGCACAGCATATTTTCAGATTTCCGCATTGTTTGGCCTAACTTATAAACATCTCTAGAGGACCAACACGCTAGTCATGTGAAATGTAATCTGTTAATTATACAAATGTTTCCCACCATCCATCTCTCTGCCTGGGTCCTCAGCTCCTTCAACAGCCTCTGCTTTGCGACTGCAGTGGACAGAGCGATGGACAGGGTTCTCTCCTCTCTCTCCTTGGTCCACCTGTTCCAACGCAGCTGAAGGAGGAAGGAGACTTTCTTCAGCTCTCTCTCAAGAGCACACCTCTTGTCTCTCTCTGCCTCGTACTGCTCCGACAGTCTTTGTGCTTCGCACTTAAGGTGGGTGAAGGCCTTGCGGTGTTGCTTCTGTACGTCGCGCTTCACAGCCTCAGCAGCTTCCCTCAACCTCACGCTCTCACTCTGCCGGTCCTCCTCTTCTGCCCTCTTCATACGCTCCAGCTCCTTGATGTCCTGAAGGAGCTTTTGCAGCGTGGACTCAAGGGCATGCTCTCTCTGCTGAGCCTCCTCAGCCATATCCTGCAGGTGCAGCTTCAGCTCCTCAGCCATGGCTGAACTCAGTGCTGCCCTGAACCCCTCACTGAGGCGGTCCATTATAGAAATCCTAAGGATGTTATGTGCAATAAGTTATGTCAGACTGCTGTCAAATGGATAGTTTTTGCACATTAATGGATCAGGGTAAGTATTTCTCCCATTAAGTTACACCTCTATTGATCGTGGTCAGTTATTTTAAATCTGCACTACGAAAATGTCCTTAGCCTATTAGGTTCTATAGCTTAATTTCAATGCAGGGAAATTGACCCGTCCGTTACCGCTAAAATGTTATACTAGGCTATGGTTACCTGGCTTTCCACCAAAACTTGAAGGCGTGCTACAGTGCTCAATAAAAAAATCTCTCGTGCGTGCGTTTCTCTCTCTCTCTCGTGCTCAGAATGAATGATTGTTGAAACGTGCACGGCTTTTTATATCCTCAGATCTGCCTACGTCATAATAGGTATGCTCGTGGCCGAAGCATCGCCCTGGCCTGAACAAGAAAAGAAAAGACGAATAGCGTAGCATAGCCAAAATGTCGTCTGGCTCACCGAAACGCCTTTTGTTTGGTTGACCGTAGAGTTTGTTTGTTTGTTTGTTTTTGCTAACTCCTATCTGGAAAAAAATCCAAAATGTGACAGGCAGTGGAGTAGCCTACACTGAAAAAGTAAAAAGTGGTCAGATGGGAAGTAGCCTAGGCCTAACTAATCTCAAATAGTCTAGGCCTATGTGAGAATTTGTGAGCATGGAAAGTGTAGGCTACTCTTGTCATCACATTTGCTTGTCATAGTGACTAAATCACATAGGCGTTCTTGGCAGATATGCATAGGCCTACTTTGTTCAAATCATACTTACAAGAGCAAATAACTGATAAATTCATCTAGGAATATGACTGCTACACAGAATGTTACAAATTCATACATTTTTGGGACACTAATCTCAAGTAGCCTAGGCCTACTATACCTATAGCATTTTAAGGTAGGCCTATCTGTATTGTAGGCTACTTTAGTATATTTTTCTGGCATTTACTTTTACTCCAATACATTTTTATAATTTATATATAGGCCTATGTGTATTCTCTCCTCTGTACACTTTCAAAACAGGTCAGCAAAACCACCAATTTTGTCAAATAATTGTGGCTTCACAGGCCTAAGCCACTCCAACATGATTTATTTTATTTATTTGTTTGTTCATTTGTTTATTTACTTACTTACTTACTTACTTAAAGTCTACTTTCTTCACCAAATATGTCGTCACTATGTAAACTTTTTACAAGAGTCTCATTTTACACAAGTATGAAATCTTTATGTGAGCATGGAAAGTGTACTTTTGTCATCACATTTGCTGGTCATAATGACTAAATCACATAGGCTTTCTTAGCAGATATGCAGACTTTGTTCAAATTATATTTACAAGAGTAAATAACTGATAAATTCATCTAGGAATATGACTGCTACACAGAATTTACAATGGTACAAATACCTACATTTCTGCCAATGGTTAAAAACAATAATATACTGTACATTCTTTGATTTGCCATTTGTCTTCCCACAGTGAAGTGAAGCTCAATATGGCATCCTTCCTCTCAGATCGCGTCGAAGATGAGATTTTGGAAGCGCTGCCCTATTCACAACAAACCCTGGTCAGTGTCTCTGTGAAAGTGGAAATTATTTTGGATAGTTTTCCAAGCCCTAGAGTAATGACATGTGATGAAGGCAGTAAGACATTAGTGAGTTTTTTTCTCTGAACAGTAGGGGGCGTCAGATGACTATTTCTCGCTGATAGGCCAGAAAATGCAAGTGCTTATTAAATACAGTATGGTCCTTCCCTAGGTGAGATACAGTCAGTACAATTCTCATTTCTGTATCATTGTTTGTGTAGTCAGGAGTTGGTCTTGTACTACGCATGGCATAAATGATGCCCAGTCATGCAAGCATTAGCAGTAAATGGCTATGAAAGACCTTCAGTTTCTGCAGCACACAGTCATGAAAGTTCGGGAACTTCTGATACACAAGAATACACTCTAATCCAATAAAATTATAGCGCTATTTTCCCTCTGGGTAGCAGGCTATTACAGTATACTGTAATGTAATATTACCTGGACATTTAACTGTGGAAGCAGTAGACTACTAGTAGATTGAGTGTAGTGCACAGCCCACAGCATGTAGAATACAAAAGGACAATACAGTAAGGGATACTGAAGAGTTATTGTGTGCTTAATGTTACCTCAAACTAGCAATTTACCTAAGAAATTCTAATAAAGATTCTAGTCTGCTGAACACTCTAAAGACCAGTTCAGACTGAAGATCCGCGATGAGATGAGACGGTTCTAGTGAGTAGTTGCAGTGGTGTGAATCAATCATTGCAGGTTGTTGAAAGCAGTTGCAAGCCGACGCAGAAGATTTAACATGTCAAATCACAGTTTTGGAGTTTTAGAATGTCATAGATTTTTAGAATGTCGCAGCCCGTCTCGTTGCAGATCTTCGGTCTGTAGCCACCTTTATACGGTAATATACTTTATTTAACAGAGATGCACCTCTACCGGAAACCCAAACTTAGCATGATGTTGAGTATATCTGCAGCACCACAGGCTAAGATCCTATTGGTCCCCAGTGTCTGTGTGTCTTGCAGGTATCTTTTGAAGCGAGTCATGCAGAACTGTAATTGCATTTCTGCTATCCACAGTCATTTGAGACACACTTATGAGAAGATGTTCTTTATCCAGTCACATGCCACTGATTTCAAACCTATGACACACCACCCCAGTTTCAACATTTATAGACTGACCTTTAAATTTGAGTGTATGTCTACTCTACTGTGTGTGTTTGTGTGTGTGTGTGGGTGGGTGCACATGTATAGGTGTGTGTAGGCTTGAAATGAGTGTTTGTGTGTATCAGAGAGAGAGATGAAAAAACTGTCAAAAAGAAGCCAGCTGTTTCTTAGTCATTTTCTTATTTTCAGTTCTAAGCTATAGATGTGTGTGTGGGTAGGTCACATCTTATCAATACTACTGATAAGTTTTAGCAGACATGTCTGAAGTGTGATTAAGATTTGACGAGGTAGATGTTTTTTCTACCTGTTTTTAAGCATAAGGATATAGAATTGTTTGTGAAAAGTTTGTGGAAACAGTAGACTCTATGAAACCAGCTTTGGCAGTTACATACTGTCACAGGTACACAACCTGATATCTGCAGTATTACTGCTGTTGTTGAATAATATTGCATTAAAAGGATCAATCAATTAAAGTAAAGCACCAAAATCTGGGTATCCCATCACTTTGATACCCTGGTTGATTGTTATAAAATGATTAGTCAGTTAAGGTAGAATAAAATAAAGAACGCTGTAATGAAAGTTAAAATAAAATGCAAAAAGCTGATGCCCTTTCATTTACAGCGCGATGCAATTGAAAACAGAAAGGTTAAATGAAAGTGCCATTTATTAAATCTGTCACAATCAAAAATGACGGAAAATGAGTTCCCCAATGAGATATGATCAAGGAAACCCACACAGCTTTCATTATCTCTTGCCCTATGTGGTTATCAGGCAGCACACAATTGAAATATGTTATACACCAAGTGCACATCAGTAACAGTATTAAGACTAAGGAGTGTGATTAATAGCCCACATGCAGTTTAAATGTGTTATGATTTATTAATAGTGTGATTCATCATGTCTCCATGTTCCATTGTGTTTGTGACATTACTCCTTCTGTCCTATGGTCTTTTTGCCCTCAACAGCGCCCTCTAGGTAGCGCTGGCTACAAGCCACTACCCAACCCCCAAATTCAGGGTTAGGGTGAGGACTGAGGGGATTAGGGCAGTGTTTCTCAAACTTTTTTAGACCGAGGAGCACTTTGCCCAAAAAAATTAATTTCAGGGACCATCTGCCCTCGTGCCCCCTCTCCAAGCCCACCCTTTACCCTTTAAAACATTTCTAAATAGCCATTTCTATGCTCTACAATTTCAGATAGCCTGACATTTTAATAAATTACAGAACTATCTCATAGTATTTAGTGAACAATTCATCTTTTTCCTTCCAATAATGTTGATGACATCACATATTTTTATGGAAAACCCCTTGCAGACCACTTGAGCTGGCTTGCGGACCACCAGTGGTCCCCGGAACACAATTTGAGAACCACTGGGTTAGGGCTATGTTTAGGGTTAAGTTTGTGCTTTTTAGGCTGTGCTGCCTGGAAGGTGCTGTCTAGGACAAAAGACAGGGAATGGTCTCAGACTGACAAAGTGCTCTGTATTATCTTCTGTGGAGACCTGAGATGAATATTTGGTTTGTTTTATTTGTTATTGGCAAGAAGTAGCACATATAGTGTAAGACAGGGTTAGAGAAAGACATGTACATGTACTGTATATATGTATATAAAGGCAGATGCATAAACCTGTGACATTTATTTGGGCCTTTATTTGTCAGAAACACAAAAGCCCAAATAAATCCCTTAAAGATGCAGTTAAAGGTAACCATGGCCTACCGGTCATCCCCTGTGGTACCTCTCTCTGCTTGTCGGCTACCACAGCGAATGGCAGTCGACTGGTTCAATCACAACAATTAATGTAATGGCAGGCTTGGCAACTTCCTAGTACCAGCACATTTTTTGACCAAATCATATAGAAATTTCACAATCATAGCAGTTCTTTATGCAAAATACGGAGATAGATGTCATGAAACTTGTAATGTTCTGCTCTGAAGAAGCATCAGATATGCAAATCTTGGTAACACTTTGCGGTAAGGGCAGAGAGGATTCAAGCGGAGCGAGAGGTGTCAACGCTTGTTCAGTTCCTGGTTCTATTTTTGCAAGGGGGAGGGGGGAAAATCCCCCTTTATGCAGACTTAAAGAATCTTTTCTTATTGTGATGTAATGATTTATGCAGACTTAAAGAATCTTTCTTATTGTGATGTAATGCATTTATGCAGACAGGAAGTATTCCAGTTTGCTCCCATTGAAATGTATTATGATGCCTTATCTTGCTCACTATTCCATGATCTTTGGTAAGGGTACATGAATTATCATGAATTCATGCATGATTTCATTCATGATTCATTCATGATTCATGCATTACTTCATCTCTGAATATCTAATGACTCATCAGGTATTAGCATGAATTCATTGTTTTTCATTAATGACCTCCTGCTGAAATAGCAGATGATCTTAAGCATTAATTACTCTGGGTACATCATCATGAGTCATGACTAATTACACATGATCATGATGTTTTTGTTCAAAAGAATTTGATATAATTTGATATAATAAAAGTACTTATTTAGCCTACTTTGGCCTAGTCATATGCCATACGTCAACTAAATTTTACCAATTTAACCATGTCAACACTTTAGTTGAGGGGGCACAAACATGATGAATTCATCATGATCATGCTAATAATCATGACTCGTGCTAATTAATCATGACTCATGATGATGTACCCAGAGTAACTAATACTTAAGATCATGTGCTATTTCAGCAGGAGGTCATTAATGACAAACAATGAATTCATGTTAATTCCTGATAACTCATTAGACTTTCAGAGATGAAGTAATGCATGAATCATGAATTCATCATGAATGATTTCATGCATGAATTCATGATAATTCATGTACCCTTACCGCAAAGTGTTACCCAAATCTTAATTACACTGGTCACTCCCGCTTGGCTCATACCTGACCACTGAATGGCTCGTTAGCTCTCTCTCTCTCTCTCTCTCTCTCTCTCTCTCTCTCTCTCTCTCTCTCTCTCTCTTTCTCGCTCTCTTTCTCTCTCTCACACACACACACACACATACACACTCATTCTCACTCTCTCTCTTTCACTCTCTCTGTGTGAGTGTGTGTGTGTGAGTGTGTGTGTGTGTGTGTGTGTGTGTGTTTGCAAGCTCATCTAAAAGCTGTATGAGTGTAATGTGATCGAGGAGGAAGTTAGCTCTGTTGTAGCATTACTGCTCTTCTTTTCTGGTGCAATGGGCCCTCACAATTGCATTGGCCCTGAGCCCAGATTACTGCTGTCATGCCATGTCACCTCAGCTTTGTTGTATTTGTGGTTTCGATGTTTACTTGGCCAAGCATAAAGCTTTGCCATTCTTGCCATGTAAGAGTACTTTTCTTGACCTTTTTTCCAGTGGCCAGACACGGTTGAGAGACAGGAAATGAGTTGCAGAGAAAAAAAAAACACCCATACATCAGTGAAGCATGACAGTCAGTGGGTAAGCGAGAAACACAAAACAAAACACACACACACACACACACACACACACACACACACAGATACATGCATACAAACACACATCCTTAACCATGCACATGGACATAGAGTAATATGGCTATGCACTCTCTTGGAAAAACACTTACTAATACACACATCCTTACCCATGCACATAGACTAATACAGATTTGCGTCAGGATAGCCTGATTGGTGTGGCATGATTAACATTTGAGGAAACCAAATGAATCATTTTCAGAGGAAGCTAACTTTTTAAAATTAAAAGTCTACCAGCTATGATGTCAGTGCAACACAGCTTCATAGACTATAACAGGTACAAACACACACACACACACACACACACACACACACACACACAATACACGCACCGCACACACACACACACACACACACACACACACACACACACACACACACACACACACACATTGTGTATTACCGGCATAGTTGAATTTCATATGCACCACACACACAAACCACCACAGGCAAACAGACATAGGCCTACACATATACACACTGCACTGGCACACACACACACACACACACACACACAAACCCGCATGCATGAAGACATACACTCACTCTAACACTTGCAACCACATTCTCTGCCTCTCCGTCTGTCTGTTTTGCCCTTGCACTTTCTTTCCCCTCTCTCATTCTCTCGTTTCCGCTCGTTCTCTCTTTGCTGTAGCCTAAACTAGGAGCACAGCGTACTGCTCTCTCAAAAGCCACAGCACTATACCGCTAGCCTTCGCCTTTCACACACTTCCTCCACGGGACGCGTGCCCCGGCCACTGAAGTCTCAGACGCACCTCAGTGCGCCTCTACAAACCCCCCTGCTTAAAACGTTCTGAGATGCACCACATACATCCCACACACACACCCCTCCTCCACCTCACCGTGGTTCCCTCGATGTCTGAGTACAAGAGAAAAGTAAACATTCTAATTATGACTGACAGAGAGCTGTGCCAAGCCCTCTCTCAGAAGTAGACATGTAAAGCCTTTACTGTAACTGCTGTCAAACTAATGCAAACAGAAACACAGAGCCTGTTTCATCACTGTCTACCAACACTCTGTGACCTGATTTGCTTTGGAAATGTGAGAGTAGTACTTGTATTTTGGATCTTTTGAGTGGACGTTTCCTCTTGGTTAAAAATAGACTCATGTGAACGTTATACAAAGCAAATATGTGTAATTGAATTTGGATCTCTCTCTGGAGAAAACAGGTATACATTGTTGAGTTTTGGATTTCAGGTAAAACTTTATATTGGCACACAAATATTTGCCATTAACTAACTGTGCATTACATAACATGCAGATTGATAGCACTTCAGTCATTTGTTAGCCTAGTTATTATATTACAAATCACATTACTTTATTCTACCCATAATAGACCATCAACTAAGAATTTCTCTAATATAACTCATCTTGGTCTATTCATTGTAACAAAACCCAAAGCTTAAACCTAATAGAGTCCAGATAAGTTCTACAGTAACTACGTCTTTTTGATTGAGAATAATGTTTCCTGAGAATCACTAGCACCTTATAAGCCCCTTACTACTGTAACTAATTAATTTACTATGATTAGTAAAGCTATCATAGGAGGTAATACTGGATAGATTCTTAGTTAATTGTCTATGGGTAGAATAAGGCCATGAACGTATTAAAAAGTCTTTTGTAATGACTAGAAAATGGCTAGTATGTTATTACATGTAATATCCATGTAAATAAGCTGCTAGCGAAGGTGTGTGTGCTAATATAAAATGTTACCGTATAATATACAATATATATACAAAAATATATATATTGATAGAATTTGACAAGATTGTTAGTGTTTCAGTGGACTTGGCAACAGTATCTATTAAATCATTAGTTTTCCATATAGTGAAATTGTCATTCAAATAGAAACTTGTGATAGTTGACGGAATTTTGGAATCATTTTACAATGTCATTGTGATACTACAGAGAAATATGTTAGTCCTGTCCACTTATATGAGTATAGCATTGATGACGTACACATATTGACCAATGTTAACCAAAGGACCTCCTGTTAGCTTTTTTTTTTGTTGTTGTTTTGGAATTTTTTGCCCATTTCTGTTTCAAACCTCTGAACGTTTATCTGTCTCTTAACTATTACATCCTCCTTCTTGGCATTGCTAAATTCCCCGTTACCTAACAGAAGTTGTTGTATAAGTCAAAAAAACTCTTTTCATATTCAAGTGTGATGTAAAAAGTAGAAGTGTCGGCATTACGTGAATTCCTCCCACGACTAGTCCTCTACTCTCAGTTCCCTTACTTTCTAGGAATCGTCAAGTATGAAACGGACAGCCACTTGTGGAAGTCATATAAGGGGTGTATGATGCCCTAGCAAGTACAAACAAGTGTTCCTAACCGTAAGAGATATGAGTGACTCTTCCATTGGCGATGTTGTGTTCGAGTATACAAAGGGCCGTTGCAACAGGACAGGCAAACAGGAAATTCCCTGGCCCCCCCAGGCTGAAAGGGGTCCCCATGATTGCCTGTTTAATCGTTTTAGCGGTTTAGTTGGTGGTGTTGCAATGACTTTAAACTGGAGTTACACAACTATAAGTTCAACATAAATAATTCCCCACCTTGAAATGTACCTTGAAATGACCCTGAGCATAGATGAGTGCAAAGACAAGAAAAGTTTACCCTCAGTATTACTTTCCTTACAAAAGTTTAATGAAAATAGCTTCTCATATATAAAGTATTAACATATTACAAACTGGATCAAAAATAAGCTACACATAAAATGTACAAAAATGCTCTACAAAAAAATACAACACATTCGTGATTTTTCTTTAAAGTACAGTTTGAAACAGTTTTGTCAAGTTTCCATCAAGACCGTAACAGTTGATATTTTACAGCAATGAGCACATCAAGAACATAATGATTTCTTCCCACAATTGAGATTCTGATTCTCTACTGTGTACTGTGAGGTACTGTTTTGCCTATTTGCCTATCATTAATCATTTTTTCTGTATTTAAAATTTTTGGTTAATAGAATACCTGAGATTCCTAAAGTAACAAAATGGGGCGATGTACTTCCCCTAGCCCCTAGTCCTTGTGGTTACATTGTATAAGAACAAAAAATAAAAATAAGTAAAGCTTTTAAACAGTCATAAATAAAGAAAACAAATAAATTGAAAAATAGTTATTTGGAGAGTGCAGATTGTCTAGCTGCGGCTACGATTTAGGCTCTATTGCAGTATGCACTTGTAATAAGTTATATAACTGTTCCTGCAAACTGCTCATCCAGTCATTGTCACTGAACAAAGGGCTGTCGATCCGAGAAGACAGGCTTCTTTCTGTTTCCATGCAAATAAAGACAAAGCTAACACAAATACATTATCTGCAATGCTAAAATAGTGAGGAGCTGGAGAGCAACAAATACAGTCTTTGTATTACTAGATGCCGTCACTCGCCATTTCCTCCTGCCAACCAACTATGAACTTGATGTGATAGTGGCTGAGCTCAAGCCTTGCCAAAGCGGTGCTTTGTCTTTGGTAAGATTAGAGAATTAAGCCAACTCTCTGTCACACGATGAAAGACACACTATAACCCACCCACACACACACACACAAGAGCACACACAAGAGCACACACATGCACACGCACACACACACACACACACACACCTGTAGAGACAAGCGATAGTGAATGTGAAAACACACACTCACAGGTTCCTGAGAATTGCCCATATTCCTCAGAAAGACAAGTGCCTAAGATCATATGTCAATAAGAACAAGCTCGGCAAGAAAAACCTAAAAGCTCCTTGCCAGCAAAATCTGCAGGCCAGCAATAAGTTAAAGCATTCATTATATTAATTTACACATGAAAGACAGTTTAACAATAGTCACAAAAAGTAGAAGAGAGAGAATCTCTCTTATTCACATGTACAGCAAAAAGTGGCAGAGTCAGGGTGGAAATCCCCTCTCTGCCATCTTTGGAATTCTCACATTGTTTGGTGCCGCTCTCAATTTGGTTAGCCCCTCTATTTCTCCTCGCTCGTTCTCTTTGTTTTTGTTGAAAATAAAACAAACAAACAAACAAAACAAACTTTAAACATCAACAAAAATACATTTTTCTCGCTTTTGTATTTGGCATGGCTCTGAAGTCACTGTTAGAACCTCTAAATTGTTCTTTTGATCAGACAGTCTCTGGATCAGTCTTTTGTTACACCTCAGTCTTGGTCCCAGGAGGTCGAGGGTGGAAGCGCACCACGCTTGCCCGCTCCTGGTGGACCGCAGTGGGGCTGTGTTTGGCGGCCAGCGCCTGGAGGAGTCTCCTCTCCGCGTCACGGTCCTCCTTCCCTTCCCTGCCCTCCATGCTTGCTGCCAACCAGCGCTCTAGAACCTCCTCGCCATCCCCGCGGCTGAATGTGGCGCTTCGGACCAGGGCCTCTGCCTCGGGACTGGCGTCAAACCTCTCCAGGAGCTGACCCACCGTCCTCAGGTCAACCAAGGAAGGGTGGTGCTGATGATGATGGGCGGGGGAAGCAGCCAGGCAGCAGAGACGCTGGTGGAGCTGGAGGCTGGGTAGGTGGAGGAAGGTGGCTGTGCAGAGGCTGCAGCGGTGGGGGCGCTCGCGGGAGCTGTGCAGCCGGCGGTGAAGTTTCAGGTGGATGTACTGGGTGAACTTGGTGCCGCATAGTTTACACTGATAGGGTTTTTCACCCGAGTGGAGCCTCAGATGGGTCTTGAGGTTGCTGGTGCTGCTGAACCGCTTATGGCACACCTGTACAGTAAAACAAGACAAAGAGAAAGGGAGAGAAAGAGACAGAGAGAGAGAGAGAGAGAGTCAGGAAGAGGGAAACAAAAGAACAAAAAGAACAGCCAAACAGGTTATTCCCTATCTTGATACAGATTTCCAAACAACACCCAGAAGATAAAAGCAGGTTATAACTGCATTAGCATTCCTCTTAAGGAGTCTCAACTCAACATAAAAGCGGTGCCCTTCCTCTAGCCAGACACTCTGTCCCTGCCTCATCCTTTTCATTTCGTTTATTTGTGTGCTTTCTTTGCTCAACTGGCTCGACGTTGACGTCATGGAGAGCCAAAGGAGAATAAATACTTCCCTCACGCCCTGTGTGCCAACAATACCTGACAAAAGGCCAAGGATTCCATCAGACACCACGAAAGGTGAGGTGAAAGTACCTTGCCAAATTAGTGCTGAATCACATGGCGATACATGAGGTGTGAAGTCGGTGATGAGGCAAAACAAAAACATTGCGTGTGTGCGTTCCTATCTGGGAGTGTTTTTGATTACAGTGAGCAGGTGACTCTGTCATCATTTAACCTCTGTCATCACTTTAAGTTTTCATTTGACTCTTATACACATTTATTTTTTTTGTGTGCGCATGCTACACCTTTTTTTGGTTTTGTTTTAAAACAAAACATATACATGACAGCGCCCAGTCAGAGAGTGCAGTACTACACAGGAAGCTTGACTCACCTGACATTCATGAGGTTTCTCTCCCGTATGGACAAGATGATGCTTCTGTAGATGGGCGAGTTGGGTGAAGCTCTTCTTACAGAGGTGGCACTCAAATGGCCTCTCCCCGCTGTGCACTCGTAGATGCACCTAGAAAACAAAATAAACAAACATTTTAGGTCAAACCGGTAACACGTCTGGCTAAAAGATATACAGCAGACATAAAGGAAATGGAGGAGGCAGAAAAGAGACATTTAAATTTACCTTGAGGTTAGAGAGCTGTCCGAATGTCTTGAGGCAGATGTTGCACTCGTACTTGATCTTGCCATTTTGCTTCTTCAAGGGGTAGGGCAGGGACTTGTAGCCGGGTGTCTCTCGGCGGGATGAGGGGCTGCTCTTTCCATTGGCCAGGCTGAGGTTGATGGCCTCCTCACATCCCGACAAAGAATGGTAGTGCTGGGACTCAGGGGAGTGCTTTGGAATCGGGGAGAGCTCTGGAGTGGCAGGCGCCCCACTGAGAGGTGAGGTGTTTGGGGGACGCTCCTTCAGGCCTCCGTGGGGAGGAGGAGGGTAGGGCAAGCTGGGCATGCCAGGTTGTGCCACAGAGGGAAAAGGCAGGCCTTCGCTGCCCATGAAGGACTGGAAGCGCAGGGGACCTCTGGAAGGTAGAACTCCAGAGAAAGGAGAAGAATACTGGGGCAGGAGCAGAGGATGGTAGTGGGGCGGGTATGGAGGTAGGAGCTGGTGGTATGGAGGTGGGTGGAGGGGTCTGGAGGGGGGGTAGATGGGGTAGGACGACACCAAGCCCTCACGGTGGTTGTAGAGGCCGTGCAGGTGGAGGGGAAGCTCTGGGGCTGGAGGAGGTGTGCTTTGGAAAACCTGAGAGCCAAGGCTGGTCTCCCTGATGTCTGAACGAGGCGAGGGCACAGGTTTGGGCTCTGGGACGTCATTAGATGTGTCATCCTCACCCTCTTTGTCCATCTTTTTACTGAAGTCCATGATCTGTTGTTCCTCAGGCGTGTCGGGCGGGGTGTCCCTTTCCAGGATACCGACCACGTCAATCTTTTCATCTGAAGACTCGTCACACTCCTCCTTCCCTCTTCCTTCTTCTCTCTTCTTCTCTTCTTCCTCTTCGTCGCTCCTCGACCAAGCTGGGCTCAGCGGTGGTTTTACGTCGAAGGCCCAGTGAGGTAGGTGCTGCTTTGGGGGATCAATTAAGTGCTCTATAGAGACGAGAGAGAGAGAGAGAGGGTTAACTTCTGCTAAATATCAGTTTTACATTCAAGTATGGTAGTAAGTGAATCACTTTATTATGTTCTGACTGAACCTCAGTGTTTGTTTACATTGTGACACACTTCGTCACACACAAGGAGAGGCCGTCATAAAAAAGGCTCACTATAAAACTGGACTTAAAGTCCAAAGTCATGCTGAGTTCACCATGTCATAACTCTCAGTGGATGACTTGAGTAGCGAGCTCACTCCTTCAGTAAACACGCTCGCCCTCACTCCCTCACACATCCTCCCTTCCTGCCCACTTATGGTAAACGGTGACGCTTTCAGTTTTTGGATGACAGTAAGGAGATATTTTGCTGAGTTTCTGTATGACGTTGTGGTAGTACTGCTATCACTGAATAGCCAGTGTAATTAGTGTGTGGGAGTGTACGCTGTCTGAGCAGGGGTGTTTGTGTGGGCGGCTTAGTGTGCTTCTGAAAATGAGGGAGAGATGTGGATGAGTGTGTGTGTGTGTGTGTGTGTGTGTGTGTGTGTGTGTGTGTGTGTGTGTGTGTGTGTGTGTCCTTTCTCTTTCATCACCTTCTTTGGTTTGTGACCGATAGTGATAACCACAGCTGAATGTACCGTAATTTTTTACGGGATTGAAAGTAAAAAAAAAAAAAATCATGCAGATTTTTTTTTTTTCATTGCCAGTTAATGACAGTCAGTATTTGTGACAGTGGAGAACTTGCAGTCAGACCTCAATCAGACAGACAGAGATACACACACACACACACACACAAACCAACAATATCTAATATTTTAAGTGCGGGAAAGGTTCCATAGAAGACGTTTTGCTTTTATAATTTACAGGCAGTCACACAAGGTGCCGTCATAAGTAAGGAAAGGAAAGTGAAAACAGTTACCCCATTTAAACCCATATGAAGTCACGGTTACAGTAAATTTTGTTGACGAAAGGAGCTAAAATGTCAAGCAAAACTGGCATTTGAGATCTTTACTACAACTGACGCATAACAATACTATCAGTTCTCGGCACAATATTTTGACATTTTCTCTCTGAGGCCCAACAGTCTGCAGATTCAGGTTTCTGACTGGTTAAATTACTGTTTCAAACTCACACTAAGCAGAGTCTCAAGGACAGTCACATAGAGATAGAGTGAGAGGAAAATATAGAATTTTATATTGCCTTGTCTCTGAGCGATCATGTTGGGTCTGTCTGAGTCACTGAGGAAAGCAATAAATAATACTAACGGCACCTACGTAACCCTTTAATGATTAATCTTTAGGTGCCTCGTCATGAGTTTTACAAGCTGTTTTGAATTTTCTGAAATTCCTGGCTCCATGTTTTTGAAACCAGAAGGGACCTTCCATTCCTGCTTAAAGGTATTTGCCGGTAGTAAGAGTCACCACAAAGCCCACTAAGACAGGGACAAAGCAACGTGACTCAGGTAATGTTCCACAACAATGCCAGTGTTTCAAGGCTTGGTGACTAAGATGGGAAAATGGACCACACAGAGTCCACATCACTGACGTTCCTTATCTTATCTGGATCACTTTCCATCCACTACTGTACCCTTCTAAAAATGATGGCGAGAATGTGACACGCCTTGTGTTCTCTTTCATCTGATAAATCTAACCATTAAATTCTGGACTCAACAACCTCGAGATGATTACAACACACATAGACACACGCGCATACTTTCTTGATCTGTCACAGACACACATCCGCGTGCTGCCAGATGACAATCGCTTTGATGCCTATAGACCACTAAAAGGCAGTTTCTCTTTTTGGCATGCTGATGTAGACGATAGGACAGACACTGACAACTTATAACCTGACTAGCAAACAGACTACCATTAGGTATGTCTTTGATCCAGTGGAACAAAGTAGACTAGAGAAAAAAATGTAAGGGTATACAAAGACAATATTTCAGGTTCCTAGAACTGTCAAAATTGGTTCCAATGTATGCAATAATTTATGTCCAATCGCTAAACGTGAAGTAAAACCTGATATAGACTGTTATAGTCCATACAGTTTGTATGTATTCATAAAAAAAAATTTATTTGCATTAGATTTAGACATATTCATTCATAATTATAATCTCTATTTGTATATACAATTAAATTAAATATTATATACTCTCATCTTAAGAGAGAGTTTTTGTTACAATTATTTTAAGATCTTGTACACTGGATGCTGAACAGAATACCTTAACCATTCTCTTAATCATTTTCTCCACAATGCCTCACAATTATAACAAACTTTTGTTCGCACATTGTCAATGACCATACTAAACTAAAAAAACATCCATGAGAAGTTCCCATGAAGGCAGGCCAGCAGGTGTGGGTTGACTTACTGTGTTTGAGGTGCTGCTTGTCATCTTCGGCCTGATTGCAGAGTCGCTGGGAGAACTCTTGGCTGTACCAGACCAGTAACTCCTGCTGAGGCTCCACTGGTTTCATGGTGTAGAAGTAGATGTCCCGGCCATTCTGGCAGGCCACCAGGTTCTGCTCGGCCAGGGAGCGTGCTGGGTTAACAAAGCGCATCCAGTTGCTGTGGTGCATGTCATAGCCATCAATAAAGTGAAGAAGCTGACCTCCCGAGTAAATCTGTGCAGAAGACAGGATAGATGGAGAGGAGAGACAACAGGAAGAAGAAGGGAAGAAGAGAGGAGAGAAAAATATTATGAGAAAAACTGATCAGACAAACTGCATGCATGCAATTCTATCCATGGTTAGACCATCCAAACCACTGTCCACTCAATCAAATGCTGGTTGATGTTGACAGCAGACAGACCACAACAGTCTGTCATCAGACATACACTGTCAAATTCTAAATCCTATAAGCTCCACAGTTCAACAACACATTCAATACTTATACCCCCCTTTATATTCTCAAAATAAATTGCCTAACAAATTGAAAATAACTGCTGTTCTGCATCTTCTGTCGCTAAGTGAATAAGTGAATATTCATCCTTGTCTGACCTACACCATAGTTTGTAAACAAATCAGCCTAAGTACAAACTAACACCAGTGGACCACTAGTGAGCCTATCCTTACAAAGAACTAGCCCAATGGACAGCCAAGCCTGCCAAGAGATATAGGAAAAACCAATCACCTCTGCCATGTACAGAATATGTTCTGTGAAGTAGTTCTATAATCCTCTCTGTGTATATCTTCTGTGTCTTTCCTTTCTTTCTCTCTCTCACACACACACACTTTTCTTTTTTGTTTTCTTCAACAGTGCTTCTGCTTCTGTCTGTCACTGTTAAGCTATGAGTAGATGCGCAGGTGTGTCTGTTTATGTATGTGTGTGTGTGTTTGAATGTGTTGGCTCGAGTAGATCTCTGTCTGTTATTGGTGGCAAATCAGTTGGGAAGTCCTTTTAACTAACTCTATCGGGGGGTGTGGAAGGGGAGGGGACTAGCCTCAGAGGAGGGGAATTTCTGGTCTAAGACTCCACCCCTCTTTTCAGGAGCTCTGCGAATGAGTGTGACGCAATGCCACAACACACACACACACACACACACACACACACACATACACACGCGCTCACACAAGCACACACCTGTCATAGTCACGTGAAAGTGTCTGGCATTCTTCCCTGAGCACTCTCACTGGTTGTAACAGACAAACAGAAACTGGGCGAGTTTTTTTTTTTCTTTTAACGGAAACAGAGAGGAAAGCACAATCATGGTGAAAAAAAACCTAACAAAGGGTGACTAAGGAAATGTATGGTAAAGGAAGGAAGGAAAAAACTCCAACATGACACAAAGGGCAAGAAACAATTCTTGAAGCGGGTGATACATGCATTGAGGGAGAAAAGGAAAGAAAAACATTAATCGAGAACAATTGAGGTGAAATAAAACTCCTTCTCTCTGGGGAGATGTAGTTAATCACACCTGAACCTTAAAAAAAAAAGCTGTTGATACACAGCCCACCACAAAGAAATTCATTCAGAGGAAGTCACGTCGATATATGGTTACGAAAAAACCTGGTAGTTGTCTTTCTGTCTCTGTGTGCCTTTGCATGTCATGTCAATGAAGTGGTAGACAAACCCACATGTTACATGCAAAAATGAATGCAGCACTATCGCAGAAAGAAAAAACCTCTGTGTGAACACACACATGTGTGTGTCTGTGTGGTGGGGTTGTCAGAGGTGGTTGTGTGGGTTTTCATATGTAGCAATACTAACCTTTCCCTGAGCTGACAAGAAAGAGCCCCTGGGCCTTAGTGCCTGTAAGTGTCATTTAGCTAATGCATGGAAAGAAACTTCTCGGTATAGCCAAAGGGTGTGTGTGTGTGTGTGTGTGTGTGTGTGTGTGTGTGTGTGTGTGTGTGTGTGTGTGTGTGTGTGTGTGTGTGTGTGAATGTGTGTGAGAGAGAGAGAGAGAGAGAGAAAGAGTAAGAGTCATTGTTAAGGTACGCTGTTGTCAGCTGTTGGAGAATCCGGTGGTGTTGCCACCCGACTTCAATGGAAGAGCTCTCATTAATCTTGGGAAGCAGTGTGTGTGTGTGTGTGTGTGTGTGTGTGTGTGTGTGTGTGTGTGTGTGTGTGTGTGTGCCTGCATGCGTGCGTGCGTGCTTGCGTGTGTGTGTCAGATGGTTCCAATCACGTGAACTTACCCTCCAGAAGTACTTTCGGTTCGCCTGAGGCGGGACGTTGTCTTTGGCATAAATGTCTCCCTGAAGTGGTCCGAAACGAGTCCCCTGAGGAATGTACTCCTTGCTGAAGACACCTGTGACCTGTGGCAAAAAAAAAAAAAAAGATGGTCAGTTGTTTGTTCTGTCTTCTGTTTGTTCTGAGCATGTTCTATGCCTATTAAAAGCCCCTAAGTAGACAGCAATTAAACCAGTAAGTTCTATTTTTAAAAGAAAGCTCTTGCTTTGAAGTGGACGTGGCCTTTGTCCCAAAGTGACACACTTTCGACGTTAACGACTTAAACGACTCAGGAGGAATTACACTTTCCCTCCTCGGCCTACTCCACTGACCTGGTGACCCAGTGACACTCGTCTTACCTGAACAACCCTGCAGTGGCTCTACAGAAAGCCTAGGCCACCTCTACCAAAGAGGAACTCCAAAAACTCGCCCACACACCCCCACACACACACATTTCCCCTGACCTGATAAGTGGGACAGAAAAGAGTGTGCTTGTGGGCTGTTATGTAAAAGACAAAGAGCAAGCGTGGGTGTTTGTGTGTGTGTGTGTGTGAGTGTGTGTTTGTGTGTGTGTACTGTATGTGTGTGTGTGCAGCAAAAGAAAATCTGTGGTCTTGTTTAACCGGAAGGCTCTGTCCTTTCTATCCCCCAAGTCACATTCAAAAGCACTGAAATGCGGCCAGAGAGAAGATACAGACGAGAGTGTTTCGGTATGAATGGGTCCCCAAAAACTCTATTTGGTCTACAGACTAGTGACTCGGGCCTTCCCTACTTTTGAATGACTAATCTTGCGCCTTTTTTTTAAATGAAACATCTTGAGTAAGGAAGGGAAAGGGGGGAAGGGGGGGGGGGGGCTGGCAAAGGAAAGCGAGGGAAGGGCTTGAGCTCAGAAGGTTAACCCCCCCCCCCCACCCCACTCGCACACTCACCCCCAACCCCCTCCACGAGCGTCACATTGCACGTTGTGAGACGAGAGTCAGTGTGACAGTGGAATTGTGTCCATCAAGTGTTGCGTGACTAATGAGTGATTAACTGTTCACTGCTAGGTAGTGGCAGTGGGTGCGTGTGTGTGTGTGTGTGGGGGGGGGGGTGTATGGCTGTGCAAGACTCACCATTTGACAGGAGCCACGCCACAACGACCCCCCCCCCCCACACACACACACACACACACAAACACACCCTACAGCAACCTGTCTGAGGAGGCCAGTGGCACAAGCTGCCAGGAGTCTTCAGCAGGCTCCAAACGAAAGTAATCGTTAGGGGCTTAACCTACTTCTCCTCCTCCCACTACTCCTCTGGAGTTGGCCTGGTACCGAGCCGGCCCATCTGCCACGTGCCTCCATACCAGCTGGCACACACACTCCGACGGGTGTTTGGGGGGTGGGGGGGTATAAAGATGGGGAAAGGGTGTGTGTGTGTGTGTGTGTCTGTGTGTGTGTGGAAGGGGGAGTTCTGTCATTGAGTTCCCCAAACCTTGCTCTTCTCTCTCCCCACCTCCAGAAAATGTATGAAATGTATTTAAGATGTTAAAAGTTTCTTCAAGATTCTTTGGTCTTTGGCGATTGTTTTTAGTAGCATTGGTTAAACACCAATTGGATCAACATAGTTACATACAAATTTGATCCACATAGGTAAATATAAATTTGACATTTGACAATTCTATATTTCCTCCTCTCTCTGAATTTATATGTTGTACTAAAAGATCATCTGGATTTGTTCACTTCACCCCAATCAAAGTTAATGAACCAGAACCACCCTACTGTTTTACTGTCTGTCTATGCACTGTGTAACAGGCGTGAGAATCTGACCTGTCAGTGACTGGAAACCAGGTTGGGAAAATGATGAACTCCAGACTCTGTGGCTTAATGTGTCTGTTTGGTTTCTGTTGCCCTTTCCTCGACTTCCTACAACCGTAGCCAGCCGCTTATCGGCAGGGCTGCCCTACTCCAGGAATCTAACCTAGTCCATTGGGACTCGGACTTTCCCAATATGACTAATTGGCATGTCTACGCCGTGGCCTTGCCAAGAAGGGAAACTAGAGGTGAACATTCAGGGAAAAAGAGAGCCAATAAAACGGAAGAATGCGTGAGCCACACCACACCCTACACCCCATTGAGTTATGCACGCATAAAGGAAAGTGAATGTATGCTCATATTTGTTTCCCGAATGCAAATTGTGGACAGCTGGAGGAAGTGTTTCATTGACTGAATAATGTAATTGCAGCTTGTCCAACGTCCATGCATTCTTACCTACAGTGAAAGAACTACACTCGAAGAGTTAACTAACTTGCACTCGCTTGAGTTCCTCTCACACCCCTATAGTAAAGAATAGACATCTGCTGCTGCTATGTGCGTGAGAAAGGGTGAGGGGTGGGTGATGCAGAGGAGTATTTTTATCATTGCGTTGAGAAAGGAAAAGCAGAAGCTGAAGGGGACCAATGAAATGGGTCACCAGGAGTCACTCCAGAAAAGCAGAAGTGAGAGTGGACTCGTGCTTATTGATCGCAAGAATCACAATTTGTTTTGGTTTTCAATCAGTGAGGATGCATAAATGTGTATGTGTATCTGATGCATGAGTGTGCAGAGCCTATACGCTTCACCTTAGCTACAGGCAAGCTGTGCAGTTCTGAGTTCACCTGAGGGCTAAAACAAGTGACTGCTGCTGCTTGGCCATTCTCATATCTAAAGGATGTGGACAACAGTAACCAGCAAACCCACCTCACAGTGAGCTCATACACTCATTTCACACCTCACCAGAAGAGCACAAAAAAAAAGAAAAAAGATCAGTGTGTGAGAGAGAGGAAGTTGAATGAAAAAGAACTCTCAGCTAACGAGGATTATGCGTATGTACGCGAGTGCGTGCGTGTGTATGTGTGTGCATGCATGTGTG
The DNA here is from genome assembly GCA_027497455.2 of Sardinella longiceps. Lineage (NCBI taxonomy): Eukaryota > Metazoa > Chordata > Actinopteri > Clupeiformes > Clupeidae > Sardinella > Sardinella longiceps. The sequence continues at coordinate 12,290,616 of JAODXP020000029.1, forward strand.
TGCGTTTGATAACTGAGGAGGGGGAGGGAGGAAGGAAGGCAGAAAAAGCTAAACCACGAAAAAAAATTAAGTGTCACTGAGATCTACTAGTTAAAGATGCATGTCCAGCTTGTGAAAGACTAAGAGGACTTGTAAAGTCTCTCAAGAGCCTTAGATGTGCAGTCACTCATTAATTTAACAAGTCTCCCCACCTCTTTCCACGAAAAGAAAACTCTTTTAGTTTTCTTCCAAGAACCAAATGTTGCAAATAATTTTGTGTGTGTCGGGAAAAAAAAAATCTCAGAAAGGTCTTTCTCTGTCTCCAGGAAGGTTTCAAAACAAGTTTCAGTCTTGAATAAAAACTTCAATTCAGTTTGACAGCTCTTCTGCTTTCTCTGTGGAGACGGACCTCAGTGTTTACATCAAACCCCAGTTGAGGAAGCTTTTACTTTTTACGAGCCAACGGGGGCGGCCTCAGAGGTTGTGTAAGCTCTTCTCTCACCTGCAGAGAGGATGCCTTGACGCGATTAGCTGGATCTGAGGCTAGATCACCTGATGGCTAGCGCAGCTCATCCCTGAACTTTGAGTGGCTGAGTGACTGGCTGACTGAAAGCGAACAACACTGACCCAGAGAGCTGCTAAAGAGGCTTAGGCACCAAGAGCTTTTGGCTTCCGGCCAGTTGCAGAGAGAGAGAGAGGGAAAGAGGGATAGAACTAGATATGTGATGCTACTGATTTTGAAAAGAGAATTGAAGGCAAGCAAGCAAGCTTTTTTTTGTTTTTGTTTAACTAAGACCTATGTCATCACCCAGAAACTTTCTGAGAATAAAGAGTGTTTAAATATAGTTGAGGATTCACATTGTATAACTACCCATCAACTTTTTATCAAGATAATCTGATACCACTTTGAAGTTCAGTTCAAACAGAACAAATTGTTTACCTCCAACTTAAGGTCTGATGGATAGTTGATTAAGCACGTCCACTGACCGTGTTTGAAAGCAACAAAAATTGAAAGCCTATGAGTGTTTGTAGTGTGTACAGTACGTGTGTGTCTTTGTTTGTATAATTTTTTTTGTCATGCTACTCACCTCATTATCAGTGTTGTACTCAAAGGTGAGGTTGCGTGGGATGGAGGTCATCGCTCGTGGCACGCCAAAGGCCGGATCAGATGGCTGGTCATGAACGATGTACGTGCAGCGATTGGCAAAGTCAGACTCCCTCCACTCACTCATGTTCCCCATTACTGACTCCAGCTTCATCTCGACTGTCTTGTCTTCCTCTTGTCTGGTTATGTGGTCCGACTGACAAGTTCTTGTTTTTCTTCTTCTCCTCGTCTGTTTGGTTTAGTATTTTTTCTGCTTTGGTGTGATTTGCTTTGGTGTTTTTTTATACACTTTGTATAAGGTTTTGTTTTGGTTTCTTAAAGCTGATAAACCTACAGGAGAGAAACAGCACATGATCATTTAGTATAGGAAAAAAATGCACATGACATAAAGATAAAAGTAATAATGAAAGGAAACTTCTGATGTTTTATCTTTAGTTTATGACCACACTAAACCAGCAAATAAAAAACAGCTCTTTCAAAACATGGAAAAAAGTCTCTCCTCCGTGTCTCTTTTTACACCCTGATAAATTGCGCTACACTATCACAATATTTCCTCTGAGCCAAGATCATGTGATCATCCAATCACCAGGCCATATAATCTGATCTCTAAAATAATAAAAACCTAATGGAAGCAGATAGGATGTTGTTCCATGCGCAATTTAGCAGCGCCACACTGCCAGACACACCTGGATGACCTCATTCATTCCACTCTCTCAGACTCACTTTTGCAACTCTTCTGTAAATAGGTGTTGTCACTGAATAACTTTCAAGTGCCCACCAAAGTCAACAAGTACTAAGTGCTGATCCAAGAAGGAAGAAATTGCTCATTATGTCATCCTGATGACTTTGTGCAGCATGTCATGGAAACGTTGAACCATTTTACAGTATGTTAGTGCTTTTAGCCTAGAAAGAGGCTACAAGACAAGTTGTCTAAAATGTTTTAGGCCTATATGATTTCTCAAGTGGCTCCCATTCAAAAAAGATCCAATCAATTAACATGTGTGTCCAAATAGTGTAAGACTACCAAAATTCCTTTCGTATTCTCTTACTAACAAATAGCCTCAAAAACACCAGTGACTAAACTGTTTGCCATAGTGAAACTCTACACAACCATCAATGCTGACCATGAAAATCCCACCAAGCCAGTGAAAAAAAAAAACACAATTTGAAAAAAAAAATCCAACCACGTAAATGGTGATGAAAAACCACACACTCACTTTCACACATTCATTGGGCTGTGAGATGTCCATCCCTTGTGCTCTTTGGTAGTGCCATTCCTTCGTTCCTCTTTATCCATCAACAACTCATCCTCTTGGCTTATCCACAGTCTTCTCAAACAGTTTGTTACTCTTCTCGGTTACTCTCTGTTTTTGTTTTGTTTTGTTGTTCCAGAGAATTCCCCTGGAGTTGTCTGTTATCCTTTCTCTCTGCCGGGCTGTCCACCTGTGTTGGCCCAAAAACTCCCGAGCTCTCACTGCGCCACGGCTTTTGAGCAGATCCACCCAGCCAATCAGAAGTCACCTCGCAAATCACATGACGCAGGGGATTAGTCGGAAAAGATCCAATTGGAGCACAACCAATGTCTTCAGACACCCAGTAAACATCAATATGCCTAAAAACATAATACAAGCTACTGTGGACAAAGGAACAATCTAGTGCATGAACACAATATAAAGGATAACCAGATGGCTGGAGCTGACCCCTGATGCAACACCCATCCACACACACACACACACACACACACACACACACACACACACACACACACACAGACAAACTCCACCGGACTTTTATTTTGTGTCATAACGAGCAATCTGGCATCTTACCCCCCCCCCCCCCCCCCCCAACACACACTCTCTCTCTGTCATGCTCAGCCACAGTCACAAGATTTCTCTGTGTGTCACACACACACACACAAACACACACACACACACACACACACCCAGCCAGCCCATGACCTACATCCAGTCCAGTCAGTGCTGATGTGGCCCAGGTCTGGCCTGGCCTGGATGGAGATCAGGGCCACACACTGGTCTGTGCAGCAGCAGCTCAGACGCACCTGTCTGGGGAGCTTCCTCACAGCACGCATCATCATCATGAGGCCCGACTTACTTTCAGCTTCGGCACGCACCTCCACCTCCACCTCTACCTCCTCCCCTACCCTACCGTGCCATGCCCTCCTTACAGGATACAGGATACAGGTGCTGTGCTGTGCTGTGCCGGGCCACCTCACAGTGACACAGCGACAGGATGTGTGACAGCTAGGAAAAGGGCTCAACATGAAACTGAAAAGAAACCATATGGATAGTCACTCTCTTAATTGTGTCATCCATGAAAGTAGCCACCATTTCATAACATGCCTTGTCCTAATCAGTACAGATGGATGAGAGCAGATAGATAGATAGATAGATAGATAGATAGATAGATAGATAGATAGATAGATAGATAGATAGATAGATAGATAGATAGATAGATAGATAGATAGATAGATAGATAGATAGATAGATAGATAGAAATGACTTATGGCTGCTGCCTTTAGTCATGATAACCTCTATGGGCAAAAGTATAGCTAATCTTGTAAGTGTGTGTGTGTGTGTGTGTGTGTGTGTCATGTCTTTATTTTGTTAGAAGGCATTTCATTTCACCATGTACGTATCAAAGTATATAACTATATAATATGATAACTATATAATATAATATATAACAATAAAAATATATATAACAATAAGACATTTATAAAAAGTTAGAAAATTAATGAGGACATTATGTAAAGTTAAGCTTCCAGAAGAGTTACACAAGTGATCATAATCATTTTGCATGTGTGTGTGTGTGTGTGTGTGTGTGCGCAGCATTTAAGACACCCCCCCACCCCCGTGTCTGTAATCTTGGCCCAGTGAAACAGTAAATTGGCTGACATATGGCCCGGCTGCTATTCTAAGAGGTGGCAGTGGGATGCAGTGAGACGGGGTGTGTGTGTGTGTGTGTGGCGTTTGGCTGTCGCGTGTGAGGCACGCCAAGAGGCCAGGAGGGGAGGGAGGAGGGGGTTTAATAGGAGGAGAAGGGGAGAAGAGGGGAAGTGTGTGTGTGTGTGTGTGTGTGTGTTTGTGTGCCGGGGGGGCGGGGGGAGGGCAGAGAGACAGTGGAGTGGAATGAGCTCCTCCTGAGCTCTCTCTCCCTGTGCCTCGGCTAATTTCTCTAATTTGCAGACAGTCTGGGCCAGGCTCAGTGTCCGGGCCTAACGGGGCTAATGTCAGCTAAGGGCCTGGACGCACGTCTGACTCACGGCAACCTCCCCCCTCACCCCCATACACACACACACACACACACACATACACACACTTACAGAGTCGAGAGTTTATCTTAGCGTGAGGCACTCATGTTGCACTTTTCCAGTAATCACTGATCCCGCCTGAAGGAGTGAGGTGGGGCGCGTGTGTGTTTGTTAGGGAGGAGGAGGGGGGGTCTTCAGACAGTATTAAATTAGATCCTGGGTCAGTGTTATGTAGCAGGCACCTGCTTGCGAGTAGTGTGCTGTGTCAGGGTGCTCACCCTGAATGTTTTATATATAATGATATGATATAATACACTATGAGTGGATAGGGAAAGAGAAATAGACAGGCAATGTCCGGGAAGAAAAAAGTGAAGAGTCACGCAGTCACATTGTCTTCATTATGTCATGCTGAAACTGTAAACTGAAAGTGCACTACTCTGTGTTGCGACATGAAAAGCACTGCCTGCGTTTGTGTGGGATGACAAATAGCCAGGAAAAGAGCACAATTCTATTATTACTTGACCTTTCTGTGGTATCTCAAAGAGCACAATTCATTACATGACCTTTTTATGACACCTCAAGATCCCATACATTGCCCTATTAATACAGTCCTGAAATGATCCTCGTAGAATAAGGAAATAAGTACTGGTAAGACTGACCACTCGTCCGTTTGTGTCATGGGAATCTGTTGTCATGGCAGCTGAAGATGGAATAGCATAACAGAAGCCATGAGAAAGTCTGAAATGAGGCCTTCCGACAAAGAACCATATAAGTCCATTTCTCAAAATTTTGAATGATTTTATATAAAATGGTAGTAAACCAGTCTGAACCCAGAATTGTCTAATTAGATATTATGGAGGCATATCAATAATATCTGTATGTATATATGTGTTAAAATATTTGTATTCTTAATTTTGAAATATGGATTTATATGGTTCTTCGTCTGAAGGGTTCAAATGTTGCTTTATGTGTATTAGTAAGTAGGCTATAGGCTATTGTTCCTTTGGGGAAGTTTTTCCACAGGTCTACTGTATACTAATGCTCTAATCTATCTTTACATCACATTACAAGATGCGTGATACAAGCTATCTTCACATCACATTACAGTACGACCAATTTATGTGGTTTACTGACTTAATGACACTAATATTACAGTCATACATAATATGTAGCCTGTAACTACCACATGTTGTGTTATGCTAATAACGTAGCTTTAGCCAAGCCTCAGTCTTGATTAACTGCAAAGTACTGAGTGTATTGGCTATTAATTTTATTACTGTAAATTTACTTTCATTTTCATTATTATGCGGGTGGATACCTTTAGCCTGATACCACTGATGTTGATGAACTCAGGGCATGCCATGGCATGTTTATTTTCACTGTCTTGTGACAGAAAGCCACAAATGTCAACCTGATGACTGGGGTTCCCATGAGTGACCGGCAACAAAAAAAAGAAAAAGAAAAGAAAACGTAAACAAGCAAAAATACAGAACAAACATCATCCACTTCTGATCAGCGCCCACCCCCCCCCCCCCCCCCCCCCCTTTTCAGCATTTCATTCTGTTTGGGAGTTTTCCTTTTAGCAAGCAACCCCCGGCCTTCCAGTTGTCTTTGGGTGGTCTTAGAGGTAAACAACAAACAGATATCCCCAGATATCCCTTATGGATTCCTGTATAAAGAGGATTAATAGCCGTTCATCCATTGTTCAGCTTCAGACGCCGCTGCCAGGCTCTTCCCATCACTCAGAACAGCCTAGCAACAGTCCCACTCTGGGGTCATGGGGCTCACTGTTGAATGGGATTGTAGGAATTCTGACTGATAATGCGCTGTGGCAGCGTTCAGTCTGATTGTTTTGTTTACCGTTTCGAGGAGGGCTTATCGAGAAGGCAAATTCCTTTTAAATTCTGATCATCCTCTAAAGGAAAACCTTAAATACGGTATGCTGGCTTGCATTTATCCAAGCTCATCACCTAAGTGCCATAGGATTGTTGTTTTTGGTGCATTTGATCTGATTGTTCTCTAAGCTCTGTTCTGTTTTTTTTTTCCTCCACACAATGTTTTGTTTTTGCCCGAACAGTATGCCCTCTGATTCAATTTGATTTATGCCACACTGTCATTTTTATTATGACCAAGTCTAGAGGGTCCGCCCACCTTTGTTCTCAACTATATATTATATTATAATACACACCTGTCATCGTATATCCCCATTAGTTGAGGTGTGTAGGGTGTAGACATAAAATTGCTTCTAACGATCATCGTGTAATGGGTCTGAATAACTGTCACGTCAATTTGTGGTTTACTAACACACAGTGCCCAGCAATTGAGCAAGTAGATGTTTGAGGGCTTACGTCCCTTTTCATAACACCAGCAGATGCTGAAAATAAAAGTTTCGGAGAAATGAAATGAAACTGATGGCCCTTCAGCGCTTTCTGTTGTTGTTGTTCTTGTTGTGCTTGAGGAGGGGAAAAAAATCATCGAAATCTCAGATGATCTCTGTGAACAAACAAATTAACACTGGCGGTGATCCCTCATTAGACGGCCCTGTCTTCCATCTGTTTGAGGATTGGCATCATGTGTTGGATGCGGTTGGGGGTGAGAAAGATTGTTTTCTTACAACCTACTCTCTCTCTCTCTCTCTCTCTCTCTCTCTCTCTCTCTCTCTCTCTCTCTCTCTCTGTCTTTTTCTTTCTTGGTGGGTTTATGTTTTGGATAAATTTCATTTTCTTAAGTCCCAGCAACTGTTCTCGAGGATGACAAATTCCCACGGGCCAATGAGGGAAGCCGAACGTGATCAAAGCCTGTTATGATTGGTGAGCTCTGATGGCACAAGGATTTACAGGAAACATCTGGAAGAGGGGATAGAGAAAGATTTTGAATTGCTTTTCATCTCAACGGTCCCTAGAGAGCCAAACACACCTCGTTCATCAGTGTGGATTAGGCAACCAATCCTTCCACCACCAGAAATGGCCATACATCGGACTCACAACAAGGCATCATAGACGTCATGGGTTTTGATTGTTTTTTTTTTTTGTTTTGTTTTTTTTCCCTGCCTGGAAGCGAAATGCCAAAGAAAAGTGGCTCCATCTTCGATCCCTTACTCCCCAGGGAGAGAAAACACAGGCCAGGCTTTATCCCCAGATAGCATATGGACCCTGAGAGGAAGAGAGTGGCCCTGAAAATATTCATCATCAGAAAACAACAACAAAAACAGCTCTGACTAAATCCTAAACCGCGTTTGTGCCTGGGCTTGTGGCCAAATCATCACGGCGGTCTTGTTTGCCACTACAAAAGTCCCCAAAGTCCCACATCACACGGACACTTACTACATTACATTGTTACTTAATTTGCTTATCTTAATTAATGGACAGCTGATGGTGACCATTGTGCTCTGAAGGTCTCTAAATGCTTTTGTTGCTGTAGAAAGGCATAAAAAGTGAAATGCCTTGTTGGCAAATGTTGCAACACTATGGCAACTAGTTTGGTCAACACTTCTGTTCAGTGTGGTTGTGCATCTTCTTGGTGACCAAAAATAACAGCCAGGATGCCTGTGCCTGCTCAAAAAAGGGCGTGGGAGTGAGAGCTAGCACTTTCTCACAGATGCACTTGCCTTGCAAACACCAAGACTCCACGCCATGTCATCGTGCGAAAAACACTTTTGAAAAATTCACACCTTTGACTGGTGAAGACACACACAGGAAGGTGCCGACAAGTCATAACTGTATGTCTCTCGCCGTTTGATGCAGTGCAAAGATATGTCTACCCACTCATGGCTAGAAAGCATCTTGAAAACAAACAACAGTCTACCAGCTTTGTACAACACCTCTGAACTGATATACACATTCTAATAGCAACACAGCAATGAAATTTCTCCTGTCCAGCAGTGAAGCAAAGTATGCAAAAGTAAGAACTGTGCAGAGGGGACATACTAATAATAGCAATAATAAGAACGCCATGTATTGGGCCTCTACCAACAACATTTATGATACACAAGATAACACAATCTCAAGCCCACATTGTAACTGGTTTGGTGACCTACAACCAACAGTTTAACCAAAAACTAAAAAGTTTTTATTATTTGACAGTAGTGATGCAGCACTTCAGTCTGACCCATCTTATTTGGAGGGGTTTCCATTTAGAATTGGTTTCAGTGCTTTTAATTATTATTATTCTTTCAATCTAAACAAGTTATCTTCTCTGTCTCAGACCCCACACAAAACAGCACTGGAACACTTACAAATCGTATATTTGAAATGATTTGACAACATTACACTCTTCCACCCTTTTTCTCCCAAGGCTATGTGGTGACATGCAACAATAACAATCTCCTCAATATCGAAATTGTGGTTTTCAGCAACGCATGAAATTCTTTGTCACCATCATCTTGTTGCTATAGGAGAATTCTGCAAAACACAAACACTCTTTAAAAGTTCACTCATCTATATCAGTGATAAAAAGGTCCATCAAACCACAAGCTTTAGCAATCCACTTCTCAAGAAAAAGGAACAAGACTCTTGGCCCATATTGAGTGAAATCGTCAAAAAAATTTTTTTTTTTTTTTTGCACTTCTCTGTCTGACAACCTCCTTAAAAAGTGAAATGCGTATAAAGTTAAGTCTACTGCCAGTACTCACTTTTTCTTTTCTTTTCTTTCTCTTTTCGTTATTACCTCCGCCAAGGAGGTTATGTTTTCGGTTGCATTGGTTTGTCTGTCTGTTTGTTTGTTTGTCTGTTTGTCAGCAGGATAACTCAAAAAGTTATGAACGGATTTTGATGAAATTTTGTGGAGTTGGAAATGGCACAAGGAACAAGTGATTACATTTTGGTGGTGATCCATGCATCAGTGACCCCATGACCTTGGCAGAGGTTTGCACTCTCTGAGTGCCTCTAGTTTTAAAAAGAGTTCACTCTACTCTAAGCATAAGTTAGCTCTCACGCATTGCCTTTTAGAAACAATCTTTTGGGAAAAAGGGGATGAGTCACCCAAAAAGAATGGAGGGGCCTTAATTGCATCACAGGTGTTGAGGGGGGGCACTGCTTTTGCTCAGGGCCCAGAATTTAATGCTATGCCCCTGCCTTTAAGACACTTTACTGAAAAGTGTCTGCAAAGCAAAATCTATACATGCATGACCATAAACCATAAAGAGGATGATTGGTGCATCGCCTTTCTTGCAGCAGAGCTTGGTGGCTAATGAAGAGTGACTAATCTGAAGTAAAATGGTAAGTATAGCAAATGTGCTAACCACTCACTTGTGAGTGTGACATGCAATCAACAGGATGTGTCCACAAAAGAAATACAACATGATGTATCGTCGACTGAAGGTAACACAAGCACGTCTGTTAAATGTAGTGGAGGGATGGAGCGGGGAAGGGGGGGGCGGGGGTTGGGCTGTGTTTGTGTGTGTGTGTGTGTGTGTGTGTGCTAATTGAGAGGTGGGGGTTATTGGGTTTTTTTCTGGGCAGGTGGGTGAAGTTTGGAGACAGACAGTTAGCAGCAACAGACCCCACAGCCCAGACCACCCGACAAAGATTTGAGGACAGATCCGTCTGTCAGACAGGCAGGATTTCATCCCAAATCCAGCGGATCAATAAACGCGTCTGCTAATTAAGCAAGAACACAGGGAGGGGGTGGAGGAGAAAAGGCTCGAAGAAGGGAGGGAGTGTACGAGTGTGTGTGTGTGTGTGTGTGTGTGTGTGTGTGGAGAGTTGTGACCTGTGCTGAATCAGGTGTCTAGACAGAGCAAACCCACAGACAGACACGCCCAGAGTACAGAGCAGGTAAAGTTTACCTGATCCCTTGCCGTGCTGGCCCACAAAACAACTTCCGTCAGTCTCTCCCTCTCTCCCTCCCTCCCTTCCTTCTTTCCCTCCTCTCTCTGTTTCTGAAATAGACATCTCAGCACATTCACTCGCTCTCTTTTTCTCCATCTGCCTCTCACACACAGGAATGAAATTATTACAAATTATAAAGTTGGTAGCCCATGCAACAAGGTTAAAAGTCCAAATAATAATAATAATAATGTATATATATGATAAATTGTATGGGATAATTATATATTATACTGTATAGGTATAGAGTACATTTATGGATGTACTGTACGTGGATTGCATGCTTTTCATAGATTAATGGTGGATTTATAGTCTGTCCCTCTTGTGTTTTTTGACAAATTATGTAGCATTCCTGGATGTCACTGCCATTTCTAAAGCACCCAAATTCCTCTCCTCATCCCTTTCTTGATAACTACTCCCTCTTCCCTTCTCTTTTGCTTGGTTCAGCACTCTCCTGGTGTGCGTTTCTCTGACCTCAATTCTGACTGTCTTCTCCACTCCTGCCACGCTCTCATCCACCTTTCCACCTCTCTCTCTCTCTCTCTCTCTCTCTCTCTCTCTCTCTCTCTCTCTCTCTCTCTCTCTCTCTCTCTCTCACTGTCCTGACCTAATTCCCTTGGCTTAATCCGTTTCTTCACTGCTTTCAGTCCACAATCAACCCGCCTAATTGACTAAATCCCCGTCTTCTTCAATGGCCCAAGACTTGCGTAGCCGATTCAAAACAACACCCCCCCCCCCCCCCATCACCACTGCCACCACCCACCCCACACACAAACACATGCGCGCACCAGCCCCCTAAAAGCAAAATCAATATTTCTCAAAAACAAAAGTCCATGCGTGGCTCACCCGGCTGGTACCTTAGTCAGAACAATAGAACCTAGTGTGTGCTGCATGAAACTGCATGAAAAAAAAAAAAAAAAAAAAAAAATAGATGTGTGAGTCATCTTAAATGGAAGTAATTGCGGATGATACATAGTTGGCATATTGTTGTATTGTAGCTGTCCTTGTCACTATGCAAAACACCCAGTAAATATTGATGAAGCACGTACTTTTCCATTTGGGAATGGGTGTGTGTGAGAAAGATGATTAATAGCAAAAGTACAATAGAAAAAAGTACTACCAGTTTAAAAAAGAATGATGTAAGGACAGATATCTCAATTTCTAATTAAACAAGTACTCCAGAGGCAAAAAAACAACAACAACAACAAAAAACAGTGATGTAAGAGATGTTCATCATCAACTTGAAATATTGTTTCTACTGACATGAAAATTAATTAATTAACAGATTGTTTGGCCGACAATAGTATACCAAAAATATAGTCAGTCATATCAGTGTACAGTATATCTGTCTTCCTTTTGCTGAAACACATTGGACTAATTTAGTCAGTTGCTTGTTCATTGCAGTTCAGTTTGCATATGTGTTCAGTTGTGTTGTTCAGTTGAGTGTTGTGTGTGTTTGCATATGTGTTCAGTTGTGTTGTTCAGTTGTTGTGTGTGTGTGTATGTGTGTGTGTGTGTGTGTGTGTGTGTGTGCGCACATGAGTTTGTGTGTGCGCGCTTTGTGTATCTGGCACAGATTGCCAGTGTGTTTTCCCTCAGTGGTGTCTCGTGCCGGTGTTTGTACACGGCATGCTCTCTCTTTCTGGGCTAGCCCACACAGCGACAGTCAGTGCAGTCCCGCCACATCTCTAAGCTCATTGGCTAATCCCGTCTCCAGCTGGCCGGCTACCTGTGACTCCGGCCTATTGACCCATCTGCATAGCATGACCAAGGAAGACCGGGAATTGGCATGGGCAGAGAATAGACACACACACACACACACACACACACACACACACTCTCTCTCTCTCTCTCTGTCTATCTCTCTCTCTCTTTCTCTCTCTCTACACACACATACATATATACACACACACACAAGTGCGCACCTGCACACACACACACACACACACAGACACACACACATGCACACACGCACACATATATAACACAAGGCCCTGATTATTTTGTAATCAATCAGATAGACCTGCTTCAGACGTTGACCTGCTGTCAACTGGTCTAGGCCGCGTGTGTGCCCCAGAGGCACTGAGGTATTTATCCTTGTCGCTCTCATCCCTCTTTAATTAGAGAACGACAAATTAGCCCATCTTGCTTTCCTGCCCCCTCTGTTGCTCCAGTCGTTTTTCACAGCTTTATGTGGATTAGACAGATTAAATGTCTGAAACTTAAACCCTAATTTTCTGCTTTTCTCTTCTCCGCTCTGTCTGTCTCAATCTCACCCGTCTCAGTCAGTCTTTCTCTTTCTGTCTCGTCTTGTGTCTGTTGCTCTCTCTCTCTTTCTCTCTCTCTCTTTCTCTCTCTCTCTCTCTCTCTGAAAGCGTCTCTCTCTGAAAGCGTCTCTCTCTCTCTCTCTCTCTCTCTCTCTCTCTCTCTCTCTCTCTCTCTCTCCCATTCAAGGTGAATAAGAGAAATGTGCTTTGGAGTTATCTGCTGCTGAGCTGCCTCATTATATTTCTCCTTCTTCATACACTATAAATAGTTGCATGTCTTACATTAATAATATTAGGGGAATATATTTACCACACAATTTACTATAATTCATATAGAAAAGGTAATGAAAAATTAATCTAGGAACATCAGTTTTCAGTTTTTTTTTTTTTTTTTTTTTTGGGGGGGGGGGGGGGGGTAGATCTCATGACTTCCATGATGTCATTATAACATTACCAGATTTTTCATTCTTATCTGGAGTTACATGTCACATGATCTAAATTGTCCTTTTAACTGCATTGATAATGTGGCAATAGTTGTTCATCTGGAAGCGTGCCAAGTGACACACACACACACACACACACACACACACACACACACACACACACACACACACACAACAGCAACATACTGTAAGTGTGTAATTATCACAGCAGTAGAATAGCTGAAATATTACATGTGACGTGTTAAATGGACTTTGCATCCCTTGTGACTAGCTATGCAGGTGACTATGACTATATATGAAATACCCTCATCCTACATTATACACACTGAACAGTACCCCCAGCGTGCTTCTGACGTGGTGTCTAGCCTTAAAAAGTTTCCTTCGCAACACATGCCGTATCTTGCCATCCGCAGATATATTTGTTATTGCCACATCAAAAGGCCTCGGAGGCAACACTACACAGCTTCACACCACTGCAGGTATAATTATTCTAATAGGTCTGTCTTTTTTTTTTAATGTATACAATTGATTTGAATATATCAGCCACCATTTAATGTGGTTTACAGGAAGAAGTGGAGAATGATAAGGTGTCAAGTGGTGGTTTTAGTGGTGTGTGTGTGTGTGTGTGTGTGTGTGTGTGTGTGTGTGTGTGTGTGTGTGTGCGTGCGTGTGTGATATCATCTTCCCATGGGGTGAAGAGGCCTCACTGAACACCTGTTCCACATCTTTAATACCTGAGGGGGCATTAAAAGAACTAAATAAAACAGTCAAAGCAAGATTGAGTTTGAGTATAAGATGAAGGGTATAGTCAATAATGTGTGTGTTTGTGTGTGTGTGAGAGAGAAGATGTTGAAGAAAGCAAGAAGAGAGAGAGAGAGAGAGAGAGAGAGAGAGAGAGAGAGAGAGAGAGAGAGAGAGAGAGAGAGAGAGAGATCTAAGTGTATGTAATTGTCTTTCTATGTGCTTTATGTATGTAATTGAGCTTTGGCAATAATGTCATTGAAACGTTCATGCCAATAAAGATTTATTGAGAGAGAGAGAGAGAGAGAGAGAGAGAGAGAGAGAGAGAGAGAGAGAGAGAGAGAGAGAGAGAGAGAGAGAGAGAGGTGTGTGTGGGGAGCGGGGGGGATGAGATAAGTCGGAGTGTTATTGATGGAATAAAACTCCATCAATTTCCTCACAGAGGAAAGAGATAAAATCCTTATTGCCTGTAAATGTTGGCTGTAAACCAAGCACAAAGGCCTCCATTAACACCTGGTGAGTGAGGAATATTACAGAGTGCTGCCATTCACTCAGAACACTCACATAACAGGTAACATAACAGGAAACAAGACCAAGGACACTCCTTGCTAGGGGAGATCTGGGTGGTAAGTAAACCTGACTGCCAAGATTACAGTGTGGTTGACAATTTCGCCAATATGTATGACACATAGTGTGTGTGCTATTAGCTGTCTACATGCTGGATATTGAAACTGAAAACCAGTCAGCTATTTTATATACTGTATACTGTACATAAAATAGGTTAATTTTTTTGCCAGAGACATGAAATGGTACTCATGGATCATCAGATTCATATGCCTGATAGAAATAGGCCTACTTATCTCCTTAAACCATAGAAGATGGGTGATTTTTGTTTACATCAGCCCTACTATCATCCTCTATGCTTGGAAGTGTTAATAGTACTTTCAGGTAGGTACGGTACATGGATGCTTGTAGGGGCCTGCCTCCCAACCAACCCAACAAACACCCACAACTTGTGTGTTTCTGTGGTTGAGATTTAGGAAGGTGACTCAGTCATTGTTCCCAGAGAGGCATTACATAAGTTAATCACTGCTTCAAGCTGATTCTTGGCTGACATTTTCCATTTCTGTTCTGCTTCTCTTACTGTCTGAGAGCTGGGAGAAGACGGCGTGTCGTGGGCTTGCAGTGAGTCAGGAGAAGTTATTAAAGAGGGAATAATCCAGAACATTTTTCCACTGGGGGTGTGAGGCTGATTGGGGACTCCTAAGACAAAACATTCCGATGAGGGGTTCCCATGTTTAAAGAGCCGTGGACTGTTTACTCAGTCGGTTGCAAAAGCCTAGAAACACCTTGCTGGATCTGACCTGAGATGATTAGCCTTGAGTCATTCAACAGAATAAAAGTCCCCTCTTGCTCAGCATTTAGCAAATAGTGAATAAATCACAGTGCAGACACGTGGGTGTGTCTGTGTTTGCAATGTCTGCCACTTGGTGTGTGTGTGTGCACGGCACGTAACATATTCAAATAATCAAGAAAACACGAAACACACACACACTCACACACACAGCATGCACACACCTATTTATTTATTTATTTGTTTTAGAACTTCAGAGCTGGAGAACACAGAGATCCAACATCACACTCGCTTCTGCGCGCACACGCATAGGCATGCACACACACACACACACACACACACACACACACACACACACACACGTTAAGGGAGATAAAAGCCAGTCCTGCAGCAAGCTGACCTATTTTACACTCTCAGGAAGTTGATATTGATGCCCATCTTCCTTGTCCATCAGCACATAGCGTGTCATTAAGCAGCCCACTTCAAATGCTCTTGAGAAACTGCCACACATACACACAACGCACCCTGCAGTGACAATTACCAGTAACTGGCTCCCAAACATCAGGCAGGCTATCAGTAATTTCACTCTTAAAAAAAAACAACACTGTTTGCTGTTTCCAGCAAAGGCAAAGAACACTCCAAGTACAGACAGGTGTGTTGTACAGATGGGTGTGTTTTGGCTTAGTCAGTGCCATAGTGGATGAATCCAGAAATCCCCTGGAAAGCTATATCAGGATGAGTGATCAGCAGTGATTGTTCAGCAGTGATAGGATTTCCCCGACTGCACCCTGCATGCATTACTGCTTGATATTGAGATGGGTTTCACTGTTTGTCTGTGAGCTATATTTGAACATGTAGGATGTTGTGTCTGTGTATGGACCATATCAAAACAGTGATGATGACTGAACAGAAAAGTACTGTAAACTGGCAGATGTTGTACAGAGTTACAACACCAAACAATAAAACCAATATACTGTACATCCCATAGCAACGAAAATCCACTAGAATCTTGTTTTCCCAACGCTCCTTTTTTCTGGCTTTTACTTTTTGTTCTGTCCATCTCTGTGCTGTACATAAACAACCTCAATCACAGCCACAGACAGTCAACATCTGACTGGACCACTGAAGTTTCACAGGGTTCATGAAAGGGAATGGAATAAGCCTGTGGTTCTAGACCTGTGGTTCTGGTCAGAATGAGGTTTGACTTGTCTAGGTCCATACTTCATTTTAGTTAGTAAAGCAGAAGTAATGACTTTATATAAAATATATAAAGATATAATATATGTATTATATAATATAATATTGTAAGGATAGTCTATATAGTCACTTCTTCAATGGTATTTAGGAACCTTAAACAGTAATGAAACATCAGTGGAATCTTATAGGCCTGCCTTATGTTTCAATTGGTGGTTTTTGGATGAGGGTAATAATGTGAGTCATTATTCACGGTTATATGATCATGAATCATTGCCATATATGGAGTTTGAAATGAAAAGATGAAGGAGGAGAGATGAATTTAACAACTGCACTTTTGACTGAATACTCGTTGATTGATTGTCCGAATGCTGAGGCAATCACTTCCCCACATCCAACATGATTCATCACATCATTCATCAGTTTTCTTCCATATCCAGCTAATTATGCACTTTCCCAGCATCTCCAAGGTACTCCTATCAAACAAGGCTTTATTTACCATATGATATTAGAA
>JAODXP020000029.1:12307408-12344845 GCA_027497455.2 Sardinella longiceps
ACCCCATTATCATCAGATAACATAATAACAGCATGTTAATAAGGCAATAACACAAAAAGAAAAGATAATCAAAAACACCCCAAGTAACAATAAGCGCTTCGCGCTCGCAGCTCCATAAAAAGGTTCCACCTCCAATAGCTCGGTTTGATCCCCGCTTATGATAACTTTATTTGTCATTAGAATATTATATACTATTGTATTTTCAGAGCCCCCACAGATGTTTGAGTTTGCTGCTTTCATGGGAGCCAGACCTCTCTCTATGGTAGCTCAGCTCCCACTGGCTCCCACCTATGTTAGCTACCTGTTCGGCTGGCCGCCGCTGACTACAAGCAGGTGGATGTAAACCGGAATCACGGCACACTGGTGATCTAGCTGAGCCTGGCATACCGTTGAACAGGCAATTTCTTGGTACCGGACTCCCCCAAAACGTTACCCACTACCCACTTACAAACAGCCTACTCGCAGACATCACGTCCGCACTTTCCAGGGACGACCACACAAACGACTCAACTACGGTGCCTCTTTGTAGAACAGGAAGTTCATGCGCTAATCGCTTGACGCCCAGTACAGGTGCGATCAATTGGACTACTCTACTACACATACAGCCTATTCCAGTGCGCCTTTACACCTGAACATTCCGACATTTCATGTAGCCTAATGGTAGCAAAATGAACATTCTGTCTTTGAAAGACATTGTGAATTTATCCCTTTTTCTGACATGAAAAATGTATAATGACATTTAAAACATCATAAAATTCACTTTCTTTCAAATAATGCACATTGAAACCCACAAACTGGGAAGTCCCAAATAGAGAGAGGCTTTTGGAATATTCATGCACAAAAATGTAAAACCACTGGGCTATTCAGGACTTCCCAATTTGTGGACTTCAAATATAGCCTGGCAGGCCATCCTATACCATTGAAGCCCGCCCTAAACACATAGTGATTAGACGTCGCCAGAGCTCGTTTACGGCGAGCCATGGCACTCCTATTAACGCCATTCAACCTGCAATTCCAATTACAAATCCGCTAGGGGGCGATCGCGAGTCAGTTGAAACTGAGTGGAAAATCAATGGGCACCTATGAGGTATTTACCTCACTCACGTCAGATCATGCGCTACGTAACTTTCGTAAGGCACTTCCGCGCAACGATCTGATGTCGAAGCCCTTCAGAGCGATTTCAAGCCAATTATTCTCTAACCGGACCAATCAGGGCTGCTGGCTGCTGTAGAGGGTGTGACGTAGCGAAGAAGCAACTGTTTTGAATCCAACCAATCCAACAAACGTAACCAGCGTCATCGGTTGGTTTCGATGTGGTTGGCTGAAGTGTACGTCAATTAAATTGATGGACAGGCCGTTTGTCCAGTTAGATTCAAGGATTTCTGGCTCCTGAAATAATTCGTCTATCGCTGAGGATCAGATGTTCGCGCGTAGCGCTACATCTGACGTGAGTGAGGTAAATGAGGTATAGGGCTAAATGTATAATTTTCACATATTTAGGGACAACATATCACAGATTGCATTTTATTTTAAGCAACTTTGACATGGATTGCAATCAAAATTAAATGTATTTAATACATATGACCATTACATTTTTCATCTGTGAGCAGTTTTTCCCCCTGACTCACTAGCATTCTGCTACTCTATTCTGGTGAATGGCCATAGGGAATGACTTGGGTCACGTGACAGACACTTTGGAAGGGACTTTACAAATGAACAAAATTAAGTGAAATTACTTTGAACCACATGCTTGAATGCATTTATTCAAGAAAAAAATGTATCTAAAGAAATACAGCATTTGAGGGTACAGCTGCATAGAACCCAATTCATTCTTCACTTACTCGCGTGCGCCATCTAGGCGCAGTACCACCGGATGTAAAAGGGGAGTGCTAATTCTCCCCATATTAAAAGTTCTCTGATGTCGCCAACGGTGTCATCCAATAAAATTCCCTATAAGCAATCAAAAAGAGAAAAAGGAATGCTTCACTGGGTTGTGTTATCCAAATATAGTGATAAAGGGCTCTTCAAAAAAATGTGGGCTTCCAAATAGCCATAAAGATAAAAAAAAAAATACTTTTTGAGGCACTCCTTACTAAAATTAAAAAGCCTTTATTAAATTCTGGCTACATGTCAGAAAATTCCCTATGGCTTGCTACTAGACATACAGGCTGAGCAAATTAATTTGCTGCCACTAGGGTAGGCCTACGTCTAGATTTCTAGGCTACTTCAAATATGCATTATTTGAAAGAAAGTGAATTTAGATATGTTTAAAATGTTATTACCCATTTTTCAAGTCAGAAAAAGGGATGAATTCAATGCATTTCAAAAATGTTCAGTTTACTACCATGGGATGGTTTGTTTATTAAATATCCCTAGGAACTCTGCCAGGGCCGTGCAGAGACCTTTGGAGGGGCAGGGGCTCTTGTTTTTTTTTTTTTTTTTTTTTTTTTAAAGGGCACATAATAAAATTTACAAACAACATGCCAACTGTAATTACAAGTACTTATTAATAACAAGAGGGATGGAGAATATTTTATTTTGAAAAATAAAACTCTAAATCTCTTAATATATCCAACAATAATGCTTGTCTTTATACCGAGGCCATGGCCGTATAGCTACAATAGAGGACACCGAGGTCTGGACCAGGGAAAATTCTCTGCCTGCCAAATCATGAGTGACATAGGCTACAAACAGCACACATTAGGTAAGACACATACTATCTAAAAGGCGCATGGCTGCTACAGCAGCGAAGGGATCCCTGGGTGATTTGTCCAGGAGTGGTTTCTGGCATGTGCGATATGGGCGGTCGCCCAGGGCGGCATCGTCGTGAGGGCGGCATCACAAGCACTCCAAAGTTGTTTTTTTTTTTTTTTTTAATTATTATTGCGCACGCGAGCGCCGAAATTACAATCCCGGGTGATCCGGTTTTGCTTCATTGTCTTTCGGAAGCTTTGGTATGGGTATATCTGCGCCAATAGAAGTATTTGGTATCAAATTAAAGTAGTCAACCAGACGCATGCATTAGTGCCACTTGTAATGTACTTGCTTGAGCATAAGATCGCTTACCTCACTCACGTCAGATGTAGCGCTACGCGCGAACATCTGATCCTCCGCGATAGACGATTTATTTCAGGAGCCAGAAATCCTTGAATCTAACTGGACAAACGGCTTGTCCATCAATTTAATTGACGTCACTCAGCCAACACATCGAAACCAACCGATGACGCTGGTTACGTTTGTTGGATTGGTTGGATTCAAAACAGTTGCTTCTTCGCTACGTCACACCCTCTACAGCAGCCAGCAGCCCTGACTGGTCCGGTTAGGAAATATTGGGCTTGAAATCCCTCCCAATGGCATCAACATCAGATCGTTGCGCGGAGGCCTTACGAAAGTTACGTAGCGCATGATCTGACGTGAGTGAGGTAATAAGATCGCCCCCATTTTGAAATATCTTTATCTGGTGTTATAAACTTGGCTGTTGGAGTTCCATCTAATAACAAAGAGCTCAAAAATAAAACTAAACCAAAACAATCACTACACATTATGATATAGTCCTATAATTTGAACAGAATTGTTTTCCATCACCCATTTGCAGAAAGTGAACACCCCAAATCCCTTAAGGTTTGCCTGCTTTCAGACTTCAGTGCTGAAGTCTCACACAAGAAAGGGGAGGGTTTTGGGGTTCAGATCTTCTCCTTTGCTGTAGCAGCCAGACATGCATATAGTAGAGTAACTACTAAATTAGCAGCGATATTATATTTAGTTAATTATTATTATTATTATTATTATTATTATTATTATTATTATTATTATTATTTATTTTTCGTTCATTCAGATAAGGGGGGCAGATAAGGTGTTCGCCCAGGGCACCAAAGAGGTTAGGACCGGCCCTGGATTTGTCAAGGGCACTTCAGCCGTGGTGGTCTCTTCGGTTTCAAGCTCGTAGCGAAACCTGTGTGAAGCTGCACTCCCCCCCCCCTCAAACCCAAAATGCTGAAATAACACTGCAGTTCGTTTGTGCTGCGTTTGTGCTGTAAATGTTTTCGTTTGTGCTTTTAAAGCTTTTGAGTACTTTAGAAACACATTTTCAATACAAACGAACAGTGTTTTTTCAGCATTTTGGGTTTGAGGATGGTGGGCAGCCTCAGGCATGTCCCGATAGAGACTGTTTGGAGTGGTTTGGAGTGATTTGGACGTGACGTCACATGTCCGAAAATGTATTTTTAAATTACTCAAAAGTGTTAATAGCACAAACAAAAATATTTGCAGCACAAACCAGCACAAACGAACTGCAGTGTTATTTCAGCATTTTGGGTTTGAGGGGGGGCCAGCTTCACACAGCTCGTAGCGAAGCCCCAATCAGTGGGACATGGCAAGCCCCATTTGAGGTCCATATCACCACAAGACCCAACCCTACACATCCGCACCCAGTTCCCAATTAACCACATGAAATTAATCTGATCAAAGTGCCACAATGTGCAATGCCACCGCGACCCACGGTGCATGCCTGATACTGGCAGCCCAGTGATGCTCTCGCGCGTTGGGCCCGAGCGATAGCCTCTGCTTTGGGCTACTGGGAGGGGGGGAGGGGGGAGGGGAGGGGGGGGGCACAACCTACAAGTGGGACAAAACAACTTAATGTGCATCTCAATTTAAAGCCCATGCGTCTACTTCCGCGAATGCCATGCTCAAGTAATGGGAAAATGAAAACTGCAAATACCAAAATAGAATTTCAGGCCCTTTTCAGAAAGTTATATTTCTTGTCAGCAAAAGACTCGTTTTTGATTCCTGATTTTCGTTTCCGAGCGGAAAATCAAATGAACAGTACTTTTTCGTTCATTCATTATTCTATTTTGAAAGTCGCACGAGAAATGAATAAGGACTCGTTTATGGTATTTTACGCTTCAATATCACATATGAAATGGAACCCAGCGCCATGTTTTGATATATTTTAGGAGCTGAAAATGAAACGCTGAATCCTAGAACAAATAGAAGAGCAATAAAGAAAAAGGTCCATCTGAATTGCATCTTTGGTTTGTTAAGCACACAGAATTCGGATGACCTGGAAGTAATTCTGGAAGTAGGTGGTTGGGTTTTTATTACATGGTTTATTTGGAGGCAAATACCGACTTTGCAAGCATTGCTGCAATACTATTCCGGGAACGTTGCTACACTTCAAAAGATGTGGTTGATCTGAGATGAGTGTGCGAATAATATTTTGTGACGCTCACAACCTCGTGAGATATTTGCGTATATCCATAGCGCCACAAGCAAGTGCATGCAAGCGCCACCACAAAATTCAGTAGGGGCAGAGGACGGGAAGGGTAGACCAACTATGATTGAGAAAGGATTTTGACAGCTCTGATTATCAGCATCTTCCATCAGCTTCCCAGCTCATATCCAGCCCTTACCTTTACCTGTGTAGTCTACATGGACACATGGCTTCCCAACGATAATGCCCCAAATATATCAAAGTGAAATGTGTATTAAACGTGCGTAAAACAGTGGTATGAAGAGCAAGAGCGCGCGCTTCAGCTCATTACTAAACTTGCCAGCTAAAGAATACACTCTATTATTTTTCTGTTATGTCTCTGGCTCCGGCTACGTCTGGAGCGTCTTTGCGTAGCCTACTGGTCGCTATCTAGACCTTTTCTGGTGCGACTCAGGCTGCAAACTTTTCTTCTGGGTAAACGGAAGGGTCAGTCAAATGAATTTCAATAAATGAATAAACAAATATCACTCATTGAAAAACGATGAAAAATGTTGTAATTTCTAATACTATTATGGTATGAGGCAACACATGCAGAAAACCAAATAGAGCCATTTCTGCGTGTATGGCTTTAAACAAGACAAGAAGTTGCACCATTTTTTCAAGTTCATCTTTCATTCCAAAATAGAACAATGAATGAACGAAAAAGTACACGGACCTACACGGACCCCTACCGGCTTGCTTACACCTCTGTCTAAAATGAGGAATATTCATTTAAAACGACAAAATAGTATCCACCTACCATTATAATCAGTCCAAGTCCAAGTCCAAGTGATAAAACCACACACGCACAACGTTGAACTTGATACGCACAACCTAAAAAGGTAGGCCTAGTTAAGATCAATAAGAAGAAAAAATGAAGAAAAAGTCTAGGGTGAAACACAGAAGACTTATACTTACAGCGACATCTCATCTGTGAGTGGATATTTGAAGCCATGACTCCACTTTCACACTGTGACAGACTCAGACCACTTGCTCTCAGGTTTACTGGCTTTAACCTATTTAAACATTGAACATTGTATAGCTACAATAGAGGACACCGAGGTCCGGACCAGGGAAAATTCTCTGCCTGCCAAATCATGAGTGACATAGGCTACAAACAGCACACATTAGGTAAGACACATACTATCTAAAAGGCGCATGGCTGCTACAGCGGCGAAGGGATCCCTGGGTGATTTGTCCAGGAGTGGTTTCTGGCATGTGCGATATGGGCGGTCGCCCAGGGCGGCATCACAAGCACTCCAAAGTTGTTGTTGTTTTTTTTTTTTAATTATTATTACGCACGCGAGCGCCGAAATTACAATCCCGGGTGATCCGGTTTTGCTTCATTGTCTTTCGGAAGCTTTGGTATGGGTATATCTGCGCCAATAGAAGTATTTGGTATCAAATTAAAGTAGTCAACCAGACGCATGCATTAGTGCCACTTGTAATGTACTTGCTTGAGCATAAGATCGCCCCCATTTTGAAATATCTTTATCTGGTGTTATAAACTTGGCTGTTGGAGTTCCATCTAATAACAAAGAGCTCAAAAATAAAACTAAACCAAAACAATCACTACACATTATGATATAGTCCTATAATTTGAACAGAATTGTTTTCCATCACCCATTTGCAGAAAGTGAACACCCCAAATCCCTTAAGGTTTGCCTGCTTTCAGACTTCAGTGCTGAAGTCTCACACAAGAAAGGGGAGGGTTTTACCGCGGTGAAGACAGTTTCACGTTGGATATTCGACAGATATTCGCATATTCGACAGATATTCGCTAAATGGTGCTGAATTCTATTTCACTTTCCCTCAGTGTTGCAGTGAGCACACCCCCATGGTTTTACAAGCTTCAGAACCACCCATATTATAACTTTCATATACCATTGATTTCTATGGGAAAAGCTTGTTTTTTCAATAGCTTCTACACCAAATGACCTTGAGACCTCAAATTTGCTCAGAATGTTTGACTGTATGTGCCGACTAAGATACACCACAATTAATTGCCATTATATGCCCCCTTTAGCTTATAGTAAGGTATAAAGGAAATACCATTGATTTCTATGGGGAAAAGCTTATTTTTTCAATAGCTTCTACACCAAATGACCTTGGGTTCTCAAATTTGCTCAAAATGTTTGACTGTATGTGCCGACTAAGATACACCACAATTAATTGCCATCATATGCCCCCTTTAGCTTATAGGAAGGTATAAAGGAAATACCATTGATTTCTATGGGGAAAAGCTTGTTTTTTCAATAGCTTCTACACCAAATGACCTTGGGTTCTCAAATTTGCTCAGAATGTTTGACTGTATGTGCCGACTACGATACACCACAATTAATTGCCATTATATGCCCCCTTTAGCTTATAGGAAGGTATAAAGGAAATACCAGTGATTTCTATGGGAAAAAGCTTGTTTTTTCAATAGCTTCTACACCAAATGACCTTGAGACCTCAAATTTGCTCAGAATGTTTGACTGTATGTGCCGACTAAGATACACCACAATTAATTGCCATCATATGCCCCCTTTAACTTATAGGAAGGTATAAAGGAAATACCATTGATTTCTATGGGAAAAAGCTTGTTTTTTCAATAGCTTCTACACCAAATGACCTTGAGACCTCAAATTTGCTCAGAATGTTTGACTGTATGTGCCGACTAAGATACACCACAATTAATTGCCATTATATGCCCCCTTTAGCTTATAGGAAGGTATAAAGGAAATACCATTGATTTCTATGGGGAAAAGCTTATTTTTTCAATAGCTTCTACACCAAATGACCTTAGAACCTCAAATTTGCTCAGAACGTTTGACTGTATGTGCCGACTAAGATACACCACAATTATTTGCCATCATATGCCCCTTTAGCTTATAGGAAGGTATAAAGGAAATACCATTGATTTCTATGGGGAAAAGCTTGTTTTTTCAATAGCTTCTACACCGAATGACCTTGGGTTCTCAAATTTGCTCAGAACGTTTGACTGTATGTGCCGACTAAGATACACCACAATTAATTGCCATCATATGCCCCCTTTAGCTTATAGGAAGGTATAAAGGAAATACCATTGATTTCTATGGGAAAAAGCTTGTTTTTTCAATAGCTTCTACACCAAATGACCTTGGGTTCTCAAATTTGCTCAGAATGTCTGACTGTATGTACCGACTAAGATACACCACAATTAATTGCCATTATATGCCCCCTTTAGCTTATAGGAAGGTATAAAGGAAATACCATTGATTTCTATGGGAAAAAGCTTGTTTTTTCAATAGCTTCTACACCAAATGACCTTGGGTTCTCAAATTTGCTCAAAATGTTTGACCGTATGTGCCGACTAAGATACACCACAATTAATTGCCATCATATGCCCCCTTTAGCTTATAGGAAGGTATAAAGGAAATACCATTGATTTCTATGGGAAAAAGCTTGTTTTTTCAATAGCTTCTACACCAAATAACCTTGAGACCTCAAATTTGCTCAATATGTTTGACGGTATGTGCCGACTAAGATACACCACAATTAATTGCCATCATATGCCCCCTTTAGCTTATAGGAAGGTATAAAGGAAATACCATTGATTTCTATGGGGAAAAGCTTATTTTTTCAATAGCTTCTACACCAAATGACCTTGGGTTCTCAAATTTGCTCAGAATGTTTGACTGTATGTGCCGACTAAGATACACCACAATTAATTGCCATCATATGCCCCCTTTAGCTTATAGGAAGGTATAAAGGAAATACCATTGATTTCTATGGGAAAAAGCTTGTTTTTTCAATAGCTTCTACACCAAATGACCTTGAGACCTCAAATTTGCTCAGAATGTTTGACTGTATGTGCCGACTAAGATACACCACAATTAATTGCCATCATATGCCCCATGATGCTTATAGTAAGGTATAAAGGAAATACCATTGATTTCTATGGGGAAATGCTTATTTTTTCAATAGCTTCTACACCAATTGACCTTGGGTCCTCAAATTTGCTCAGAATGTTTGACTGTATGTGCCGACTAAGATACACCACAATTAATTGCCATCATATGCCCCCTTTAGCTTATAGGAAGGTATAAAGGAAATACCATTGATTTCTATGGGAAAAAGCTTGTTTTTTCAATAGCTTCTACACCAAATGACCTTGGGTTCTCAAATTTGCTCAGAATGTTTGACTGTATGTGCCGACTAAGATACACCACAATTAATTGCCATTATATGCCCCCTTTAGCTTATAGGAAGGTATAAAGGAAATACCATTGATTTCTATGGGGAAAAGCTTGTTTTTTCAATAGCTTCTACACCAAATGACCTTGGGTTCTCAAATTTGCTCAAAATGTTTGACCGTATGTGCCGACTAAGATACACCACAATTAATTGCCATCATATGCCCCCTTTAGCTTATAGGAAGGTATAAAGGAAATACCATTGATTTCTATGGGGAAAAGCTTATTTTTTCAATAGCTTCTACACCGAATGACCTTGGGTTCTCAAATTTGCTCAGAACGTTTGACTGTATGTGCCGACTAAGATACACCACAATTAATTGCCATCATATGCCCCCTTTAGCTTATAGGAAGGTATAAAGGAAATACCATTGATTTCTATGGGAAAAAGCTTGTTTTTTCAATAGCTTCTACACCAAATGACCTTGAGACCTCAAATTTGCTCAGAATGTTTGACTGTATGTGCCGACTAAGATACACCACAATTAATTGCCATCATATGCCCCTTTAACTTATAGGAAGGTATAAAGGAAATACCATTGATTTCTATGGGAAAAAGCTTGTTTTTTCAATAGCTTCTACACCAAATGACCTTGAGACCTCAAATTTGCTCAGAATGTTTGACTGTATGTGCCGACTAAGATACACCACAATTAATTGCCATCATATGCCCCATGATGCTTATAGTAAGGTATAAAGGAAATACCATTGATTTCTATGGGAAAAAGCTTGTTTTTTCAATAGCTTCTACACCAAATAACCTTGAGACCTCAAATTTGCTCAATATGTTTGACGGTATGTGCCGACTAAGATACACCACAATTAATTGCCATCATATGCCCCCTTTAGCTTATAGGAAGGTATAAAGGAAATACCATTGATTTCTATGGGGAAAAGCTTATTTTTTCAATAGCTTCTACACCAAATGACCTTGGGTTCTCAAATTTGCTCAGAATGTTTGACTGTATGTGCCGACTAAGATACACCACAATTAATTGCCATCATATGCCCCCTTTAGCTTATAGGAAGGTATAAAGGTCAATTGGTGTAGGAGCTATTGACAAAATAAGCTTTTCCCCATAGAAATCAATGGTATTTCCTTTACACCTTACTATAAGCTAAAGATGATTTCTATGGGGAAAAGCTTATTTTGTCAATAGCTCCTACACCAATTGACCTTTATACCTTCCTATAAGCTAAAGGGGGCATATAATGGCAATTAATTGTGGTGTATCTTAGTCGGCACATACAGTCAAACATTCTGAGCAAATTTGAGAACCCAAGGTCATTTGGTGTAGAAGCTATTGAAAAAACAAGCTTTTCCCCATAGAAATCAATGGTATTTCCTTTATACCTTCCTATAAGCTAAAGGGGGCATATGATGGCAATTAATTGTGGTGTATCTTAGTCGGCACATACAGTCAAACGTTCTGAGCAAATTTGAGAACCCAAGGTCATTCGGTGTAGAAGCTATTGAAAAAATAAGCTTTTCCCCATAGAAATCAATGGTATTTCCTTTAAACCTTACTATAAGCATCATGGGGCATATGATGGCAATTAATTGTGGTGTATCTTAGTCGGCACATACAGTCAAACGTTCTGAGCAAATTTGAGGTTCTAAGGTCATTTGGTGTAGAAGCTATTGAAAAAATAAGCTTTTCCCCATAGAAATCAATGGTATTTCCTTTATACCTTCCTATAAGCTAAAGGGGGCATATGATGGCAATTAATTGTGGTGTATCTTAGTCGGCACATACAGTCAAACGTTCTGAGCAAATTTGAGAACCCAAGGTCATTCGGTGTAGAAGCTATTGAAAAAATAAGCTTTTCCCCATAGAAATCAATGGTATGTCCTTTATACCTTCCTATAAGCTAAAGGGGGCATATAATGGCAATTAATTGTGGTGTATCTTAGTCGGCACATACGGTCAAACATTTTGAGCAAATTTGAGAACCCAAGGTCATTTGGTGTAGAAGCTATTGAAAAAACAAGCTTTTTCCCATAGAAATCAATGGTATTTCCTTTATACCTTCCTATAAGCTAAAGGGGGCATATAATGGCAATTAATTGTGGTGTATCTTAGTCGGCACATACAGTCAAACATTCTGAGCAAATTTGAGAACCCAAGGTCATTTGGTGTAGAAGCTATTGAAAAACAAGCTTTTCCCCATAGAAATCAATGGTATTTCCTTTATACCTTCCTATAAGCTAAAGGGGGCATATGATGGCAATTAATTGTGGTGTATCTTAGTCGGCACATACAGTCAAACATTTTGAGCAAATTTGAGAACCCAAGGTCATTTGGTGTAGAAGCTATTGAAAAAATAAGCTTTTCCCCATAGAAATCAATGGTATTTCCTTTATACCTTACTATAAGCTAAAGGGGGCATATAATGGCAATTAATTGTGGTGTATCTTAGTCGGCACATACAGTCAAACATTCTGAGCAAATTTGAGAACCCAAGGTCATTTGGTGTAGAAGCTATTGAAAAAATAAGCTTTTCCCCATAGAAATCAATGGTATTTCCTTTATACCTTACTATAAGCTAAAGGGGGCATATAATGGCAATTAATTGTGGTGTATCTTAGTCGGCACATACAGTCAAACATTCTGAGCAAATTTGAGGTCTCAAGGTCATTTGGTGTAGAAGCTATTGAAAAAACAAGCTTTTCCCATAGAAATCAATGGTATATGAAAGTTATAATATGGGTGGTTCTGAAGCTTGTAAAACCATGGGGGTGTGCTCACTGCAACACTGAGGGAAAGTGAAATAGAATTCAGCACCATTTAGCGAATATGCGAATATGCGAATATCTGTCGAATATCCAACGTGAAACTGTCTTCACCGCGGTGAGGGTTTTGGGGTTCAGATCTTCTCCTTTGCTGTAGCAGCCAGACATGCATATAGTAGAGTAACTACTAAATTAGCAGCGATATTATATTTAGTTAATTATTATTATTATTATTATTATTATTTATTTTTCGTTCATTCAGATAAGGGGGGCAGATAAGGTGTTCGCCCAGGGCACCAAAGAGGTTAGGACCGCCCCTGGATTTGTCAAGGGCACTTCAGCCGTGGTGGTCTCTTCGGTTTCAAGCTCGTAGCGAAACCTGTGTGAAGCTGCACCCCCCCCCCTCAAACCCAAAATGCTGAAATAACACTGCAGTTCGTTTGTGCTGCGTTTGTGCTGTAAATGTTTTCGTTTGTGCTTTTAAAGCTTTTGAGTAATTTAGAAACACATTTTCAATACAAACGAACAGTGTTTTTTCAGCATTTTGGGTTTGAGGATGGTGGGCAGCCTCAGGCATGTCCCGATAGAGACTGTTTGGAGTGGTTTGGAGTGATTTGGACGTGGAGGGGGGCTGCGTGACGTCACATGTCCGAAAATGTATTTTTAAATTACTCAAAAGTGTTAATAGCACAAACAAAAATATTTGCAGCACAAACCAGCACAAACGAACTGCAGTGTTATTTCAGCATTTTGGGTTTGAGGGGGGGCCAGCTTCACACAGCTCGTAGCGAAGCCCCAATCAGTGGGACATGGCAAGCCCCATTTGAGGTCCATATCACCACAAGACCCAACCCTACACATCCGCACCCAGTTCCCAATTAACCACATGAAATTAATCTGATCAAAGTGCCACAATGTGCAATGCCACCGCGACCCACGGTGCATGCCTGATTCTGTCAGCCCAGGGATGCTCGCGCTTTGGGACCGAGCGATAGGATCTGCTTTGGGCTACTGGGAGGAGGGAGGAGGGGGGAGGGGGGGGGGGCACAACCTACAAGTGGGACAAAACAACTTAATGTGCATCTCAATTTAAAGCCCATGCATCTACTTCCGCGAATGCCATGCTCAAGTAATGGGAAAATGAAAACTGCAAATACCAAAATAGAATTTCAGGCCCTTTTCAGAAAGTTATATTTCTTGTCAGCAAAAGACTCGTTTTTGATTCCTGATTTTCGTTTCCGAGCGGAAAATCAAATGAACAGTACTTTTTCGTTCATTCATTATTCTATTTTGAAAGTCGCACGAGAAATGAATAAGGACTCGTTTATGGTATTTTACGCTTCAATATCACATATGAAATGGAACCCAGCGCCATGTTTTGATATCTTTTAGGAACTGAAAATGAAACGATGAAAAATGTTGTAATTTCTAATACTATTATGGTATGAGGCAACACATGCAGAAAACCAAATAGAGCCATTTCTGCGTGTATGGCTTTAAACAAGACAAGAAGTTGCACCATTTTTTCAAGTTCATCTTTCATTCCAAAATAGAACAATGAATGAACGAAAAAGTACACGGACCTACACGGACCCCTACCGGCTTACTTACACCTCTGTCTAAAATGAGGAATATTCATTTAAAACGACAAAATAGTATCCACCTACCATTATAATCAGAAGTCCAAGTGATAAAACCACACACGCACAACGTTGAACTTGATACGCACGACCTAAAAAGGTAGGCCTAGTTAAGATCAATAAGAAGAAAAAATGAAGAAAAAGTCTAGGGTGAAACACAGAAGACTTATACTTACAGCGACATCTCATCTGTGAGTGGATATTTGAAGCCATGACTCCACTTTCACACTGTGACAGACTCAGACCACTTGCTCTCAGGTTTACTGGCTTTAACCTATTTAAACATTGAACTTGTTAACCCACCATCCTTTTCTTATGTGATTCCAGGATTTTGTTTCCAAATATTGGATTTCAACTTTATAAGCGCAGTAGTAGTCCACTTTTAACATAGCCCGCCCATACGGATGAAAAGCAGTATTATGGTCGGGCTATGTCAGGCTAGTCCTCTTAAGCCGGGGGCGTAACCAAGTACCCCCAGCTGCGGACTTGCAGCCTCAATGTGGGCTGGGCTCAATGTTGAGCACAACCCTCGCTGTAGCCTACGCGGCTCAATGTTGAGCACAACCCTCCCTGTAGCCTACCGTAAGGCCTGTCTATGGTAGGACCAGAGTGGTATAGAAAAATCTCTGGCTCTGGTTAAGACAGGCTAACAGAAAAATGAAAAACGCACCGGTTGCAAGTAGCCTACCGTAAGGCCTGTCTATGGTAGGACCAGAGTGATATAGAAAAATCTCTGGCTCTGGGTAAGACAGGCTAACAGAAAAATGAAAAACTTACCGGTTGCAAAGTTTTCCGAGACGTGTCACACGTTTGCCGTTGGTTTGGTTAGGCAATGGATAGTTTTTTGTTATTATATGAGTAGTAGCAGCACCATAAAATACTTTGCTCATACTTGCACATTGTAAGCAAGTCGGTTCGATTCAAATGTTCGGAAAAAATTGGCCACAGTGTTTTACGCATGGATAGGCAAATGCATCAGGGAAGTAATGTTTCCAAGTTTTCCATTATATATTAACCATTCATTACCGTCATTCATTACTTCCTCACGACACGTAAGTTTCCAATGGACTGAGTGACTGTTTCGTGTACATTACGATTTATGTTTCATGCCTATACGGTTTAATCATTGTCAGCATGTATCATTTGCACGGAGCAAATTTTGTTTCGTCGTGTTGACGTTAGTGTTTAGTTTTGTTGCCTATGGTTTAACCATTCGCTCCCCACAGGAAAATATAGTCATTCTCAGTCGTGGCCCTTAAAACAAGCTCATCTTCACAATGGCCATGGAAGAAAGGATTTTCGACCAGGCGTTGCGTTCATAGGCTGAAGCTTAGCAATGAGGGTTGTGGTCAACATTGAGCCCAGCCCACATTGAGGCTGCAAGTCCGCAGCTGGGGGCTAGGCTACTCGGCGTAACTGACGCAGGTTCAGCGGTCGCGGCCGCACCAGGACCAGTGGCCTTCCGTCACCCCCTTTGTGTTGAATATTCATCATTCAGCTCGTAAGCCTATCTATCGTTAAGCGGACACATAAATCACGTAATAGTCCAGTCGTATTGTGAAGTTCTGTGACCATCCTCTGGCCCTCACTAAGTAATATTCAATAGAGATTATTACACTAGGGTGACCATATTTCCATTTGGGAAAAGCAGGACACCTTGGGTGGAGGGGTATGAGATGCGTGCAAAGCGCGCCGAAATTTTTTTCCAACATAGGAGATCTATTGAAATAGTAGGCCTATTTGAACTTTTTTTTTTTTTTTTTTTTAAATTTTGAACTCCCCCTGCTAATTATGGACTTTGCTAAACTCATTTATTGTATTATTATTATATGCATGTCTAGCTGCTATAGAAAAAGGGGAATGTTTGAAATACCCCAGTGTAGCCGGTGGCGGTCCGCACCGCACACGGGTCTCGAACCCGCCACCCCGCAAGCTACAAACTCCCGGCGTGGGAGTGGAACGCTCTAACCAACTGAGCTAAAAGCCCTAGTTTCTAACTCAGCGTGTTAGAAGCGCCCATGGAATTGGGTGATGCGGATTTACACACTACCTCCAAGCTAGCCGCGCTAGCTGGCCTCCGTTACACTCACCCTCCAAATCCTCACTCCCATCCGGGTCACAGCACCAATGTAGCCGGTGGCGGTCCGCACCGCACACGGGTCTCGAACCCGCCAACCCGCAAGTTACAAACTCCCGGCGTGGGAGTGGAACGCTCTAACCAACTGAGCTAAAAGCCTGAGCTTCTAACTCAGCGTGTTCAGGGTTTCCCCAGGTTTGACCACCTCAAATTTAAGACCTTTTTAAGACCACTTCAAATTAAATTAAGACCTGAGCGGCCCAAAATCGCAATCGGCGTGTAACTGAATTTGGATATAGTGCGAATGGCTGGAACTTACAGAACTTACAGAAACACAGTGGGCTGACCAAACATTACCTAGAGTTTAACATGGCAAGCCTGCAGCGGTTTAAACCACACCGATATTGATGTAATCTAGGGTAAGGTCAGGTCTTATTAATATAATGTTTGTTAATTACTTTTTTAAAGACAGAAACAAAAGGTAAAGTTTAGCTAACTACACCAACACTGACCTCCTGGGGGTCACAGACCCCACTTTTGAATATTTCCCCCTATTTTTCTAGTCAGAAAGCTAAAGGCTTCATTGGAGAAAAAAAATAAAAAATCATGTAGCTATAGGCCTAAATACAAAAATCCCAGCCAGATTCTGTTCTTTGATCATGACTGGCTACACAGTTTAACCTGCCTTTCCCCTTATTTAATTAAGGTAACTATAATCATAATCATTTTCTTTTATATAGTAATATAATCATTGCTATTTTACTCTTTTGTTGTACTTTTTATACTACATATTGTATATCTGAATACTGGCATTCATACTGGCCTACAGCAAGTAGCTTAATCTGTT
This sequence comes from Sardinella longiceps, assembly GCA_027497455.2. NCBI lineage: Eukaryota > Metazoa > Chordata > Actinopteri > Clupeiformes > Clupeidae > Sardinella > Sardinella longiceps. The sequence goes on from JAODXP020000029.1 coordinate 12,324,175, forward strand.
GACATTTTTGCTGCTGCCACTTTAAATCTAGCTTACACTTCCAAGATAAACTATATACTTGGAGGACTGATCTGAAATCCCAAATTAGCTCATTTATAAAGCTCACATATTGGTGCAATATGACTGCACTGCAGCCCATGGCCATAGCCAACATTTTGAAATTACCGAGGTCCTAGATGCGCACGGAGCACGGCGAAAATTTTTCAACATAAGAGATCTACTGAAATAGTGTTTGAACTAATCTTTGAACTTCCCCTGCTCATACTGAATTTGCTAAGCTCACTTATTGTATTAGATACACTATTATATGCATATCTGCCACAGTAAAGGGAAAGGTCTGAGACACTCCAAACCCCCTCTCCCTTTGCATTCTCCCACCAGTTGTGTGAGACTTCAGCACCACCTAAAATGAGGGTGCTCCATTTCTGAAATTGAGTGATAGAAAACTTCAAAGTGAGCAATCTCTGAAATGAACACAGTTCTTAAAAATGCAATGGTGGGAGCACATCATGATAGACTTTTTTTCTGATGGAAACACAGAAATTACACCCACTGAAAGTCAATGAGACACAGCTCCTCCTTCCTACCTAATACATAACTGAGCAATGCTGAATATGCAGCATCTTTTTAGCACAGAATTCTTTAGGCTATTTATGATTTTGTGACAACAGTTTAACCTGCCACTGATTGTGTTTAGAGAAAATATATTTTACTTCAGTGAATGAGTTGTGTCCAGTGGATGTGATCTAAGTGCTCCAATCATTTAGTCTACAATAATGTGCTCCCACAACAGATTACAGTTTTAAAAATTGTGTTCATTTCACAGGTTTCACAGGAGATTGAAAACTTGAAAACCTATCTCTGCAAATTATAGGTCTATATTAAAATGTGTGATGATCTAGCAAGTTCAGCCTTTAACACTAGATAAAGACATACCTTGCCTAAATATAGGCGATCTTTACACTGAAATTAAACCCTCTCATTCTCTAGCAAGTACGTTACCAATGATACCAATGGATAGATCTGATTGTCTAGGTTAATTTAATACCAAATACCTCGATTGTATGAGGTATCATGCCCATATAAAGCTTCCGAAAGACAATGAAGCAAAACCGGAGATATGTTTTGCGGCACTAACGCGCGCAAAGGGATTATTTAATTGGCGCTTCTGAAGAATGTTAAACTTATTTTCGGTTCGAAAAAATGACCGAGGTCCGGACCTCGGTGTCCTCTATTGTAGCTACGGCCATGCTGCAGCCCATGGCCAAATGCTACAGCAATGTTGTTTTATCTTTTGGAATTCAGTTTTGGTTGCATTTATCTATATCAAGGATATAAGCATTTTGTATTAACAGGCAAATATCTGGATTAAGCCAATTTGCTAATTTTGTTGTAGGCTACTTTCACTGAATTTGCGTGATAGCCTGTGTGGCATAATAAACCATGCAGCCACCACGCATTAAACTGCAGTGTGCTCTTGGTGCGTCAGAAAAAAAGGACGCCCAATGAAAACACGGTCAACTTTTCCAACTGAAATAACATTGACTAGCAAACACAATGTGGCAAAGCGGTAAGGGAAGGGGAGTGTAAGTCCCCTAAATATAGTCGACTACGCCACCCCAGAGGGTTATTATAAATTACCACCCAGGGACCACCAAAATGAAAGTGTTACCCACACAAGTTCAATGCACGGACAGTAGACGTGAATTCCTTTAAACACATTTATTGAAAGGAAGTCAGGGAAAAAGGGAAGGGGAAATGCCTGTTGAGAAAACAGTCTGACGACTCCACCAGTTAGCAAAAGTACAAGAAATATTTATTTATTTAATAGTATACAAAATGATTCAGACTTAAAAGGTTCGTTAAATATGGGTGGATTGAGAATCCGTTAGATGCAAGAATTAATGGAAAGTGTGGCTAGGTAGGGCTTACCTGAAGGGGGCAGTCCGTCCACCAATGTGGGCCTATCCCAAACCACACCACTCGTGCACGCACACGACAAGTGATATCTGTGAGGTCAGCACTGCACACACAAAAAGAAACACACACACACACACACACACACACACACACACACACACACACACTCACACTCAGAGAGGTACAGCCTCTATAAACACAGCACACCATGCATGCAATATCTGGACCCGCCACCAGGGGACTTCGGCCTCCCTCTAGGACCACCCACACCTGCCTAGAAACAAGAGCAGAGGAGAATAATAGGGACAGGACAAACACATATAGTATTAACAACAATAAAGCAAACCAAGCTCATGCGAGCCCTGCACAGCAAACGGACAAATTGCAGTCACACATGCAATAACCAGACATAAGCAGCATGCAGGCCATGCAATGCAGCGCATGAGCAAAATCACAAATGAAAAACAACCACAAAAGAAAAGGGCAAAACAGAACAAAACAAACCAAAAATAATACCCAGCAGTAGCCTACTAAGCAAGGCAAGCAGACACGCATGCAACATGCACCAGTCACCACTCAGGCAACATACAACAGATACAAGGTAGCACAAAGCTCCAGTGAGCCATAAGACAGACCAGTTGTAGTGAAGATGAGGCCGTGTCACAAGCTAGACAAAACAGCAACGCCTATAGGAATGGACGCCAGTCCTACGGGAATATCACAACACCTAAAAGGCAGAATACAGTTTACAACACACACAATTATGAGCTATAATCACTGTTAAAATATTATATTACATACCCGCTCTTTACTGGCAGCACGGTCTGGAATTCACGGCTGAGGAATGCAATTATTAGTCCGTTAAAAGTCAGTGTATACAGACAAGCTAGAATCGATATGCGTGGCTAATAGAACATACCTGGACGAGCAGGAAGGAATTTAATGCCAGGCAGCAGTTCGGAGTCAACCGACAATAGTTTGTGAATCCCTCTACGAAGACACAACGGTATTTAGCCCAACGTCAGAAGTGGTTAAGTAGCGAGAATTAAGCAGCGGGATTGTTACCATACGGAAGCATACCTGAACAAGGAAGAGGGAGAGCCTACTACGGCAGCTAACGAGGCCAAAGAACCAAGCACTGCAACTACGAAGCTACAAAAACAGACACAAAATAAGCCCAGTAGCTATTAAAGGCAACTCAGAATATCGATTGAAGTATACCTACCGTATGCAGACGAAAACCACATCAACCGAAGGAGGAGGGGCACAACAAACAGAGCCGTCGCTCTCAGCCACGTAACCGGTGGTTTTTATACTTCCCGGCCAAACACCTGTCGGCTATTACATTGCCAATCAAAGGATTGACGGAAATCAGAAAGCCAGAGAGTGTCAGAACGGGCACTCTACTACAATCTACCCCCCTGATTTTTCATCGTCGGCCCGACGATGGACCAATCGACATCATGGAGAGTATACACCAGCCAACTATCTTTTATGCAGTACTCCCTGCAGACCTTGGAAGGTGGTGCGGGTTGGAATGTTGGCCAGCAGTGGCCCGTGTGGTTTTTCGTACCTCACTCGGGCTAGTGCTTGGCTGGTTCGGTGACAGCGAGCCATCAGATTGGCGTCCCTCAACAGGTGCACTCACCACAGGAGTCGCCATCGGTTGATCGTCCCCCTGGTCCACAACGGGCTGGTCGGTAGGGGCATGAGAGGGAGGAGGTGAACGCGTCTGGCTGCTAGTTGACGGAGCCACAGAGGAAACAGTAGATAACGATTGAGGGGAAGGGACAGGTATCCAAACACCAAGGTCATGGGGCTCCTCCTCCGGAGCGACCACCACCGTGGGGGCAGGAGGGGGAAGACTGCCGACCGATTCGGTGCCCTGATGAGGTTTCAGCATTGTGCGGTGAACATGTTTGGTTTTATCCAAGGCTTCAATTGGGGCGATGGTGTAAACCACACCCCCAGGTTTTGGGACCCTTACTACCTTGTGCAGCATGGGGTTCCACAGATCTTGGATCTTGTTTCGACCCCTAACGCTATGGTCACGGACATAAACTAGTTGGCCTTCCTGCAGCAACATCTCCCTTACCCGAGGGGCATGGAGTTGTTGACGTTGATCTGCTGCGGCCACCAGACGGGCCTTAGCTCTGTCAAGGGCAAGGTTAAGTCGCGTCTGATGCTCCAGTACCCAGTCGTTCACTTTACCTGCCACTGGTTCTGCTACCCGCCCCAACAGAAAGTCTACTGGTAGCTTGGGATCTTGACCGAACATAAGGTAATAGGGGGACTCACCCGTAGACTGGTGCGGGGTGGTGTTATAACAAAACACCATCTGTGGGAGGCAAGCAGTCCAGTCCCTTTTTCGAGTATTGGGCAGTGTGCGCAGGAGGTTGTGCAAGGTCCTATTGAACCTCTCACACTGACCATTACCTTCAGGATGGTAAGGGGTGGTTCTGGACTTGGCCACATCATACATGTGGCAGAGCTGCTGGATCAACTCACTCTCAAAATTCCGCCCCTGATCAGAATGGACACGACTAGGGACCCCCAACTTGTAAAACCATTCATTAACCAGGACTTGGGCCACAGTAGGGGCACGCTGGTCCCGGGTAGGAATGGCAAGCGTATACTTACTGAAAACGTCAGTCATGACAAGGACATTTTCAACGCCATTACGGCCAGGCTCCAGAACGGTAAAATCCAGGGCTACGATCTCATTAGGCCGGGACGCGAGCAGGTGTCCCATAAAACTATGAGCCACAGGCTTAGCATCCTTGCTGACCTGGCAACGCTCACATTCTAGACACCACCGCTTGATGTCTGCAAACATTCCAGGCCAGTAACACCGCTGCTGCACCAGCCGACTAGTTCGGTCAATTCCTTGGTGTCCATGGTTCTGGTGGAGCTGAACCATCACCTCTGACCGTAGAGAGGCAGGCAGGACCAATTGTAACACCTCCTCACCGCCGTCGGGGCGGGAGATACGTCGGTGCAACACACCGTTCTGGACCACCAGGCGGTCCCATTGACGGAGTAACACCTGGGCATTTGGAGAAAGCCGACCCCTTTCGGATGACGTGGGACGTCTCTTACGCTCCCAACAGGCGAAAACATCACCAATGTCAGAATCGGCCCTTTGCAGAGCCTGCAAATCAGAAGGAGAATGATCAGGGAGGACTGAAATGGCAGCTTGAACTGCTAGAACAGGACTTTGACCCACCGCGACGTCTTGCAAAGGTGAAGGGAGGGCCGTTCCTTGCACAGGGTACAGGCCAACATCCAAATACTGTCTGGACAATGAGTCTGCATTTTGGTTGCTTTTGCCAGAACGGTACCTGATCTCATAGTCAAAGGCAGCCAGCTGAGCTGCCCACCGTTGCTCGGTGGCGCCAAGCTTGGCCGTGGCCAGATGACTAAGGGGGTTATTATCCGTAAACACAACACACTTCTGGCCAAGCAGGTATTCACGGAATTTCTCAGCCATGGCCCACTTGAGCGCAACAAATTCCAACTTCATGGAGCTATAGTTTGACATGTTGCGCTCAGTGGGCCTCAGGCCGCGGCTAGCGTAAGCAATGGGACGCACCCTACCACCCTGTTCCTGAGAGAGAACTGCTCCCAGGCCGCTATGACTTGCGTCGACTTCCAAGATGAATGGTAGAGAGAAATCGGCATATGCCAGTACAGGTGCCTCCACTAGTCTACGCTTCAAGCTCTCAAAACCACCCTCACACTCCTCTGTCCACCCAGATGCCAAGCTACGGCCAGACGCCTTCCTAGACTTGGTGCCAGACAACTCTGCCACTAATCTGTGCAACGGGGCTGCCAACTTGGCAAACCCTTCGACGAAGCGCCGATAGTAGCTGGCGAAACCTAGAAATGACCGAAGCTCAGACACATGGGTTGGGCGCCGCCAGTTAGCCACTGCCTCCACTTTCTTCGGGTCTGTTGAAACACCCCTATCAGAAATAACATGGCCTAAATAACCCACCTCCCGCTGGAAGAAGGCGCATTTCTCCAACTTGGCTTTTAAGCCCTCTTGCTGGAGCCGGTGAAGAACTACCTCCAAGCGTTGTAAATGCTGCTCAACAGAGGAAGAAAAAATGACCACATCGTCCAAATATAATAGCAAAGATTGGCACTGTTGGTCTCCGAATAGCCGCTGCATAAGACGTTGGAAGGTGCTAGGGGCGTTGCAGAGCCCAAACGGCATCCTGTTCCATTCAAACAGGCCGAATGGCGTGCAGAAAGCAGTCTTAGCTCGGTCGGGCTCTGCAACGGGCACCTGGTTATACCCACTTGCGAGGTCAAGCGTGGAGAACCAACAGGCCCCAGAAAGAGCATCCAGCGTTTCCTCGATGCGAGGGAGTGGAAAAGCATCTTTCCGAGTCTTGCTATTCAACTGGCGGTAATCCACACACAACCGTGGACTCCCATCCTTCTTTTTAACAAGGACGATGGGAGATGCGTATGGGCTACAGCTCTCTCGAATTATTTGGTTTTCCAACAATTGTTGGATGTGAGACTTCACTACATCGTATTCTGAGGGAGGCAACCGACGGTAACGCTGCCTGACGGGAGTGTTATCGAGCAAAGGAATCTCATGCGAAATAAGGCGGGTACAGCCCAAGTCACCCTCATGGGTGGCAAACACGGATTGGTGCTTTAGCAGAAGAAGACGGACTAGACCCTGTTCATGATCACTCAAGGCAGACAAATCAAGGCCCTCAATTTTTGACGCAATGGGATCAGATGCTTCTTGGTCGTTGACCAGAGCATGGGTTACCCTAACCTCAGCTATCCCAGGGGGCATACTAGTAACATACACCTCAGTCAAACTACCCAAGATAGAACGTGGGTATAAGAGAACATCACTTGTACCAACATTGACAACAGGGATGTATGCAGTGCCATTAGACACCTGAACTAACGCAGGAGATGCCAAGAGACCACCCGGCAACCCAGATGACAGGGGCTCAAAGAGGACTGACTGACCAGTACTATGACTAGAACAAGTAGCAGCCACGAATTTCAGGGTCCCTCCCCCGATCCGATGTGCCCGCCCTCCCCGGACACGAACAGTCCTATCAGTCGACAAGGAAGATACATTGGCTTGGTGACATTGCTGCAAGGCTTCGAAAACTGGACTAGGGACCTGTGCAACAGAAAGAGATTCAAAAGGCAAGGAGGCCCGTGGACCAAACAGTTCATAGTAGCACTTACTAATGATATTCATCCCCAACACGCCTGGGACCTGGGCCAGAGTGCGTCCTGGAGGGTCTCTCACTACCAACACCCCACAGCCTGGGATGTCCTTGTTACAAAGCCTGACATCCAGCTCTAAGTAGCCTAGGTACGGGATTGCCAGACCATTCGCGGCACGAAGTTGCAGCCACTGGCACTGCCTAAGGCGGTCTTGCCCCCAGGGTTCGAAGTGCTGCCTAAAAAAGGTCTCAGTAATGGTTGACACCATGGAACCGGTGTCCAAAAGACATAATACATCCACACCCCCCATATTCACCTGAATATTTGGACAAGAGGACATTAACTGTGGCACAGTCCCTACCTCTCCCCTTGCTCCACCTGAGCCCATAGAAACCCCACCCGAGCTGCGGCTCAACAGGTCGGTGGGTGCTAGTTTCCCTGCACCTGCCTGGACTGGGTAGGGCCCAAGTTGGACCGGGAAGAATTAGACGTGGATGCTGCACTAGAGTGAGGGGAAACCCTCGGGCCATCACAATCCTGGGCATAGTGTCCAGGCTGCTGGCACCGCCTACAGATCAGGGGACCAGAGAAGGGCCTACGTGGTTGTTTAGGGGCCTGGAGGAGGCTAATGCTGCGTGTGAGAAGGTCCAGCTGTTCTTGCTGACGTTTTAAGATCTCTTTTAGTTCTACTAGCTCTGGGCTTGGTGTGGGGCTTCCTGCTGCGGAGTGCGAATCACCTTGTACGCCATAGACTAAGCCGTACGCAGAGGGGACAGACTGACTCCGTGCCCTCATAGCCATAGGCATGCCTTCACGCTCCCACCTAATGGCCTCCCCCGAACTTCAAGCAAAGTGGACGTGGGCTTACGACGGACTAACTGTTTTAATTCTCTACGTAGCGCACCATCCATCACATACTCAATGAACTGATCTCGTAACATTACCTCAGAGTTGGGTACAGCATCAGGTGCAACCTGTCTGATCTTCCCCATCAAATTCATCAGGCCCAAAGAAAACTCCAGTAGGCTCTCACCCTCCTGTTGCTTCCTCGAGAAAAAGGATTCCTGTAATGACACATGTGACTGAGAACAACCGTATAATTCACGCAAGATAGCTATAACTTTCTTTGGATCTTTCCGTTCATCAGTAGAGCGATATTTAATCTCTTCTTTCGCTTCCCCCTCAAGGTGGTCAAACAAAAAGAAAGCTTGATCAGCAGGAGCAAGATGGCGGGCCCTCATACAGGCCTGCACTTCCTCCTCCCACTCATCAAAACCCAATCCTGTCTTGCCTGAAAACAGGACATTTCTTATCCCTAGGGATAAAAACAAATTTCTCCGTTACTACCCCTGCAGATGGTGGCACAGCTGCAGGCTGAGAAGCTGTGGCCTGCCCAGTAAGCCCAGTCTGCTGCTGCACCCAACTATCTTTCTCAGCCTGGAGCTGCGCAACCCTATCTCGAAGTCGTTGCATTTCTGCATCCATATTTCCAACAATGGGGTGCTGCTGTGTTTCCTCATTCATAGCCCCCCACTAACTTACCACAAAGTCTGTGCAGTATACAACCCAGTTACCTCTATCAATTTCCCGTCCAGGCTGTTGCTGTTTTGTCTTAATGTTGCTGCACGCCGTATCACTAAAAAACACTAAAAATCATACACACAACAAGATGACACAAAACAAATTCACAAAAAAAATAAAGGAATCCACGTCTTACTTGAAGTGTGCAATCCTGCCGACTACGCCAAAATGTGGCAAAGCGGTAAGGGAAGGGGAGTGTAAGTCCCCTAAATATAGTCGACTACGCCACCCCAGAGGGTTATTATAAATTACCACCCAGGGACCACCAAAATGAAAGTGTTACCCACACAAGTTCAATGCACGGACAGTAGACGTGAATTCCTTTAAACACATTTATTGAAAGGAAGTCAGGGAAAAAGGGAAGGGGAAATGCCTGTTGAGAAAACAGTCTGACGACTCCACCAGTTAGCAAAAGTACAAGAAATATTTATTTATTTAATAGTATACAAAATGATTCAGACTTAAAAGGTTCGTTAAATATGGGTGGATTGAGAATCCGTTAGATGCAAGAATTAATGGAAAGTGTGGCTAGGTAGGGCTTACCTGAAGGGGGCAGTCCGTCCACCAATGTGGGCCTATCCCAAACCACACCACTCGTGCACGCACACGACAAGTGATATCTGTGAGGTCAGCACTGCACACACAAAAAGAAACACACACACACACACACACACACACACACACACACACACACACACTCACACTCAGAGAGGTACAGCCTCTATAAACACAGCACACCATGCATGCAATATCTGGACCCGCCACCAGGGGACTTCGGCCTCCCTCTAGGACCACCCACACCTGCCTAGAAACAAGAGCAGAGGAGAATAATAGGGACAGGACAAACACATATAGTATTAACAACAATAAAGCAAACCAAGCTCATGCGAGCCCTGCACAGCAAACGGACAAATTGCAGTCACACATGCAATAACCAGACATAAGCAGCATGCAGGCCATGCAATGCAGCGCATGAGCAAAATCACAAATGAAAAACAACCACAAAAGAAAAGGGCAAAACAGAACAAAACAAACCAAAAATAATACCCAGCAGTAGCCTACTAAGCAAGGCAAGCAGACACGCATGCAACATGCACCAGTCACCACTCAGGCAACATACAACAGATACAAGGTAGCACAAAGCTCCAGTGAGCCATAAGACAGACCAGTTGTAGTGAAGATGAGGCCGTGTCACAAGCTAGACAAAACAGCAACGCCTATAGGAATGGACGCCAGTCCTACGGGAATATCACAACACCTAAAAGGCAGAATACAGTTTACAACACACACAATTATGAGCTATAATCACTGTTAAAATATTATATTACATACCCGCTCTTTACTGGCAGCACGGTCTGGAATTCACGGCTGAGGAATGCAATTATTAGTCCGTTAAAAGTCAGTGTATACAGACAAGCTAGAATCGATATGCGTGGCTAATAGAACATACCTGGACGAGCAGGAAGGAATTTAATGCCAGGCAGCAGTTCGGAGTCAACCGACAATAGTTTGTGAATCCCTCTACGAAGACACAACGGTATTTAGCCCAACGTCAGAAGTGGTTAAGTAGCGAGAATTAAGCAGCGGGATTGTTACCATACGGAAGCATACCTGAACAAGGAAGAGGGAGAGCCTACTACGGCAGCTAACGAGGCCAAAGAACCAAGCACTGCAACTACGAAGCTACAAAAACAGACACAAAATAAGCCCAGTAGCTATTAAAGGCAACTCAGAATATCGATTGAAGTATACCTACCGTATGCAGACGAAAACCACATCAACCGAAGGAGGAGGGGCACAACAAACAGAGCCGTCGCTCTCAGCCACGTAACCGGTGGTTTTTATACTTCCCGGCCAAACACCTGTCGGCTATTACATTGCCAATCAAAGGATTGACGGAAATCAGAAAGCCAGAGAGTGTCAGAACGGGCACTCTACTACAAACACAAGATAGCTGGCAAATATCTTACAGATTGTCGTTTAGCTACTAACATTATGATTAACTTCATTCATAATCTCAGTTTTTCATATCCCACCAAAACCGTTTACCTTCCCAATGAGGCTGATAACCTGACGCGCTCAAGACAGATAGAGGGGAGGGCTGCTGCTGCCGTGTTTTCACTTAAAGCCACCACATGCAACTTTTAGGTAAAATTTCGACGTTTCCTATTCATTACACCTTTATGTAAATTGCCTAGAACTCACTAGACTTGATAAATGACATGTTCCGGAGTAAAACGAGCCCCTTCACGAGATTGTCCGACCCTCCTAGAGGCAGATACCGCCTATGCAAGATCAGGTAGCGCGTCCCGGCTATCGTAAGTTTTGGTTAGCAAGCAAGCTAGGTCACGTGACTTAGCCAGAGTTTACTGTTTGAATTACAACGCGATTTGTGACTTCTCAGCGCATTCAACTGTCGATACATTTTGTTAGCGGCTATCACCATTGACTATGCAATTCTGAATGGAGGATTATTGGCAGAAACGCTAAATAACTGCTTTGTTTGGTTGTTAGCTTACTGGATGACGCCACTGGATCCTGCATAGGTTCTCTTTAATACAATAACGCGAATACAACATGCTAGGCGCTCACTGGTAGCGCTGTAAAGCCTGATTAAAAATTACTGTCGGCACAAAGTTTGCAAATTCTATGACGCTGCATTCCGGTTGACAATGAAAGTTATGATATTTAAGACTTTCATTTTGAAAATTAAGACTTTGGCACGGAATTTAAGACTTTTTAAGGCCTTAATTTTGGAACATTTTATTTAAGACATTTTTAAGACTTTCAAGACCCCGCGGCTACCCTGGTGTTAGAAGCGCCCATGGAATTGGGTGATGAGGATTTACACACTAGCCCCAAGCTAGCCCCAAGCTAGCTGGCCTCCGTTACACCAGCACCACCTAAATTGGATGAGGGTGCTCCAATTCTGCAATTGGGTCATATAAAACTTCAACATAATCTCACAGAAATCTGTGAAATGAACACAATTTATTAAAAAAAAAAACAATCTGTGGTGGGAGCACACTATTGTAGACTTTATTGGGATGGAAGCAGATGTCACACCCACTGAAAGTTAATGAGACACAGCTTCTTCCCAATAGGCTACATCACTGAGCAATGCTGAATATGCAGCTGTCTATTCTTTAGGCTATTCATGATTTTGTGTCAACAGTGTAACCTACCACTGATTATGTTTGGAGAAAACATCTTTTATTTTAGTGGGTGAGTTGTGTTTCATTTCACTTCTGTGAGACTTCTTCTAATTGGCGATTTTACACTGAAATTGAGCCATCTTATTCTCAAGCAAGTACGTTCCCAATGATACCAACGGATAGATCTGATTGTGTAGTTTAATTTAATACCAAATACCTCTATTGTAAGAGCAGATATACCCATATAAAGCTTCCGAAAGACAATGAAGCAAAACCCGCGATATGTATAGTATAGCGCAAGCAAAAGGATAACGCTAGATTAATTGAAGTGCCCGTGATGAATGTTTAACAAACTTATTTTCGGCTATCTTCTGATTAGGAGAACAGGGCTGCCCGCACGGATTAGGTCACACGCAGCGCTGTGTGCAGTGTCCTAGTGCCTGTAAATTTAATGGTCCAATGATGAAGTTAATTTAAAAAGCAGGACATTTCCTCCCTTTCTGAAAATATCGCAGGACGCCCAGGACAGGGCATGAAATACGGACATGCCCGTCCAAATACGGACGTATGGTCACCCTATATTACACAGAAGGACCCATTGCTTGTTTAAGGGTCCATGAAACAATGAACGAAAATTTTTCAACATAAGAGATCTACTGAAATAGTGTTTGAACTAATCTTTGAGCTTCTCCTGCTCATACTGACTTTGCTAAACTCACTTATCGTATTAGATACACTACTACACTATTAGATACAGACTTCAGCACCACCTAAAATGAGGGTGCTCCATTTCTGAAATTGGGTGATAGAAAACTTCAAAGTGATCTCACAGCAATATGTGAAATGGACACAATTCTTAAAAAGTCACAAGGGATAAATTATTGAGTTCTTACAAAGTTTGCTGGAATAACAGACATTATGTGAAAGTTCAAAATTCTGTCCAACATCACCTTCCTAAAATGCAGACATTAATTTGATCGGAGGACTATAAAAAGACAGGGTGCTTGCGCAAGTCTTGAAAGTCTTAAAAAGTATGGAATTTTGAAACTCTGTTTTCCAGACCTTGAAAAGTCTTGGATTTCATGTGAGTCTTAATAAAGCATGGAAGAAAGTTTGCTCAAAGAACGCAGAATATTTTGAAATAAGAATAAGTATAAGGGTGTAAAAACTATGATTTCATTAACCAGTAACGTACTGTATAGGATATGTATCGTACCTACTATGTAGGCCTACAGCCCACTGGAACGATATCCAACCAATAAAGTAGGCAGTGGGCACACTGAAAAGTATATAAAGTCAAGTTCTTGGGGAAAAAAATATCAGTTTTGAAAGAGTCTGGAATTTTGGAATTGGAAAAAGAGCAAGCACCCTGAAAGAGTATGGGTAGGGCCTATGCTGTAATGTTGTAATAATAACAAAATAATTACTGGGCAGGTGCGATTTTGTAAATGTATAGGTTGTCTCTATCTATGTATAGGTTGTCTCTATCTAGCTTGTAAGCTTCCGTCTCCATGTTTCATCTGAAATAACGCGAGATCGACATACTGATTAGTGAACTACTCTACATCTCGTGTTAGTTCAGCTCAAACACGCTTACAAGCTAGATAGAGACAAGCTGTATAACCTTATGTAGCCGGTATAGTGACGGTAACCAGGAAATGCCACTGGGTGGCCAGCAGCCCAGGGGTTAATTAGCCTTATTAACTACACAGGTGAAGTCCCCCTTTAAATACGGGTGCTGTGAGCCAGTTTACAATGGTTTCGTTCAGTTGAAGCATTCTAGAGTAGCTGCACTACTAACAGTGTGAACGAGGAGTTATTGCATCGGGGGCTGTGATAGGCAACATAGCAGGCCTGCCGAAGGTTGGAGTGATTTTGCCACTTGTTACACGGAAGTTTTGTCTCCAGCGGAGAACGCTTGGAGTTCTTACAGCGATTTGCTTTCCCACATCGGTGATGCGTGAGTTCACAACCTACTTGTCGCTACTATCGATTCTCTTTGGTGATGCTTAGCTTGACTGCTCTATTCTGCTGTTTATGTAGACATCGTACAGATTCATACTGGTTAAATTGATGCCCTGCTGCCGCTGGAGAGTGCCAACAGCAACTTGCTTTTCCTACTCCGTGAATATGTGAGTTCACTATCTAGTTATCGCTATTGATGATTGTCTTTGGTGACACTTAGCTTGACTTCCCTATTCTGCTGTTTATGTAGACATCGTACAGATTCATACTGGTTAAATTGCTGCTCCGCTGGCGCAGGAGAGTGTCAACAGCGGCTTCCTTGCCCACTCCTCTGTTATGTGAGTTCACAGTCTAACGTTATCTATCGCTATCAATTATTCTCGTTGGTGACTCATAGCGTGACGGTTCTATTCTGCTGTTTATGTAGACATCGTACAGATTCATACTGGTTAAATTGCTGCTCTGCCTGTGCGTGAGTGTTGACAGCCACAAGTCTCAGGACACGACTTTAACGTAAGTTTCTTTGACTCTTTCAAAACTATAATTTTTAGCGAGGATCTGATTCCTATATTTTGTAGTTGTTAGTACTATGGTCTGCCCTTTGCACTATGTGCCTACAGACTATGGATAATTATAGTAATGCCTTTTACTTCAATGCAATGCAGGTGTAGCCATATAGGGTTTTCTCTTAAAGCTCTCATTGCTCCGTCCAGCAAAACTATTTATGTTTTTCTTCTTTTTACAGGAGCATCGTCGTGCTGGTCGGCCACTGTTTTTCCTGTATATTGTTTGTGCATTTTTGTTTTAAGTGTTTGTGATTTGGTTTATTTTCCTTTTCTGTGTGTTTATGTTCCTGGTGTCAGTAGTCTGGCATATAGGCTACCATTGACTAGACGCAGGGAGGCCTGTGTCGTAGCTTAGGCCGAATTGTTTGAATTACTGTTGTGTGTTGTAATTGTGTCTGTTTGTCTGTCTGTCTGTCTGTCTGTCTGTGTTTCGTGCGGGCCTAGTCTAACTGCCCTGCCAGTCTAACTCTGTATTCTGTGTTGGTGTTTGTCTGTGTCTGTCTTGTTCGTGGGCCAGGGGTATCGTGCAATAGCTCTATAGGGGGCAGTAGTTGTTTGTAGTGTGAATTGTGTGCAATCTAAGGTGTTCCTTAACTCATTGACTGCCAATGACGTCTTTAGACGTCAACTGAAATACTGCCGTTCACTGCCAATGACGTCTTTAGACGTCAACTGCGTTTTTTAATGGGGAGGGCTGCAGAAAGACCTAGGGAACCTTGTCTGTAAATATCAGAATTCTCCGTCGAAAATTGTTGTTCCAAATTGATCCTGAGGGTGGCAGTGTGTCACTTTGGATGTGAGATGAGCATAGATTCATAGGTATGGCCAAGGGAGAAGTAGAGAAAGCTAATGACATGGCTAAATATGCCGCTAGCAAAGTGCAGACGTAAATCGGAGAAATTTAGGCAGTTCACACTCGATCAGAGTATGTGTCACTGCCATAGTAGTTCGAGTAGTGTTCCGATCGTGGGAGATGAAGGAGATCAACCTTGGGCAAACGGAAATAGCAGTTGTGACTTGTTTCAGTGCCCAGCTAGCTCACAGTTCCGGGTCAGGTAAGAATTTGCGAGCCAGTTGTTGATCACTGAGTTTTCGCTGTCACAGCCTGTAAATAGCATATATTTACCTTGTTACAATAATGTCTATTTTATTACCAAAAGCCCCCTGTTACTGTTGTTTTTGTGGTCTTATCACAGGAAGACATTTTCCCGATGTTTGACGTGCTAATAGACCGAAAAAAAAACGCGCATCCAAGACACTAACGTTGTCAAACAAAACGCTAATTTTCTCCCTTTTTTGATAAACAACGGGTGTGTTTGGAGAAAGTAGCTTATGTTCGCCTGCTGATTTCTAAGCAATGGAAAGGGGTAGAAACGAACTTTTTTTTTCTGGTGAAAGAAGAGAGTCTGCTCTTTCTTGTGGTAGTTTCATTGTTTATGTAGTCGTAACACATAATGTGGCTCTTTAAAAAACAGTCAAAATTCCCCAAAACCTCTGGCAGTATGGAACTCTCTATTCTGAAAACGGCTGGCAGTCAATGAGTTAAACAGTGTGTCTATGCTGCTGAAATTGGTGTGTATTGGTTACTTGGACTGTGGTGTATTTTTTTAAATATTTTGGTCTGATTGCTGTGCATATTACTTGCATTCCCTAACAGGGCTGTCCTGTACCCTGAGTGCCATTTGTCTTATGTGTTATTTATTAATTTCAATAAAATTGTATCTTTTTGATTACGTCAGCCCCAGTAGCGTTCATTTATTTGAACAGCCTGTAAACTTTAAATATTCCAATCTGCTCTGTGGAGCCCCCTCTAGGTTACACTTATATCTAAGCTAAATGTGCACTTTCAAAGTTCTCTATGCCTCGGTTTAAATGTAAACACCCACGGGAATCTACGGAATTAAATTTGGAGTAACTTTGAGCTTTGTCAATGGTGGAAATTATGGAGGTAAGCTACAGTTTTCAACCCAGACTATCAGGTGTTGGGCCACTCCAACGCTAAGGCTTTTTTGTAGCGAATCGGTTAGCCGTATTCCTGAGAGGAGGGGTCAGGTGCAAGTGAACTATGTGCGACAAGTCCGTGCTCCGATCATTAATTAACATATTTCAAGACAGAATCACACCGGCTTTCTCCTTTAAGGTTCCTCACTTCGCCACACTCCTTTAAAGGAACACCAGGAAGGACTACGGTTGTCTATGTCCGGAGCTCCACCTACAGTCGCCGAAATATTAGAAAAAATACAACTGCGTTACACATTCTCAACAATCGATGTAAATTTATTTGCAAACCAAATAGTACAAACCAGAGATTATATTTTTTGTGTGTTACGTTGTCTGACAAGCCGGTAATAAATGCAATTTCAGTTATACCTTCTTTCAGTTTCTATTTCGTGGACCCGACACTAAGCCATACTGCAATTGGGATTAACGCAAAACAAATGCTTGATTCTGACGAGAGAGCCATCGGTAACCCCGTAATGAACCATTTAATCATCAAAGTGACTTTGAGGCTGGTAAATTAACAGTAAAACGTTGCCTGGTGTCCCTTTAAAAAAATTATACGTCATTTTATTTATAAAAAATATAACGTAATTTCAGCCAGCTGTGGGAGAAGCAGTGCAAGGCAGAGGGGCAGGGTCATCACTGCTCACTTTTGGGAGGGTATGCGACAAGTTTTTGCATTCAGCATCATATGATGACCTTTAAAGTAGTATGGTTGGTGTGATGTGAACAACACATGTAACACAGCATTGAAGGCAAACCAAATTTTTGGTGCCCCCAGGCAGAATGAAGAATATGAGATGCATTTTTGTATAGAGAAGTAGAAGGGGGTTTGGGGGTTCTCCTACCCCATGAAATTTTTTAAAAATTCCTGCAATCTGGTAGCCTTGTGAGACCAAACTGATCTCGCGAGCTTCAGGTCTTCACTCACAGCTCAGTCTGGCTACTCTCCGTTGAAGAGAATTTGGAGCAGTTTGCTAAACGAACGAACGAATCATCGTTGGCTTTGAGGCGGGTTGAGGTGTGGCGCAACGAGAAGCGGGTCTAAAGAACATGTACGTATGTTAGTATGTCATATGCTTCGTTGGTCTGATTGGTTGATTTGGCCCGTCTAGGAGGCGGGTCAACCATGCGCTTTGAAAAAGGCTCTTGGTCAGACCAAAGTCTCGCAGTCGCAGAGCTTTGAAAGTCGATGGCAATATATATGAAGGTGGTGGGGTAGGCAGTGTGCTGAAAGCATGTTAAAGCTATACTATACTATACTATATATGCTGCCCAGGGTGTACTCTCATCTGGACAATGGTACCAGAGCTGTGCTCTATTTCCTGAGGTCATTAAGGTCCTCCTGTTGATGTTCTACAAGTTTGTAATGGCCAGTGTCTTGTCTTTTGCGGTGGTGTGCTGGGGCTATAACACTAAGGGATGCTGGATGTTTGGACAAGCTGGTAAGGAAAGCTGGCTCTGTGGTCAGCAGCGAGCAAGAGTCACTAACTCAGGTACAGGAGAAAAGGACCCTGAATAGGCTCCTATCCATAAAGAACAATGACAGTCATCCACTACACAGTAGCAGAGAAGCATGTTGAGCAGCAGGCTATCTTGGTCATGCGCAACAGACAGACTGCAGAAGTTCTTTCTCCCTAGGACCATTCAGCTGTCTATTAAATGTGCTAGTATTGGCTATGTATGGCATTGCACAGAGCTACAAATCAATCAGACCATAGAAATCAGAACAACGGCTCTCAAGACGCCTGGCTTGCATATTTGACTCACAGTCCAAGAGGCTGTATGATTGGGAGTGGGAGTTTGGTTTAATAAGGGGTGATTGTAATGGACTCCGGATAGCTGTACAAATAGAAGGTTGCGTAAACCTCACTCCTGTGGGTTATGGATTCGGATCTGGGCATGTGTGATTGCCAGATTATGTTAGTTAAAGTTAGTTATGTTGCTACCACCTGCACAATATGTCTAAACTCAATTGTCATTTGTCCAGGAATAGTCAGGGCAAAATAGGCAACTTCGCGATAAAGGTCACTACTAAACTTTTTACACATTTTTTCCAAAAATGCTCCACATCTTGTGACCATCCTATAAAGATTTCAGCCTGATATCTCATTGCATTCCCGAGATATTCCATTTCAATTGGATAGCTTCGTAAAATCGAACTAAATGCTATAGCATTTTATACTGTCAAGTGATTTTGATTGCCCAGTACCTACAATTTCAAAACTTCACACACCTATAGAACATGCGAACAGGTATATCCTGAAGAAATTTTGAGATTGTACTTTGTGTTATTCAAAAGCTATAAGCCCTTAAAATTTGCCTAAATAGTGATTTTTACATATAAATTAAATATTTATTAAACGCCTGGAAAGACAGCATCAATTGCAAACCTATTTTTTTCTGTGTCTTCCAATAGTATGAAACACAGTTGACAACCGGAACTTGTTAAATTAAGTTTTCCCCGTTTCCTGTCATTTTTGGACATGTCTAAAAATGGAAATAAATGACAACTGGAGCCAAAACGGTCATTTTTGGTTGCAATTACATGACACTTCTGGAAGGTTTAAACATAATCTCTGCCTTTATGGCCATTGTATGCCACCCCTATGACAGAATAAAAGTGGTACATTTAAGTTTTATGTTTTGTGGTCATAGTAGGACAGGACAGAATATCACAAAAATACAACCGACTTTCAGATTGGCAAAATGACCAAATGACCAAGGCATGTACCTGCCCTCAAGGAATACACATCTCAAAAGTTTTAAAATTGTAAGTTACATCCTGTAGCTTAACACTTTGAATGCCAGAAACGTTATATGCCGTTATTACTTGTCATGCGTTGAGTGCCAAAAACGTAATGTTACGTTTTTGCCTTTTTTTTTAATTTACGAAAATAGAAACCCTCACACAGGTTATATATGATTTTTGGAACTCTGTGATAAATAGAACTGAAATAAATTACGTTCGGAAACTCATAAAAACTCACGATCTGCACATTTTGTCTGGACATTTTCACATCACAAGGCAGCATTTGATTACTATTGCAGCATTTGTGTCAAATAATGCACGTCATGTCATGTTGTCCTTTCGCGGGTTCGTCACTAGGTGGCAGTCTCAGGGCCGAGTGGAGTGAGTGACAGGCCGCGACGCGCATGCAAGAGGCCTTGTCAGAGTGCCGAATATGTCGGTGATATCTCCTTTTCTAGAAAAAAACAAGGATTTTGATGAAAACTACCCACTGTTTAGCTTGGGATTTCTCAGGAACGGTTACCTCACTCACGTCAGATCATGCGCTACGTAACTTTCGTAAGGCACTTCCGCGCAACGATCTGATGTTGAAGCCCATCAGAGAGATTTCAAGCCATTATTCTCTAACCGGACCAATCAGGGCCGCTGGCTGCTGTAGAGGGTGTGACGTAGCGAAGAAGCAACTGTTTGAATCCAACCAATCCAACAAACGTAACGAGCGTCATCGGTTGGTTTCGATGTGGTTGGCTGCAGTGTACATCAATTAAATTGATGGACAAGCCGTTTGCCCAGTTAGATTCAAGGATTTCTGGCTCCTGAAATAATTCGTCTATCGCTGAATATCAGATGAACGCGCGTAGCGCTACATCTGACGTGAGTGAGGTAACAGGAACGGAGGCATGTAGAAATAAACGGTTTTCACCCACTGAGAGCTCAGAGTCTTACCTTTCAAATGACCCATAGTATGTGTCCATAGCTATAACACAGAATACGCTGTGGCTCTATAAAAATAGGCAACAGTGGCCTGGATTGCTGGCACTCTGGGCCAAAGCTTGTTAAAAACACCTGGCAACCAAAGTGTTAAAGTTAAAGGGGTGGTTCAGAATTTTCGATGTTAAACCTCATTTCCAAGTAAGCCTGAGTGATATCTGTCATTGGAGACCGTTTTCAACTCATTTCATCCAGTCCTTCTATCAGCTGAGTTCGCTGGTGCTAGGCTAACGCAAGTGAGTGGACAGTGCTAGCCTGGCAATAACAACAGTCTTACCCACTCTGCAGTCTCCTTTAGGCAAATACATTAATATGCCAGGTCATCGGTGTTGATTAAAAAAACATCGTAAAAGAAAAACTACCTTGAATCGCCATGATAACGTTACATTTTGAGGGACTACTTTCTCAGCAGCAGCGGAATATTACCTTGCTCAGGTTAGTTGTTTGACTAATATGACGATAAACAGAGCCTAACGTTAGTGGGATAAGGCAAAACCTAACGTCAAGGCTAGGTAGCCGAGATAATATCA
>JAODXP020000029.1:12344945-12400162 GCA_027497455.2 Sardinella longiceps
CATAGGAAGCACCATAGTACAGATATCTTTTCACATGTGTAAAGAGGAGGTTGTCTGGAGTCTAACAATATAAGTATCATGATTGTGGGATACTATATGACTTTTCAATTTGCAAATATATATGTACTGACAATATTTTATATTTTTCATATTTTATTCATATTCTTATGCACAGAGAAGAATGTGGTTGTAACAGACAGAAGGCTGCATGATTGTCTACTCCTTCGCTGTCCACGGTGCTGAATTTACCATTTCAAAGTCCACTAGCATCTGCCTTGGATATTTTGACAAACAGGAATCTGAAAACAACTACTGATGTGGGCAAAAATATATTTCGTATTATTATTATATAGAGACAATAGAGACAGTGAAAGTCACGTCACAATGACCCCCCCGGGGGGATACGGAGCCCTCGGCTCCCATTGACTTTGCATTGGAAAATGGTGTCGCGCCGTCTTTTGAGTTGTATATTAAAAAAACAAACGATGGCTAAATGTTTTTGTGTGACAAAATGTACTGCCAACAAGTGAAAGAACCCAGAACTTCAATTTCATAAGTTGCCAAATCGAAATACAGAGCCTGTCAGGAGAATGAAGTTGCTACAAGCCATCTGAAGGATACGGTCTATGGATATTATCATATTAAATAGAAGACAGAAAGCTGGGTGTCCTGAACTGAGAGTAGGTTCAGCAAGCAAATCGTAAGTAAGGTAGGTTAAATATTTCTTGTGGTCAACATTAGTTGAGCTATTACATTTGTTAAATTAGCCTACAGTAGGCTAAAGCATTTTGATGCTTTTGGATGTTATAGCAGTTAGCTATCGATAAGTAGCCTACATAGTAATTCCGTTAACATTATGTTGCCACGACATTAAGTACCAGCTGAACATCACGGTGATAAACGTTTCGGTTTCCTGTCTGTACTTAGGCAAAAGCCTAAATACTGTTTACTTCATCAAGCGATGTACAATGTAATAGTTTTAGGCTCCAGACTAGCTAAAGGTGTACTTAGCAATGCTAAACATCGTCATGTTTGCAAACGTTTTCTGAGCAGATATGGCGTTAAGATTTTGTGATCCGGTAGCTGATTGGTAGTGCAATAATTGGTAGTGCAATTAAATGTTGGAATTAGGCTGCTAATATACTACTGTTTAAGTCTACAAATATGTCCCACAAATATACTGTCATTTTGAGTTGAGTTGAGATGTTGGTTTCGTAGCGATCAACATGGTTTTCAGAATGTAATGCGCCGTCTTTAACATGGGGAAGCAGTATAACATTTTTATCGGCTTCATAGATTTTTTTACAAGGTTAGTCAGTTTATTTAACTTGCATTCTGGGTTGTACTCTTTGTTGACAGTGGATTTTGTCATGAATGGATTTTAAGGGCATTTCTCATTTCTTCCCAAAAAGCCAAAAGTGTGGGCACAACACCTTTTCCCCATGCAAGTCAATGAGGGCTGAGGGGTCAGGTTTCCCCCTCGGGGGGCGTGGTCTTCAAATTAGAACGCGGGGCGCTCTGTCTCTATTCATAAATTTGATGTATTTTCCAAACCGGATTACTTGGGAACTGCTAATCATAGAAAGGAGTGCCAAACACCATTAGAACCAGTAGGTTCTGCTTTTTAATTTGTTATGCAGATCATATGGTATGGTCATAGGTATGACATGACCGCAGAACTGTTTTAATATTAGTATTTTCATAGACCTCACCTCCTGACCACGCCAATCACCCCTGATATGCTATCATAACTTATCCGTATATCAAAATAAACAGCCGGACCTACTGTAGTTGTTTATAGACTCCTGTTTGTCATAATATCCCAGACACATTGGCGTCGGAACCAGGTATAAAGATAGGATGCAAAAATTAAGAAGCGGTCAGGGGGTTGAAAATTTTGAAGGTTGTAGATACTAAACAGCGAGTTTGCATGATTTTAGACCGAATAAGGATCGTCTGATTATGCGATCAGAAAACAATTTTTCATATCAATTAGGCTGAGATGACAATAGAGGTGTGCATGGCCGTAGCCAGCATTTTGAAATGGCCGAGGTCCTACATGTGCGCGGAGCGCGCCGAAAATTCAACATAAGAGATCTACTGAAATAGTGTTTGAACTAATCTTTGAACTTCCCCTGCTCATACTGACTTTGCTAAACTCACTTATTGTATTAGATACACTATTATATGCATAGCTGCCACAGTAAAGGTAAAGGTCTGAGACACTCCAAGCCCCCTCTCCCTTTGCATTCTCCCACCAGTTGTGTGAGACTTCAGCACCACCTAAAATGAGGGTGCTCCATTTCTGAAATTGGGTGATAGAAAACTTCAAAGTGATCTCACAGCAATCTGTGAAATGAACACAATTCTTAAATGCAATGGTGGGAGCACATCATGATTTTTTTTCTGATGGAAATTACACCCATTGAAAGTCAATAAGACACAGCTCCTCCTTCCTTCCTAATAACTGAGCAATGCTGAATATGCAGCTGTATCTTTTTAGCACAGAATTCTTTAGGCTATTTATGATTTTGTGACAACAGTGTAACCTGCCACTGAATGTGTTTGGAGAAAATATATTTTACTTCAGTGAATGAGTTGTGTCCAGTGGATGTGATTTAAGTGCTCCAATCATTTAGTCTACAATAATGTGCTTCCACCAGATTACAGTTTTAAAAATTGTGTTCATTTCACAGGTTTCAATGAGATTGAAAACCTGAAAACTTATCACTGCAAATGATAGGTCTATGTTATACGGAAGAGCAATAGGGCCATTTGGAGATACATATTTTGCTAATGTCTGAGAAATAAACTCAGAATTTTAGAGAAAAAAGTCGAAATATTCGAGAAATAAAGTCAAAAGTTTTGAGAAAAAAGTCGAAAATTTTAAAAGTTGAAACTTTCGAGAAATAAAGTCGAAAGTTTTGAGATACAAAGTCGAAAGTTTTGAGATTCAAAGTCAAAATTTTCGAGAAAAAAAGTCAGAAATATGTAGAAGGCGGGCGGAAGTGACATTCACCGGCGGTCAGTGGACATGAATGAGAACAGTGAGAGGCTGGGAGAGGGAGACACCCGCTTCAGATGCGTCCCTGCCTTGTTATGATGCAGCTGGACAAAGTGAGAGTTTAGCCCTACAACAAGCACAAACATCGAATCCCTTGGCCAATGTTAGTGGTGGGAACAATATTTCAGGGGGTCGGATTGTTCATCGTGAAGTTAGGAGGCAAGTTAGTTGTGTGGGAGCACAGTGTTTTTATCGCGCTAGCCAACTAGCTTCTATGCCTTCTGACCGTGCCTCTCCACAATCCAACAGTAACGTGGTGGAGGCTGGAGGTTTTGTCTAATGCCACTGGGGATGTTACGAGGTCATAGTGTTCATAGGAGAGTTAGGGTAGGCTACAACATCGGCAGGGTGGGGAGTGTGGGGAGTCGCAATGATAATGACAGTGTGCGAATTCTCTCCACTTTGCGTGCGCGCGAGGCGGACCTCGCCATGCAGCGCGCAGCAGGGTCAAAGGCGCTGTGCCACGGCATGTTTAGAGATAATGGAAATGCCGGCTTTGGGTACTTGGCCAATGAGGGTCAGTAGCCTTCCGTTTGATCAGCCAATTGGTTATCTGGGGGAAAGACAACTCAATGCACTTGATATAATACAAGGCAATGACTTTAGGGTTATTGTTGGTGGTATACACCTCCACCCACAACACATGCCCTGCATCTGTCCGTTCCCACTCAGTTCCTCCTGCATGAAGGCTATCACATTGTCTATGTCCGACTGATTTCGCCTCTTGCACAGTCCAAATTCACAACACCGCCTCTACAATGTCCGGATAGAAACCACAATACTGTGATTCTGTGCTAAGACGTCAAGGATCTCTCTGTTAGTAAATCCAACCTCAAAATAACATTTGATTAAGTTCTCCATTTCAGCAGCATCAGGCATAGCAGACGAAGTCTGACAGCTCTGAATGACCTACTTCCGGTGTGACTTCTTTTTCAAAACTTTTGAGTTTTTTTCTCGAATATTTCGACTTTATTTCTCAAAACTTTCGACTTTATTTCTCAAAAATTTCTACTTTATTTCTCGAAACTTTTGACTTTTACTTTTTGACTTCTTTTTCAAAACTTTTGAGTTTTTTTCTCGAATATTTCGACTTTATTTCTCAAATATTCTGAGTTTATTTCTCAGAGATTAGCAAAATATACATCTCCCAATGGCCATATTGCTCTTCCGTAATGTTATAATGTGTGATGATCTAGCAAGTTCAGCCTTTAACACTAGATAAAGACATACCTTGCCTAAATATAGGCGATCTTTACACTGAAATTAAACCCTCTCATTCTCTAGCAAGTACGTTACCAATGATACGAATGGATAGATCTGGTTGTGTAATTTAATTTAATACCAAATACCTCGATTGTAAGAGGTATCATGCCCATATAAAGCTTCCAAAAGACAATGAAGCAAAACCGGAGATATGTTTTGCGGCACTAACACGCGCGAAAGGATTAATTAATTGGCGCGTCTGAAGAATGTTTAACTTATTTTCGGCTCGAAAAATTACAGAGGTCCGGACCTCGGTGTCCTCTATTGTAGATACGGCCATGGAGGTGTGCATTGGAAATAACCTTAATCTTAAAATCCAAAACATCTCACGTTGATTCAGTTGTTTTATCATATTACCACCTATCAATGCCAATAGCTCTTAAAATAGAATTTTAGTTCTTATGTTCTTATGTTTTTCTTCTTCCACCAGATCTTTATATGATGTGTTCAGCAAAGGTTTGATGTTTCAGGTATGCCATCCATGGTGGTTGCACAAAAAAACACTTCATGAAATGTAAATTGGTATTCAACATTATTTAGGACAATTTGCATTTGGCTTACAGTGTGAATGGCTTGCACATCTGTCCGTGCAGGCCATCCTCCGGCATCAGAAGACTGCAGAGGCTTCTCTTCAGTGCATATCAATACAGAGCTTCAGTTCCTTCCTAGTAACTGTCGGGTATGCTGCCGAACGCCGGTGAAGATGCTGCTGCTCCCTGACACCAATTGAAGAGATAAGAGAAGATATACATTATTGCTGCTAACAACGAGGGTAATTAGGGTCTGCTTTCACATTAAACAACTCTTTTCATACAACCGTCTGAGTTATTGTGGCAAAGGCCCAAGAAACATGTAGAAACATGTTTTCAGCACTTATTCATTCCATTTACATTTAGAGTACAACATTTCTGAAGTTAATCAAAGTCTTAACATTTAGCCGACACTTTTATCCAAAGCCACTTACAAGGGAGAAATAGGCTTGTTCCACCAACATGATACTGCAAATGACAATATAGTCTAAGCCAGGGGTCGGCAACCCAAAATGTTCAAAGAGCCATATTGGCCCAAAAAAACAAAAAACATACCTGTCTGGAGCCGCAAAAATCTAAAAGCCTTATATAAGGCAACATAGACTGTCAATACATAAGCTGTATGTCTACTATTAAAATGACTAAGTAGGCTACAAATAGGCCAACAAAATAAACATTCATGATTAAATGTTTATTTTCCCTGCAGCGCATCCTTGAGAGAATTACGCACCACGTGACTACTGATGTACGATAGGCCTATTGCTGCTTCAAGTTTAGCCTATAGTGTTTTGGTTTTTGTTGCACTGGTTTTATAGCCTGGTGAATGCCAAACTAAATCCTCTGCAGAGTGAAATGAAATAGCGAGCAAAGGGTATGGGAATTCCCAGGCTACTGGTTTTAGGTCTCAAGAACAAAAAAGTGCATAGCCTCATGCTATTTTCAGAACCGTGTAGAAATTAAATGTTCTCTTCAACGTCAATAGCAATAGAACTTAATGTTCAATAACTGTCGTTAAAACGCAGCTTGCAATTATAAAAATAAAACGGCTGCCTTTTGAAAAGGTAAGTAAAATGCCAAGTTAAGTAGCCTAAGTTAGTGCAAATGAGAAAAATAAATAAAACAATCTTTTAATTCTCTCCCTTACTCAGCGTCAGAGATTAAATAAATTACAATCCCAAAGGAGTAACGCAGTTTGCGATTAAAAAGCAGCTGGCTTAAAAATTCATCAGTCAGTCGAAAATAAGACAGATAAACTTCGATTTCTGTGCATTATCCTCGTCTCATAAGTTCGCAAATGCCACGAAGTCTGTGCAACTGTCAAACGCAGCAGCATCCTTCTCTTCCCCTCAGCTACAGACACTAGGCTCATCGGACCTTGCACCTTGCAAATAATCACTGTTGAGTGTGTGATCGTGATGGGCGTCTTTGAACTCTCTCAGGGATGAGAAGTGGGAGAGCGTGCCTCGCTCTATCCCTGACTGTCAGCTTGCGCTCGAATGATAAAAACGGCTTCCAGCATTTGAAGCGCACATTTCTTAAATATCATATTAAATGAAATATATTTACAACTACACACATTTTTACAACATAAGAATGTTTGTGTCATGTTTACCCCCTGAGAAACCATATTTTTTAAAAAAGAAGAAGTTATTTTTCCATTTTCACACATTTTTGCAAAACCTCCATTGAGCCATTAGGGGGGGTGCTAAAGAGCCGCGTGCGGCTCAAGAGCCGCGGGTTGCCGACCCCTGGTCTAAGCGAATTAGCCCAAAAAAGGGTCAAAGGTGGAAGTAAATATAGCCAAAGCATATTTTGTATCATTTGAAGCAGAATTTTCTGTAGATTAAGAATTTGGGGTGCCTACAGCACCAATTTGTACCGGGAAAAAATTATAGGGCTTTGAATAGGCCATGGTATAATGATTATTATATAGGTCTGAATAGGGCTATTTTTTTCCTTTGGTCCTATCAAAATAAAACTTTATATAATGAAAGTACCCATGTAAAGTAGCATTTTTTGTATTACAAGTTTTCCTGAAAAATAATTTTAATATGCTAATGAGCTATACGCTAGTCAAATTAGCCCCAAATGCACCCTTATGCATGGATAGTGAAGAGATTAAGAGGGTGGGACCTGTCTCAATTCACTTTAAATGACACACTGTGCATGTAAGCTTTCAGAAAAGGTATAGCATAAGGGGTAGAATAGCTTTCTCTCAACGCCTCAGCTCCAAATACATTGGCTATACACCAAAATCACCAATACCCGCTGACCTATAAATGGGTATCAAGGGGAGGAAGGAGGTGGAACCTGTTTAAATTTATGTTTACTGAGATCCTAAAGCTCCCTGCTTTCAAGAAAAGTATTACTTGTCAAGGTTTATTACTTTCTAATATATTCCATAGGCACTTTTGTCCAAGAAATGCCCATATTTTTTAATATTCCACCAAAATAGGCATAAGCTTTAAAATAATAAAGGGGGTAGGATGTGGAAAAGATTTTGCAGGTGGAATCCTGGGCATATAAGCTTTCAGAAAATATATAGTTTATGGGGTCTAATATGTTTCCCCTACATGCCACTGGCCTAAATGTCACCAAAAATGGCCAATTTTTCAAATGCCAAATTTCTTAATTTTTGGGATTTATTGTAATGAGTAGGGTGGAGCATACCTCAATGGCAAACATATCATGCTATGTAATAGCCTGAAGGTGTTTGCTTTCAGAAAATGTATAGGATGTATGGTGAAATTAGTCCTCCCTTCATGCTTCAGGCCAAAATGTAGTAGTAGTACAAAATCCACCCGAATCCCATTCATTTGGACTAATGGTCCACTCAAAGCTCAATAACTTTTTTCTGGAAAATCTTGGCTCTGCAGGCACCTGATATCCTAAATCTACATAAAATTGCGGTTCAATTGATACCAAATATGCTTTGGCTATATTTACTTCCACCTTCAACCCTAATTCGCTCAGACTAATAGTCTAGCCTAATATTGCCACTGGGACTGTAACGACAGGTATTCTTCCACTATTCTGGATTTATTCAGACAGTATACAAGCGGATTATACATGTTCTATTTAGGTAGGTACTACTACTTAGTAAGTAGAGATGAAGGCTTATTAGGGCATTATTAAGATTATATCAACAATAAAGGCCTAATTAGTCATGAACAAGACATTTGTGAATACACACCTAACAAATGATTAATGTTTCTTAACACATGCCTTACCCTGCACTAATAGAGGCATTAATTAGGTATGTATTAGTGGCTAATATGTGAACCTTAAAATAAAGTGTTACCCAATTTTCTTTGTACAAACCACAGATATGGGTGTCTAAATATACTTGCAAATTTTGTGCACAATTCACAGAACTGAAAATTCACAGAACTGACTTTTAACTTTTTAAGGTAGGACACTCAAACTTAGGATTATTTCATTTGGCATCAAAAGGTATATGTACGGGGGGAAAAAAATTGTCACTGTGGAGTTTCTTGAGAATTATGTGAATTGACATGGAGTGAAGGATAACTGGGACTTTAATAGGAGAGCATCCCCAGTCATCACTAGATAAGCATACGTTTTTGGCAAACGTATTTGATGTTAAGTAAAGTTTCTTAGTCATACAATCTGTTCCAAATCATCAATTTTATCTTGCCAAAACCTGTAAGCAAAATGCCATGAATTTCAGACATTCAACCACCGCTCTTCGACAGCCCTTAGTGGAGCAAATGTACAGTAACATTCAGCTGATAAATGCGTAGGTCATTAATGGTCATGATTTTCAAACTTTAATTTTAATTTAAAATTTCTACATTCAACAACATGCTTGTCATTTTGTTCATAAGTAGTTTAAATTGTTCATTAATCCGCACTCACGAGCTATATCACATTATTTATTTGACATACCACCATGTCTAATGCAAACGTGTTTCGGCTTAAGCCATCATCAGTGTGTGATACAGAGAACAATAGAAAGGGTGCATTTATCACAGGGGGCTAAGAGGTCACAGGTTACCAGTGGATCACATGACAACAGATAGGTGGCACCCAAGGGTGCAGATGCAAAACATTCATACACAGTAACGACTAAGGAATGAAAGGATGGCATCAACAATAGCCTATTTACTCTGCAAGAAAAAGTCATATGCAGAACTGTAATCATTATTCTTACCCACCCCTTGCATCCCAATAGGTTAATAAATAAATAATGGGCAAATCCACATTGTGCTCATTGCAGACCCACGCCCATAAAACTTTTTTTGGCACACCTCAATAATAGTTTAAACTGCCCAAAGATAAGGTAAATGTTGTAGCAGGTCAGTGGAGTTCAAACAAATGTCAAAACATTTGATAGCACCATGCAAATGCAAGTTGTAATGTTAATCACCATTGAAGGTGGCTTACCTGTCACTTTAATACAAACAACCATCCGCCTTTTCAGAACTGGTCTATCATTCATAAAGTGTAACTCCAGGCTGGGATGATCATCCGTAGTGCCCTAATCAAAAATATATTACGAACAAACAGTAGATGAGAACTCAGATCTCTTGTCAACTCGCTGCCATTGAATGTAACCAATACAGAGTGGATATGGCATCATTCTCTCTTTTTATCCTTCGATCACAGTATTCAGTTCCTTTAAAGGAGTCATACTATGGCTTTTGAATGTGCTACTTAACTTGGGTTCATACTGCCTCTACACACACTTTAAGTTTGCCGGTAATAAAAAGCCTCAGTTGTTAAAATAGTAAATATACACTGTTCAAAACTGTTCAACTGCTGTGTACTTAAACCACCTTTTTAGAATTTTCCTAACTACGTATGTCACAGGGTATGGTGGGTGGGTCCCACAACACTGGCAACCACTTAAGCAGCTGAGGGCAATGAGAATGAATAATTGTGAAAATAAAGGGAGACAACTTGGCAGCTGAGAACAATGAAAATCATTAATTGACTAATTAGGGGTGGCATGTCATAGGCTACAGGGGAAATCCTCAATGTGATGGTTGCAGGTGACAAGTTACCTGGTGCACGCCCCCATGAGAAACAGCCTGTTCTGAACATTAGAGCTAAAAAAGTTAGCTTGAAAAAAAGCATAATATGACCCCTCTCATATATGGGCAATTCCATCGTCATGGACATGTCCTTTTCAAGCATTATTGATGAACAAAATGCCACATAACCCCCTGCAAGCCAAGCAGTATTTCACAGTTTGTTCATTTTATTTATGCAAACTCTATGGCTGAATATAGGCAAACACAAAAAATCAGGCCTATCATGGTTTACATCATCAGAATAAGAGCCTTTCAATTTGCATTATGGACAAGATTAAAACTGGACAAGCTTTTATGGGAGATTGCAGTTTTCCTATGAAGTCTGTGAAATTTTCAGAGAAACATAAATATTATTCCACTCGTACCAAACAGGACACCACAGTGAACAGAGAAAGACTTAATTTAAATGTAAATGTAAAAAAAGTTGGTCTTCATTGGGGTTATTTTGGGAAAGCTGGCGTTATGGGCGTGACATTATGGACATGACGTTTGAAAAACCTTCCAAAAACTATACAAAACAAGTGTGATTGGTGGATTTTAATCTGTAACGACTGAAGTAGTAATATAAAAATAGAAAATAAATAAATAAATAAAAATAATAAAATTTAGTTTGCAGATTGTGACCTCGACCTCCGTCTACGTGTCCATCCTCCCGAAAGCCAAGATACGTTATGTATAGGATGCAAGGATGCAAATTTAACGCAGAACATGTCTTGCGTATCTGCAAGTTGCTTACCTCACTCACGTCAGATCATGCGCTACGTAACTTTCGTAAGGCACTTCCGCGCAACGATCTGATGTTGAAGCCCATCAGAGAGATTTCAAGCCATTATTCTCTCTAACCGGACCAATCAGGGCCGCTGGCTGCTGTAGAGGGTGTGACGTAGCGAAGAAGCAACTGTTTTGAATCCAACCAATCCAACAAACGTAACGAGCGTCATCGGTTGGTTTCGATGTGGTTGGCTGCAGTGTACGTCAATTAAATTGATGGACAAGCCGTTTGCCCAGTTAGATTCAAGGATTTCTGGCCCCTGAAATAATTCGTCTATCGCTGAATATCAGATGAACGCGCGTAGCGCTACATCTGACGTGAGTGAGGTAAGCAAGTTGCAGCATCTCTTCCAAACAGCAAAGCCTGAACTTATCCATGGTAAAAATAAAATACTGTAAGCTCACCAAAGCTAAACTTAAGACAGAAGGAAGTGTGCGTCCCTGTGTATAGTTTACTTAAAACTATTTCTCAGAGCTCTTGTTTAGTGGCATGTAACCAAAAATCTAAAAGCAACACGTAGCCTACTGTAAGCTAAAAGTTTTAAACATGAGCAAAGCACTTCTCGATAAATATACTAGAAACAGAAAGGGTTTAACTGATAAAGTTTTCTTTATTTTTGACTTTTTAAAGGGAAACTTCAGTCAATTTCAACAAGAGCTCTATTGCTTAACTCATTGACTGCCGATGACGTCTTTAGACATCAACTGAAATACTACCGTTCACTGCCAATGACGTCTTTAGACGTCAACTGCGTTTTCTAATGGGGCAGGCTGCAGAAAGACCTAGGGAACTGTAAATATCAGAATTCTCAGTCAAAATTTTTTATTCCAAATTGATCCTGAGCGTGGCAGTGTGTCACTTTGGATGTGAGATGAGCATAGATTCATAGGTATAGCCAAGGGAGAAGTAGAGAAAGCTAATGACATGGCTAAATATGCCGCTAGCAAAGTGCAGACGTAAATCGGAGAAGTTTAGGCAGTTCACACTCGATCAGAGTATGTGTCACTGCCATAGTAGTTCGAGTAGTGTTCCGATCGTGGGAGGTGGAGGAGATCAACCTTGGGCAAACGGAAATAGCAGTTGTGATCCGTTTCACTGCCCAGCTAGCTCACAGTTCCGGGTCAGGTAAGAATTTGCGAGCTGGATGTTGATTACTGAGTTCTCGCTGTCACAGCCTGTAATAGCATATATTTACCTTGTTACAACAATGTCTATTTTATTACCAAAAGCCCCCTGTTACTGTTGTTTTTGTGGTGTTATCAAAGGAAGACATTTTCCCGATGTTTGAAGTGCTAATAGACCGAAAAATGCGCGCATCCAAGACACTATCGTTGTCAAACAAAACGCTACTTTTCTCCCTTCTTTGGTCAAAAAAGGGAGTTTTTGGAGAAAGTAGCTTATGTTCGCCTGCTGATTTCTAAGCAATGGAAATGGAAAGGGGTAGAAACGAACTTTTTTTTTCTGGTGAAAGAAGAGAGTCTGCTCTTTCTTGTGGTAGTTTCATTGTTTATGTAGTCATAACACAAAATATTCGGTGGCTCTTTAAAAAACAGTCAAAATTCTCCAAAACCTCTGGCAGTATGGAGCTCTCTATTCTGAAAACGGCTGGCAGTCAATGAGTTAAGCTACTCGAGACTAGCCAATGCTGAAAACACAAGACATTTTGGTCCAACTATATGGGTTTCCATGAACAGAAAATGAGCACTAACAACTAATCCATCGGGGCAGAACTTTGAACTGTTTTTTTAACATGTTAACATGCTCCAAATGTCATCACAAAAAAAATATGAAACAACAGACACCTTACAACATAGCACTGCAGTGTGTATGACTACAAGTTATTAAAAAAGTGGTTATAACTGTGTTAATGCAAGCAGCCACATATTGTTTACAAACAGTTTTGTAAACACTGCATAAAAACACTGTCTCACCCACTTTGCAAGTCATTTGTCGTCATACAAACTGCAGTGCTATGGTGTAGGCCTAATGTGTCTGACTATGGTACATAGCTTTTGGAGTAAAATTTGGAGCATGTTAAGCTGTTGAAAACACAGTTTAAATTTCTACCCCCATGATTATTAATTTGTAAATGCAGATATTCTATTCAAGGAAACATACGCTGTACATACAATGCTGTAAAAGAGTTTGATGCTCAGACACTTTTCCCTGAATAAAAATTGGATGATGATATATGGTTGGACCAAAATGTCTTACGTATTCGGTATTAGCTAGTCTCAAGTACCTTAAGCAATAGAGCTCTTGTTGAAATGTGGCTGAAGTTGGCCTTTAAGACTGTCTGTGTGAGGATTTACTAAGTATTGCTGCTAGTTAGAATTTAGAAATATAGCATTAACCTCACTCACACCAGATGATTCGTAGCTGCAAACAGGCAAATCCATCTGAATTTCCTCCATAGGAGATTTGTTTCAGAAGGCTGGACGTCATCAAAAAATCTTGCATATAATTGGACAAACCTCTTGTCTGTCATCTTATTTTGACCACTTACATCAAAACCTACCAGTTGCATCCTGTGATCCAACGCGATTTCTGTTTTTTTCAACTGTTCCAAACAAACATAAACGCCAGTATCTGTGGCATAATTGCCACAATAATCGATTTAGCTTGCGTAATATAGATGTCTCTTTCATATAAAACTGTTGTTTTGTAAGTTTGCAAGAGATGAGCTACGTCGAAAATCCTGCCCAGCAGTTTGAGCGGTTTCCAGATTGGTCCGTCCTTTCAATATTGGTCTTGAAATCCCTTCCAATGGACTCAACATCAGATGCTTGCGTCCAAGGGGGCACTGTATCTGACGTGTGATGTTAAAGGAATATACCGGAGTGAATTCAAGCATAGCCCTGCTGCACGAGCCTTCTAACAGGAATATATTTCGCATGAAATGAAAGAATTCCAAACAACTTAGACCTAACACGCACGCCAAACACTTTACATTGAGTCAATGTAACCTCAGATCTTACTTACGGTTACCAATAGTCAGGTCCCATTGATTCACTGTAAAGTGCCTATTCGCTTCTGCGTTCGCGTTCGGTCTGTGCTGTACCAAATTATTTTGTTCCACTCGCTAACTAGTGCATTTAGCAAGCTTTCAACAGGGCTATGCTTGAATTCACTCTGGTATTTTCCTTTAAGTTATGTAACAAAACACACTACAAGTGTGCACCTTTGACTGTAAAGACACACCTGGAATATATCATCAATCCCAATAAGGTTCAGGTGATTTACGACAAATGGGAAATGTCAAAATTTCAGTTTCCTACTTCGTGCATCTTTAACTTTTTGACCAAAACACTAGCCTGGGAATTCCCATGCTCCTTTGCGCACTTATTTCATTTCACTCTGCAGAGGAGCATGGTGACCATGGCCGTTTTTCTCGCTTGCTTTCGGTATCCAATCGCAAAACAAAACGGGATTTGTACGGCCCTCGATTGCATTTTACGTCACGTGGTGACTCTGGTATTGGCTCCGAGGTATGTACAGACGCTATGATAGACATTCGTAGCGCCCAATAAACGGCTATGGACAATTGTAAACGATGCTTCCGCTACGAGAAATGCAATAGGTAGGTCCCCAGACTAAATATCACTTGTGATTTTAGTTTGGCATTCGCCAGGCTACCAAAACACATAATTCACACATAAAATCCAACAGAGCACAGTGCACAGGTTACCAACATATGGAAGATAGTGATATAAGTCATGCTAAATCAAAGACTTTCAGAAATTAAATATGCATAGTTTGGAGATGGAGATTCTGGATCAAGATATCACAAAACAAGACATGACCTAATAATTGCATTAATGTCAATGCAATAACCGTTAAAGAAATCATAAAGGTGCCAAAAGCAACTTGCCATGTAAAAATATGTAACTACGTTGCTTTAACAAAAAATGGTAATTTGTTCCACACCCAAGTGTTATTGGTGATCAGCCCGTGGCTCATGGCCTGGATGCAAAAACAAAAAATGTCAGGAGTCAATTTAGCGTTGTGAATAGTCTACCATACCGAACCTAACGTTATGCGATTATCGCGAATGTTTGTGTTACTAATTATATAAATTAAGTTACTCTGAGGTGAACAGTAAACGTTGCACATTGTGCAATGGGGTAGGGTGCTGCACGTGCAACATAGCAACCCATCATTACAACAGGATAAGAATCATATTAAGAACCAGAGTAACAACTTACATTTACGTACCTGTTAGATCAATTAGTTGTCAAATCTCCAAATGCAAGTTCACGCCAGCCAGCTAGCCAACTAACGTTAACCAGTTAGCAAAATTGTTGTTTGCTTGCTAGTAGCTCCAACGATTTGACATATCGTTATCAAATGCAAATACTGAAAAAGGAGATTACACGTCTCGCTAAAACGCTTTCAAAGCGATCCAATAATTTTGTCAAAAGTTGTAACTAAAAAATGCATGTTATTTTTTTCTGGTACGTGCGAAGATGTACAACCCTGCAATTACAACTAATGTTACCAGTTTGATGGCTGCATAAAGATTCCCTGACGTTACCTAACGTTACGTCCCACAAATCGTTTGTTTTGATTCCACTGGTAAGCTCCTTTTAAAATGTTTTTAAAACTAAATCTTCCCCTGTTTGACTAGTTTGTATTGTATCAACTGTTAAAACAAGCAGTTCAAAAAGTATTAGTTCTCCCGTTGGTGTCTGCCCACCGCCATTTTCAACCTTAACACAAATAAACAGGGCAATGTCGTACAAGCACGTACCATGACGTCAACGAGGCGCGCTCACGCGTTTTTATTTGCGCATGTGTGAGAACATCTCCAGCAAGAGTCTCCTCTTTTTCACACAAACTTGCGCAAGAGCGGTGTTGGCAGAGTCGTGTGCGTGGCCTATTACATTGGTAGGCTAGCCTTAGGATAGCTAGGCTTATTTTTCTGTAATGTTGCTTTTTGGCAATATATCTAATCATATTATTTTCAATTAAAATACTTATCTTGCACTATCAAGACCTCTAGCTTACAATGAAATTAATATTGATTAATGCACAGGAGAGGTTCCCAAACTGTGAGGCGGGCCTCCCCAGGGGGCGGAATGATTTGAAGGAACTCAAAAAAGAAAGAAAAAACTATTTCATTTTAGAAATGTATTTTATTTTTTTCAAAGATTATGCAATTGTTAACATTATAAAATTGAAATATTCATAAAAGAGATTAAATGTTTTGGATAGGCTAGTGGAAATTATTACTGATCCCTATGTGTATTGCACCAAACATCATAACGTAACTAATGTTAGCAATAGTGCCATCAGCTGAGCAATAGCTCTTCTGAATGGATTCCATTTTGCTGTCATTTTTATTAATAACTCACTGCATTTCATTGTATAATATGATATAAGTGGCTTAACTGAAGTGAATACCATTATTTGAAGTGATTGTCGTGGCGGGAAGGCTCAGTATTCCATGATCTTTGGCGAGGGGGCTCGTGGAGGTGTCACTGTTTTCAGAGGGGAGGCCCACAGTGATGGAGTTTGGGAACCCATGATGTACAGCATGGACGTCTTTAGGTCCATTTTGGGGGGGCTCAAGCCTCCCTAAATTTCTCCCAAGCCCCCCTAACGCTGGGCAGATTATTTTCATTGTATGTAAATCCATTCTTAGCGGTTATATTAGCCTACTCGCGGAGTTAACGTCAAATACGCGGATTCACCATCGGATTCAGTAGGCTCCAAGCTTTCCAATGGTACTAGTCACTAATTGCTATGATAAACGGTCCACGAGAAAGTCCACTTTAAGTACATGTGAAATTTCTCACTAAATTCTCCAGCTCTGCCTGCATCCACTGAGAGCATTTTTTTCTTGTTGTAACTGATGACGAACTATGCTTCAAATTGAGCAGGAAAAATAGTCTTAAATCTGAAGTTTGGTAGGCTATAGTCTGATCCAGCAAATTTCTAGGCAACATATTCTCCAAAAGACTGAACTATGAAATATACATTAGCCTGTAGTCTATGCCATATTAGTTTGTCCTACATGCATTGATGGACATATTTATTTGCTATAGCCTAGCATAATATTGTAGTAGCTATTGTATGCTCATTTTGCAGAATAAATGTTTGAGAAACTTTCATATTTGACTGTATCATCAGATGTCCCTAGGATTTGAACTAAGCTAGTTGTTACCATTGTTGTATCTTGCTCAGTGCATTAGACTGAAATAAATGCAGCTATATAGAAGAGCCTAGTTCATTTACACCACAGTAATTGATGGAGATATTTGCAAACATCTCTCTTCACAAACCAGTCTGATGAATTGATTTAGACTAATTTTGTTAATAAAAATAGCCTAAGATACGAGATATTCTGATAAATGTCCTTCAAGTAATAAATAATTGGCAATATACACACATATACACTGTAGGCCTATAATATAATTTATTTATTAAAAATTTTTGGCGCGCACATCTACATATTACCCCTCTGGGGCTAAGCCCCCCTTGACTATGGATCCTAGTGACGTCCATGATGTACAGTATGGCGAAGCGATGAGCAATTTACTTATCCTGAGGAGTACAAATCAGTAGGCCTAGGCTATTTTTGCATCATTTGATTGCGGTATGAAAATGTGTTATGCGTAGGCTGGGCAGAGTTGAGTTTATTTCTTGTTAACACACTTTCAAATATCTTGGTGTCCATTTTAATGGAGACTTGACATGGACTAAGCACACCGATTCCCTTGTGAGGAAAGCACGTCAGCGTCTTTTTCATCTTAGACGACTGAAGAAGTTCAGCCTTATAAAAATAAAATCAAAACATCTCATTGAATACACAAAATAATCCATCTTATTAAAATGTATGAACGTTATAAAGCTGCCATAGGAAATTACATTCACTTGCCTTACATTTGCATCAGTATTATTTCAATACATAGTACCAAAGTGCAACAGTACCAACACAGGAAGGAACATTAGTGTGAAATTCCACTCTATTCAGAGTAGAACAGAGTAAAATTTTTAAAAAGTTATGCACCTTTATCACATGGCTAATTTGCTTGTCAAAAAATAAATGTGAAAACTTATTTTTTTAGTTCTGAAATATAATATTGTGATCTTAAAACATTTTAGTGATGTTTATTTTCAAAAAATATTTATTTCTTATTCTTATTGTTTTGACAAATTCATTTATTTCAGTAATTCCATTTAAAAAAAATCAAACTTGCATACATACATTCTACACAGACTGATGTATTTCAAGTGTTTATTTCTTTTATTTTGATGATTATAATGGAAAACTAGTGGAAAACCCCAAGAAAATTAGAATATCACTTCAGACCAATACAAAAACAGCATTTCTAGAAATTTTAGTCAACCATAAAAGTGTGATCATGAAAAGTATGATTATAGCACTCAATACGTATTTGGAGCAATGTGGCATGGCATGGAGTCGATCAGTCAGTGGCACTGCTGATGTGGTATGAGAGCCCAGGTTGCTCTGATAGTGGCCTTCAGCTCTTCTGCATTGTTGGTTCTGGTGTCTCACATCTTCCTCTTCACAATACCTGATAGATTTTGTATGGGCTTATGGTCAGGTGAGTTTAGGGCCAGTTAAGAGCAGGGATAACATGGTCCTTAAACCAGGTAACTGGTAGCTTTGGCACTGTGTGCAGGTGCCAGGTCTTGTTGGAAAATGAAATCTGCATCTCCATAAAGTTGGTAAGCAGCAGGAAGCATGAAGTGTTATAGCACTTCCTGGTAGACAGCTGGGTTAAACTTGGAGCTCAAGTTTTTTAGATACTGAATTTGGGTTTTTCCACTATTTTTCCATAAAATTTTCAAATTAAAAGTCGTAAATACTTGAAATACATCATTCTGTGTGAAATGGATGTATACAGAATGCATGTTTGTAAGTAAATGCAAGTAAAATGGAATTACAGAAATAAATCAACTTTTTCATGATATTGATATTCTAATTTTATGACCAGCACCTGTATATGCTATTTTCTAAGAACCCGATGGCTTCTTAACCCCTTCTTAAAGGGGAAATTGCTTGGTCAGCAGTTGAAGTATGTTTATCAAATAGGCAACTGAAAGGCTAAAATGACACACCTCAAATAAATAGCGTGTTAAACAGCAGCACAGATACAGTTAATTGCATGTTTAACACACATTGAGTGCAGGTGCAGTTGCAGCGCAACTATATGAAATTTGGAGACTCATTCATGCTTCAAGAACAGGATCAACACTAGTTACCTTCAATTGTTTAGTAAAATACAATGGAGTTCTAATTTTTCAAGAACAAACCCTGAAATTTTCATGTTTCTTTCATTTGTGCACAATTGTTATGCTTAACAGCCCCACCTAGACAGAGTTGTATCCAAATCCACAAGTTATGGGAAAGCAAGCTTACAGCTTGTACAAAAAGTACAAACTTTTCACCTTTCTGAATTTCCACACATTTTTGCACTCAATCACAAATACTGTCTTTCTCAGATCCATCTCCACCAACAAGGTCTTCCTACTTCTACAATCCTATGTTTATATTTATCTGAAATGAAAGGGGCTATTTATTTCTGGTTTTGCCTTTTATTGTAGATTAACTCAATTTGCAGTCATGTGTTGCAATCAGTGTTTGAAACACTATCATTATCTGTTTGTTGTTGAAATGGCTATACAGATAACCAGCTTATCAAATTTGCGTGGCTAAAAAGAGATACCTTACAGTTATTGCCTGTAAAAAAGTAGTGCATAGTACTGTTGTCAAAAGCACAGATACATCAGAGAAAGCATGGGCCTCAAGTCCAAAGGCATACATAGTGTGAGCGGGCAAATGTACGGCCATGTATTCAAAAATGCAACCCGTCAAGAATAACATTTATAATTTGTAAAATGTGTTTATTCCCTAAATGGAACAAAAGAGTTGGTTCAGTGAAATAATGAACAAATGGTGACTACAGAATACTTCGGTCTTTCAAGTCTTTGAAAAATGGCAATCTAAAGCATTGAGTACACTATACTGGTGTCAACCTGCCAAAATCATCCACTGCCGTTAAATATCATTTAGGAATATAATGAAGATTGTACAAATAGCACATACAAGATAGTGAGATGTATTTAATGTAAACACATACCACAATCACTTAAGACGCACATAACATACCCCCTTCAACATACCCTACATACTGTGTTGGTATGCCAATGATGTAGCAGAGAATCGGACTGGAAGAAGGGAAATTCAAAATGGTATAAACAATAACATTTCCCAGTTGAAAATTGTTAACATGGGAGGGTCGGCTTAGTTCAGTTTTCTTATAACACTGTTGATGTCTTCTGCTCGAGGTCCAATAGACCCAATCTCTTTCAAGAGCCCAACCTGGTCTCTAGCTGCATGGCGAGCCACTGACAATCGGAATGGCAACAGGAAATTATTGGCTGCCTTGAAGTTCTTTCCCACGGAATAAATTTCGTGGATTAGGTCCTCCAAACAAATGATACCATGTTTACCTGATGAAGGAAAATAAATGAAATTATTTTACTTTATAACACATATTTCATATCCTATGATATGTTAGCTTTCAAACCACCATTACTTAAATAGAAGGGGTGATTAATCTTACCCATTTGTTTTTCAATGACTGTGTTGTCAGTGAGAGCAACCTTCCTTCTATTGATTGTTGCTTGTCCTCTCTTCAGGATTAATTCTCGCACGGATTTCAGATTTGGAAACCTTCAAAATGAAAAAAAAAGATTACAAATGTGCAAATTGCATCCCTACGTTGGCTCCCTATGAAAATCCAAATTGACTTTAAAATCTTACTGACATTTAAAGCACGTAATGGCCTAGATCCTGCATATATTAAAGACCTGCTTATCCCAGTCTGCCCCAGTAAATGCCGGAGATCCCAAAATGGGGGGGATCTCCGGCACTCTTCCTCTTTACAATTGTGAAGCGGAGGGTCTTCCTCTGCTGTTGGCTCCAGCCTGGGGTTAGGTGGCCACTGACCATCCCTACTGGGGGATGGTCAGATGGTCAGCTGCCGTGCATCATACCTTAGTTATGCTGTGATAGCCTAGTGGTTCCACAT
Source organism: Sardinella longiceps (assembly GCA_027497455.2). NCBI lineage: Eukaryota > Metazoa > Chordata > Actinopteri > Clupeiformes > Clupeidae > Sardinella > Sardinella longiceps. Next base: position 12,365,696 of record JAODXP020000029.1, read on the forward strand.
ATCCCATATATTATGTCAGCCTAGTGGTTCCACATATCCCATATATTATGTCAGCTCTAACAACTCTGTCTCCTTTTCTCCATAACCATGAATACAGTATATGAGACATAAACTATGAGGTGCCAACCTCTTGGACAAACTATTTTGTCTCTTCTGCCCCCATAAAATACGCTACTAATCTTCTGCTGAGTATCCGCCACCCGCCTGCTGTCACGACTGTACTGGTACATCACTGGACCCCTGGGACGTGCTTCTGCCCAAGGTTTCTTATTAAAAAAAAAATACTAAATAACTGCAAATAGAAGACAGTTTTTCCTTGCCAGTTTCTCATGGGTGCGCCTCATACTGTCTGTAAAATATCGTCTTCGGCGCTCTACAAATGAAATTGAATTGAATTAGTAGCCTGACAAGCCAGATTATCACATGAATGTATAGTCTGGCAACGAGTGATAGACCCTCAGGTAAAATAGCTGAAACTAATCAGCGCAACTAGCAACTGACAAGCGACTCAAATAACGCTGAGCCCACCCAATAACTGCCTGATCAAATATAACGTGATTGAGCTGTTCATCTGAGCTGTATACGCTCTAGGTTGTATTCAGACATCATTGTGTTTAGCCAGACACAATCGAGGTCTGACTTATGGCTCATCGGTTGACATACTTGCTGAGCAAATTCAATTTGCTACCGCTAGAGAGCATCTACAGTTCTAGGCTACTGAATTAGCATAACAAAAGAAAACAAAACTATTATTTAAGAAAAAACTAAAATCGATCGCCACCAAAATCGAATCAGTTCTTGCTTGTCCCAATATACACATTGTCCGAAAATTTCATCCAAATCTGTGCAGTACTTTTCGAGTTATCCTGCTGACAGACAGACAAACCAACGCGACCGAAAACATAACCTCCGACCATCAAACTGATAACTCCCTTGCCATTGGGTTTACATTGCAAGAAAGTGTAGTCAGTCATTTTGTTTGTTTTACTGTACTGCCGACAGTACAGCCGACAGGACTGCCGACAGGACAAAAATAAATGTTGTGTTGCAAACAAAAACATTGAGGTTACCAGGAGGGAGAAATTGCTATAAGAAACCAGAAGATAATTGCATCCAAAGACCAACAGAGTTGTTGGTTCTGATCAGGGCTTTGAAGCAAATTTTTGGGCACCGGCAAAAAAATTGATAATTCACCCCTATTGACTCCAATACTTGAATCTTACATTTGCATGACAGCTCTGCGCTGCCCAACCACAACTATACACTACAACCTATTGACTACCATCTAACACCGGACATTCTGCACTCAACCACAACTATACACTACAACCTATTTTTTTTTTTTTTAATTTAATATTTTTATTATTTTCACTGACATCTCACAAGACAAAGACAAAGACAATTTATCATAAAACAAAACAAAACACAACAAAGCAACCACATACAGATAAAACAGGGTGGGGGGGTACTGCTACAGTGATAAACATTTAGGTTTGTGTACATGTTATAGCTTTCATAAAATCAAGGGGTCCCTGCAAATTGCTAGGCCTATCTGGTGGATTAAGTGCTAGGGCAGCCTGTTCCATAGCAAGAACATCCATGAATTAATTTCTCCAATGGTCTATATTAAAACAGTTGTTTTTACGTTCCTTCCAATTAATAACAATGACCCTTTTAGCTACCATAAAGGCAAGTGAAAGGATACGCTGTACATTTCTTGATTGTATACCATCCGTATCCACTCCAAACAGACAAACAATTGGACAAATGGAAAACCCAGTATTAAGTACATGAGATAGTTCATTGGCAATATCTTGCCAGAATTGATTAACAGCAGGGCAATTCCATAACATGTGCATGAGGGTTCCCACTGAACCACATCCATGCCAGCACATATTTGACACAGAGGGGTTTATTTTACTCATAGTTTCAGGGGTCATGTATGCCCTGTGAATTACTTTTAACTGAATCATTTTATATCTCACACATTTTGAAATGGTTGTGCTATTTCTAAGCGCTGCATTCCATTGTGGTTCAGGGATGGGAACACCCATATCACGTTCCCATTGAGATTTAGTTAACCTGTTTGTACATGGGTTCATTGCAGACAGTAGTCTATACATGGTAGATATATAGACTACACTACAACCTATTGACTACCATCTAACGCCGGACATTCTGTACTCAACCACAACTATACATATACATATGATGCTTAGCCAAAACCATGGACAATTTGTTACTACCCATGAGGTTCCTAAAAAGAATGACTTCAAATCGAAGGGAGTTTTTCCATAGCCCGGGTAGTCATAAAAAAAGCAAAAGAGAAATATGGTAAAAAATAATAATAATAATTAATTCCCATGTGAATATTTATTGTTCCAAAAACAGCAGCACCAGATTCAGGTCGGAGTACACAGAGGAATCGAAGTTTGAATCTGAAAAAAAATAAATAGAACTCACCCCCATGCCACATATGGCTCAATCATCTTCAGCATCTTCAAAGATGATTTGTTAATTCTTATAAAAGTGCCACTAAAGATTTTGCGCAATCGGAACATGTGGAGCACTTTCATAACTTTTGGACTGACACCTTTTATCCTGCATAAAATAAGAGGGAAGACATTTTAATAACTGTCAATTCAAGTATCAGCAAATCATCTTTGGCAGTATCAGAAATGGCTTAATGAGCTCAAATTCTCTTACTCTCTGATCCTGACAACAAATGCCAGATTATTTTTAGGTGGTGGCAGATCGGTAGGCGGTCTATTATTGGCTCTCTGTAGACGTCTTTCATCCCGATGTTGCCTTTTTCCATGCTTGAGGAAATCTTCCAAACGCTTGAATCGCACAGGTCGTCCTTTTTGTTCCTGACAACATTAAGAAAAACAAGTTGTTGCAACTGACAAAATACAGACTACCCTGTGCAAGGTGTTGCCGATGCGTTGTGCCCCGGTCAATATGTTGAACTTTGTGTTACATCTGTGCTTTTTGCTAGAGGCGATTATTTTCAAGGGCTCTTGCAAAATCAAGCTTTGCACTATAGTTGGATGTGACCTATCTTTATAAATTATGGTAGAAGCTTTTAATTTTTTGGATAGTGACCAGCGTTTGAAATACATTACGGGGTCCTGCATCCATGTGCCAAGTTTGGTTACAACACACTGAAGTGTTTCAAATAAATGATTTTCGACTAGTGGTGGTGCTAGAGCACTTGAAATCGGACTTCATTCTGATCACTCACATAGACACAGTGGACATAGAATGGATTAACTGAATATTGTGCCTTGTTGTCCAATGTTAAAATATAATATACTCAATTGTAATTTCTCAAAAATAAGATCAAGTGACATTTTACAAGCCTAATTAACACCTCATATTAGGAAATTGGTCCTCCATATTATTGAAATTGGTCCTTTTGCCTAAAAAAATCCCCTCTCTAGCAACCACAATTGAACTGTAATGACTTTGTGCTATTTGACATCACTTGTAGGCTTTGTTCTAATTCGCCCATGTTTTAGTGGATAGGGATTTGTACAAGTGTGTGTGTAATCGACAAAGCCTTGCCAGGTGGTCATTAAAGGACAGGTTAAAGCAGATATTAGAGAAGACTGGGTATGACCTAGACGCAGAGGTGTATCAGTGACATTAGTTTTAGTGTAGTGTGTCTTAGTGCTCTAGCAACAGAAAACTCTGAACAATTTCAGACATTGCTCCATGTTCAGACCAGTTCCAGTGTCGTCAGGTGTGATACTAGCATATCCTGCTCACCTTTGCATCAAATCGACTAATAGTCTTACCTTTCTTCTCTGAAGAAGTGCAAGCTTTGCCTCTGTTGCTTTAATTGCTTGATATGCCTTTCTTTTCTTCAGAAGGTTCTCAGGAACAAGTTTGATCACTTTTGGAGATCTGGCCAAACAAGAGGACAAAACGGGAAATCAAAAAGGAAGCAAAACATGGACATTTTGATAAACTGATAGCTTAACATTCTGTAAGATGGAAATCATCATCTCCCAACTGCATTACTACGTTAACGAAACCTGAAACAAAAAGTTCAATCAACATGATACTGGTTCGAAATTAGACATTTATTTGTAAAATTCCTTACAATGTCATTTACTATGGTCATTCACCATAGTAGAAGCAGAATGCTAGTCAATCTCATAGACCTGACTTCAAAAAAATCGCACGACGACACCCCCAAAATATGTTATAAATATATTTTATATACTAGCTTGCTGTTTGAGCTTCCACTAGGCTACTTGACAGTCAAAACATTATTTTGCTAGACTCACTGAACATTTTTTTTGCAAAGAAAGGTAGTGGTGTCTATCGTAGGATTATACCCTATGTGTTACAGCAATTAAGTGAGGGATAATGAACGGCACAGGGTGCAGATATAGAAAAATAATGCACGTTCGAATTTCTATGGCTTCGGAGTGTAACAATGTCATTCTACGGTGAAGTTGAGGTAAATCGATTTGACCCCACTTCAAGACCAGAATCTCCCACTACAGCTGGCACTTTTCGTAGTTGGAGGTCTGAAACCTCCTACTTCCCAGCTTTCTGGGCCAGGTTAAACGTGATATACACTCCTCTTACTGTGTTGGAGACAGGGTTGCTGTAGAGCGGCTGTAGAGCCCGTGCAGAGCTCTCCGAGGCATGACGGACACCTCTCAAATTTAATTTGTGTGTTTTAGACCAAATTTATCCATCAAAGCTGCAGAGATTGAGCAGATAGTTCAAGCATGCGATTCGCTAGCTGGCTTTATTTTGTTTCCTTGCTGTCCACCACAGATATAGTTAACATGCAAGTTCATAGTGCAAGCTTTGGAAATGATCTTAGACCTTGTTTTGGATATAATGGAGGATTTCCCACTTGTACAGTGCCTTTATTTCATAGTGGAAGGATTTCCCAATTGTACCTAGGCTAGATTTCAATGGAATCCAGCCCTTCACCAGCAATCATATCTGTTGTGTCAGGTAACGTTAGTGATAAGACGATGTACCAACAGTAGTAACTTGGCTTGTAGAAATCTCTTAAGTAACATGGCTTATTGCTAAGAATACGGTGATTGAGAACTGTTTAGTGTCTTTATCTACACTAATAATAGCAAAGAGCCCAAGAGATTTTTAAAAACACTGTATCCTACCATATGTGGGTGCCACCTAAGCAGTGAATTGCTCACCGAGCAACAGGTTAGTTTCCCTAAGCACCACTAGCAGTAGAACTGCGTTTGAGGACCTTAAAACCAAAGATCATGGAATACTACGCTTCAAACCTCTCTGATAAAACTAGCAATATCAGTCATGTGACCTAGCTTGCCTGCTAACCAAAACAAACGCGGCGTAAAACACACGTGGGTTTTTTCGGTTTGAAAGCAGGGACGAGCTCACGAATGAGTACCGAGACATGTCATTTACAAATCTCAGTAAGTTCCTGGCGATACATAAAGGTACAATAAATGTTCAACTGCAATAAACCAGCTGTCTCAAAGTTAACTTCGGAGTGTGTGAGCCGAAATGTAGTATTATCAATACCAACTTCGCTGACAGCACGTTCGAGTTTGGTCTCGAGATTGCCGTTTCAGTTTGTTTCAAAACAATGAAATGATTGACGTGGGCGACATACTAAATTCTGAGCTTACGATACTCTTACTACAATAAGTTATAAAGTAAATATCAAGACAGATTACATAGGATACATACTTCGACTCTGGCATTGCGTTCTCCATCTTCTTCCACGGGACTTGGTTCCTCAACAGCGCGTGGGCGTAAGCTTCTTCTTCTTCTTTGATTCATTGGAACATTACAAGTCATTAGTGCTTACCGCCACCTACTGTACAGGAGTATGTAAAGGGACTTAGCAGGCTACCATGCTTACTCGAGGGTTTTCTCGTTTTGTTTTGTTTTTAAGAATAAATTAAAACAAGACAGTGCATCGCTTTGCATGCACTGTAATAAAATGGATCATCCTTGTAATTAAACCAATATCATTAAGAAAAATAAATAGGGATTTAATCTGACGTCTCTGTATTCCTTCTGATATGACAATATTTTGGGAAATAGGCCGATGCCCATTTTCCTGATCGCCTCAAGTTAAACAGTGAGTTCTCCAATCCATCCGTTCTCTGCGTCTGGCAGTAGGACTTGTATTATAGGCTATTGGTATCTGATCAGTTGTAAAGCACCATCATGTGGCCCTCTGATGGTGACGATGAAAATTGTGGCCCTCTTCCAGTGTTTGTCAAACTGTGGGTGAGCCCCACCAGTGGGGCGCAGACATATGACAAGAGGACAGGCAAGACATCTTTTTGCAATCGACCGCCGGCCGCACAATGCCTCCCGAATTCACAGCTAGGACAGTAAATTGAGCTCTCCAGTGGTGTTATTTGTTAGTTACTGTGATGTTGGGTTTAAGAGAAATTTGGCTTTAAATTAGTAACATGAAAATTCTAATATTGACATAAATCCTGTACTCGCAAAGTATTCACAGAGATATTGTGCGCAAATTGAGCCTTCCAGATGGGGCGTGAAAATTCTCTGCCTTCCAATGAGGGAAATGACAGAAAACGTTTGAAAACCACTGCCGTAATTTCAAGTTCATGCAAAGGTTTTGTTTTCACTTCCAAATTTTGGATTTGCCCCTTTTTACCCCTTGTAAAACAGGTGTTTTTTTTTGTTGTTGTTTTTTTAAAGACGAGATACTAGGCTACTGTACAGGTGAACAGGGGCGCTGCCAGAAATTTTGGACCCCATGAAAGATTAGAATTTAGGGCCCCATCACCTACTACCTATCGCAAAGTGTTTTTTGGCTGGCACTGAACACTTTTATTTACCTGATGGCACTTCCTTTCCTGTAGCAGAACCCACATCAGTTATGCTGCATGATGAACTAGGCCTACATCTTAACATTTTAAATCAACTGTAAAAATAACACTAAAAAGAAAAATCCATGGTTTCTTTCCTTTTATGAGCTACTGTTAGAGAGGGGGTCTGAGAGTCCTCCCCCTAGAAATATTTTCAAAATGAATTAATTCAATGGCTTAGCTAATATCAATGCATGTTATTTGAGTGCTCCGTGAGGTAGGCTAATACTAACAGTTATACTGACAATAATTACAATGAGTGGGCCAACTGTTTTACATTTACATCTATGCATTTAGCAGATGTTTTTATTTAAATTAGTTAGTTAGTAGTCAGTCAGACTTTGGAATCTGTTTTTACAATTGAACCCAACTTGCAGTCAGTTAAAATTTGAGACTTATTGTTTCAATGCACACCTCTATAAAATGAGGCATTTACAGTTACATTTTCAGTTTGATGTGATTCACTTTTATCCTCTCCCTACTGTAGTAATCTTAACCATTGGAAGATATAGCCTAGGCCAACTTGTGCTTCATAATCTGCAGGAGTAGCCTAAATACTACTGATACTACTGGGGGATTCAGTTCTGGTTTGAAACGATTTGACTGCTCGTCTAATCAGCTTCGCTTATTGGCCGGTAGTCTCTCTACTGATGTAAACCCGCTCCAGAAGACCGTTTCCAGACCATGATACATATGAACATTCATATTATGGCTAATTTTAGCTAGCCACAAAAGTATTAAAAACTGTAATGCGTGTTAATATATCAAAGTTCAGAGCATTAGGGCACTACAATGGTCTATCATAGTGTCTGTACTAGGTCAGAGGCAATCCCAGTGCCACCACGTAAAATGCAATTGAACGCCGTGCTACTCCCCTTTTGTTCTGTGATTGGATACCTAAAGCTGGTGAGAAAATCGGCCATTGTCACCATGCTGCTTTGCAGAGCAAAATGAAATTGAGCGTGCAAAGGAGCATGGGTACTCCTAAGCTTCTTGTGAGGAGGAATGGCACAAAGAAGTGTTGTCGTGCTACTTGATGCGTGAGAGAAAACATGTAGGCATTAAGCGTAAACACAAATTCTTCATAATTTTAATATAGGCTATATGTCAACTTAGAGATGAAAAGTAAGCGTGAGGAAAGCCATGTGTGAGCATGTCATAGCCTGTCAATTGTGTGCCTCTAAAGTCCTAAATGCAGATTTTCAAGCACAGCGTCCGGCTAAATGTCTGGCCTAAAGCTGAACGTGTGGCCACCCTACCAAAAGCTAATGAGCAGTTTACATTGAATTTAAGGTGATTATTTGAACCATTGTAATTCATCTATATCTGATCAACAATAAAAGTACAAACGGCTACTAATCATTTTATTTGGCACACTTGCTATTCACAGATCTTATAGGAACAGCAAAATGCAACTATGTACATCTACAACACCCTTTTCTCTTCTGTACAGTATAAAGTACACAGCAGCCACAATTGCCCCCAAAGGCACAAAATGACCAGAATCATTTTAACCTGTTCTTCGTTGCCCATCATTTTGTTGCTCTTCACAGGGCTTGTTTAACTCAAAGTTCATCAACCCACGCGAGTCCATGTGAATCAGTGATGAAAAGAAAAATAAGGACATGGGATTAATCGGTCTCCATTGCACCACTATGAGACTCTTTAGAAACCATTAGTCTCATTAACTTTCCATGGAGCTTTTCAATCTTCTTCACGTCTTGTGCTTGATCAGTCTTGTACTGCAAACACTGAAATATAAGAAACAGAAAAAAGTGCAGGTGTTGAATGAATCACGTATGAAGCAGATGCGTTTTTGCATTTAGCAGATGCTTTATCCAAAGTGACCTACATTTTTTCAGTTACTTTGGGGCCAAATTCCCAAGAGCAATTTAGGGTTAAGTGCCATGTTCAAGGGCAGAATGCTGGCAGCCAGGATTCAGACCCATACAGGGCCAGTGGTCAATGGAAAATTGCATGTCAACGAACAATAGTTGCCAACTTAGTTAGCAGGAGGAGCAGCTAAGCAACTATGCTTTTGGGAAACTGACACCAGGTTTCTTAACAGCTACATTACAACTGCCAACAAACTAACTGAACAACACACACATACACACACACACACACACACACACACACACACACACGTTGCCCTTACCACAGAATCATCTGTAACTTTTATGCAGAGGTTCCCATCACAGTGTCTGTATTTCAGAACCACCCTAACCTAAAAAAAAAAAAAAAAAAAAAGCAGTAATGAGAGTTATGTTTGAATGTCTCAAGCAATTGTTTCAAATTTCATTTAACAACTGAAGGAACACACCATTGCTTTTCCATTTTGAACTTGCCAACCCTTATTTGTCACTGACCCATTTACAAGTACATCATTGCATTTCATGAAAAACAAATGTTTTTGTCCAATTTGGCTTCTTTGAGTTTGCTTAGTTATCCAGGTCCATGTATCATGATAAGTGTTTAGGATGTCTGATTTGGTTAGAGAATATAGTGTACTGTAGGCTATGTACAGTAAATATTGTCCAATAATGCTCTCTGGCTGATAATAGTCATATTACTAACAGAAGTAGTCATACAATTACAACAATCAAACCGAAAAAAACAAACAAACAAACCAAAAAACAACAACAACAACAACAACAAAAAAACACACTTTAGTTATATATTGGCCCATGTCCAGTTATATTTTGGGGGTCAGCCCTATGTTCCCACAACTACATGTTCCCACATTTCAAAGGATTTTTTTTTTTTTTTTTTTTCACAGAAAATTTTGAAAATTAGGCCCCATGTTCCCACAGCCCCATGGTCCCATATTATTAAGGGTTTTTTTTTTTTTTTTTTTTTTGAAATTAGACACATTTCCCCAAATTGAAATGTTCACACTAACACAGCTCATATTCACGCTATGGAATGGGAATTCAAAACATTATGAAAGCTACTAGAGTGGATGGAGTTTTTCATTGTGAATGTGTATTTTTAATTTGTCAGGGTTAGTGTGGACAAGGCCTAAGATCTTTCTAAAAGGAAGCCCTGTGGTCTATTGAGTGTCTGAGCAGTCTTGGAGCAAAATCAGTGGTGTATTTAAATTTAGATTAGATTTTCATCTCTCTCCACAACTCCTCTGAGATTCCAGCCATTGACCTCATTCGCATCAACCACATTGAATAGACCAAGGGGAGGGTCATGATTTTAAAAGTGAACTTTCCCAACACTGGCTGCACACTGGGGAGAAGTGCATGGGGCTCAATAAACTTGAGAAGGTCAGGTAAAGCACCTGCATGTAATTAGTGGGCAGCAGTGTGTTCTGCTCTGAACTGCTCTGTACCGCAGCACAGCATGTAACGTTAGTTTTGAGTCGTGCGGAGGACACGTCATTAGAACGAACGCACGGTTATCAACAAAAAATGGTAAGTGCTGCCCACTTGTTAACATTAGCATAGCCACCACATTTAGAGAGCTAACACGAGTACTGTTTTTATATCGGTTTTGAGCCTGCAAAACCTTGCTACTTTATTTAAGTGGATTGTTATGTTAGGTCGGAAAGGTAGTAAGCCTTGTTACTTCAATTAAGCTCTCATGTAAGCAAGCACTAGACAACGAGGTGTAAGGGATGAAGTTCTTGAGGGGCAGACAGAGCAGGACTCGACGCATCAGCCCACTAAGCTAACGTTAATGAAATTGAATTTACACCTTTTTACACGTTACGTTTCATGGGATATTTTTAAAAAGTGTATATTCCACTATGTGTACTTTAACAGTTGCCTTTAGCAGAGAAGTAACGTTAGGCCTGCTGACCCGCTCCAATAAAGCTAAGCGGTTCCATCCAAATTAACGTTACAGTTAAAATAATGATACGAAGCGCTACGAAGAACAATAAGTTAACTCAGTGAAGTATTGCTTTGCCTTGCAGTAACCCTATGTTGTTACCAACATCATAACATAAATTGCACGTAAGCACTAAGTTAACGTTGAAAGCAAGCATCGCCACAGCTTGACATTTTTACCTTCATAGGCTCCGTGAGATACAGTTTTTCAGCAGCCCGGGCAAATTCATCCCATGCTTGGTAGTATGGCATGATCACAAGAGAACCAAGACTGAATAAGTAAAAAAAAAACGTTTTGGTAGCCTATAATCAGTGTGTTAATTCAAAGACACTATCGATAAGCTAGTTCCACCTCATCTGCTTAGCTCTTCTTCTTCGTCTTCTTCTCCTTCTTCTTTTATTTGTTGGCGGATTACAACTCATTGGTGCATACCGCCACCTACTGCACAGGAGTGTGTTAAGGGACTTAGCAGGCTACTCGGCTACCATGACTGTGGAGGATAGATAGACAGGTCATTTGCAGGAAAAATTAGGCCTAGTTTCCTGTCAAAGTTTTCTCTGTGGATTCCAGATCAGAAGGCCTATTAAAAGAGATTAAGACTTGGGGCCACCTCAAATTTTGCCCAAAATCCAATATGGCCGACATTTTCCAAAATGGCGAATTTTGATACAGTTTCAGCCATTTTGGAAGGCCATAATTGTTAAAGATGGTCTCTTTTCCACAAAATACTTTCATATTCCTTCAAAGACATGTTAACAAAGGTTGACTAAGCAAAAAAATTGTCAATAAAAACTACCCCCTTGAAATATATCAAAGAAATTGGTCAAAATTGGTAGAATTTCGCATTTTGGCATCATCCGACATTATAATGACTCCTTTTTCACAGAAAACCTGTTTTTTTCCCCACTGAATATGTATCTGCTGATCAGAAGGCCTATTAAAAGAGATTAAGGCTTGGGCCACCTCCAAATCTTGCCCAAAATCCAATATGGCCGACATTTTCCAATATGGCCGACATTTTCCAAAATGGCGTATCTTGATACAGTTTCATCATTAAACATGGTCTCTTTTCCACAAAATACTGTCATATTCCTTCAAAGACATGTTAACAAAGGTTGGTTACGCAAAAAAATATATAAATAAAAATTACCCCTTAAAATATATCAAGGAAATTGGTCAAAATTGATAGAATTCCGCATTTTGGCATCATTCAACACTATAATGACTCCTTTTTCACAGAACACCTGTTTTATTCCACTGGATATGTATCTGCTGATCAGAAGGCCTATTAAAAGAGATTAAGATTTGGGGCCACCTCAAATTTTGCCCAAAATCCAAATCTAGACATTTTCCAAAACAGCGTATTTTCATACAGCCATTCTGGAGGGCCATAATCATTAAAGATGATCACTTTTCCACAGAAATACTGTAATATTTTGTTGATAAAGTTTGACTATGACTAAACAGAAAAATATCTAAATAAAAATGACCCCCTTAAAATGTATCAAGAAAATTGGTAGAATTTCACATTTTGGCATCAGTTAACATTATAATCAGTGGTTAAAGTGGGATTTGGCAGGAGGGGGAACTCTCATATTTTGTGTCGGCACAAACAAAGAAAAATAGAAGAAGAATAGGCTCATATTGTTCATTTATCTGAGGTGCCGGTACTGCGTACCCCTAGCCTGACACGTCAGACTATATCATAAGAATGTATAGTCTGAAGACCACTGATAGACTGTACCTCAATGGAGGGGCGGGTGATTGCGTTGTCTTTCAAACTGCCTCTCCAGTAATAGGCTAGCGTTCCGGCCAGTGGTACCAGCTGGTATATCAAACTTTTCCCGTAGCCCGTCGGTAACACGGCAAAGACATCTTTTCCAGAACGAAAAACTTCAGTGCACTTTCTTGTTTCACTTTCAAAGAAAATGACAAGTGCAATTCGTCCAAAACTAAAGCCAAAGACGATTCCGCTCTGGTTTGAGCAGGGCTGTCGTCATCGTACAAAGCCCGCCTTACAATTTCCTGTACACATACCGCGCTGTGATTGGTTATCCGCCTCCAGAGGAAGGCTAAAACGGGTTTCTATCAGTGGCCTCTAGACGTACCTCTGTGCAAATTCAAATTTGCTACCACTAGGGGTACGTCTAGAGTCTAGGCTAGCGTACCCCCACATTCCCCCCACTTTAACCCCTGATTATAATGATTCTTTTTTCACAGAACGCTTGTTTTATTCCACCAAATATGTATCTGCAAAGGTTAACTAAACCAATTGAAAATAAAAAATGAAATTGAAAATTGGCAGGCTAACCCATTTTGCCCAAATTCGTTGTTATGTTGGAACGAGGAGTCGAGGACTGCATTACGAATTGCGTTGTGCGCCCATTAAATAGCATTTCAGGAATGCGTGACTGATGAATGACCAGGTTTTTCTCAGTCAGTGGTGGATCCTTTTCTGCGTCTGTATAATAGCATCTGTTGCGCTTTGCGCCAAGCCACACCTTCGACACACCTTCGAGGACACAAAGTCACTTGCTAATTAGACAACGCGAATTACTTGACGGAAAAACATGCGCTCGCACAAAATAGCAATGACAGCTGGGGCCAGTCACGAAAGCATGGTGCGCCATCTGCATGATAGGGCCCTATGTGTTTAGGCCGGGCTTCACCGAAAACAACGGCCTTTTGAATTAGTTTTTACATCTTGTTCGTTCCTCTGATTAGTCTTAGGCGCTATCCTGTTGCGTGCAGAAGTAGTTGGAAAGATAACACCCTTGTTCCGCGCACAATTGAGTTTGGACTATCTCTCCATGCCAGACTATACATTTTATTGTTATAGGAATGGCTTGCCAGAGATTTTAAGCAATACAGTAAAAAGCTCCAGGAAAACATCATGAACCTTACTTTTAAGCATTGCACTCCATAATGACAGCATAATTCCCAATTGTAGGCTAAATAAATAGTTGAGAATTAAACTGACATATCCACATGAGCATAGTGCATTATTATAGATGTAGGCCTAACTAAAAAGTAACTAAATGTAACTGTAGCTAAATGTAAATGTAATTAAAAAGTAACAAAATTCTGAGAGTAGGTTCAGCAAGCAAATCGTCAGTAAGGTTTCTTGTGGTCAACATTAATTGAGCTATTACATTTGTTAAATTAGCCTACAGTAGGCTAAAGCATTTTGATGCTTTTGGATGTTATAGCAGTTAGCTATCGATAAGTAGCTTGTTTGGCTATAGTTATTCCGTTAACATTATGTTGCCACGACATTAACTTACCAGCTGAGCATCACGGTGATAAACGTTTCGGTTTCCTGTCTGTACTTAGGCAAAAGCCTAAATACTGTTTACTTCATCAAGCGATGTACAATGTAATAGTTTTAGGCTCCAGACTAGCTAAAGGTGTACTTAGCAATGCTAAACATCGTCATGTTTGCAAACATGTAGATATGGCGTTAAGATTTTGTGATCCGGTAGCTGATTGGTAGTGCAATAATATCATGATTCATGTTAGAATTAGGCTGCTAATATACTACTGTTTAAGTCTACAAATATGTCCCACAAATATACTGTCATGTTGAGTTGTTGGTTTCGTAGCGATCAACATGGTTTTCAGAATGTAATGCGCCGCCTTCGACATGGGGAAGCAGTATAACGTTTATTATCTGCTTCATAGTTTTTTTTTACAAGGTTAGTCAGTTTATTTAACTTGCATACTGGGTTGTACTCCTTGTTGACAGTGGATTTTGTCATGAATGGATTTTATGGGCATTTCTCATTTCTTCCCAAAAAGCCAAAAGTGTGGGCACAACAACTTTTCCCCATGCAAGTCAATGAGGGCTGAGGCAAAGGTTTCCCCCTCGGGGGCGTGGTCTTCAAATTAGAACGCAGGGCACTCTGTCTTATTTGTCCAATTTGGACTAAGATTCCTTTCTTGCCGGGTCCATGCTAATTGTGCTAGCTTATGAAATAACTGTTCAAAACATAACCTTTGTGTCCGTGAGAAGATGGTTACTAAAAATGTGAAGCTGAGTAAATGTACAGTAATATTTGTCGCACCACATAGGCGTTTTGTTTTATGTGGTGCACATAAAACAAGACATTATTTCTTTCTCGTAACTTTGGTCACCAGAGATTTTCCCCTCAAGTTCAGCTTTCTTTCCATACTTTAGCATGGTGTTATATTTTGGAAATGTCTGATTTGGTCACGACCACCTCTCCTTCTTCCACAACTTGTTTGTTGGATGCATCCCATGCAGTTCGGCCCGTGCAACTCCCCTCACAAACCTGTAAATCAGCAGCAAGCGGCAGGCACACCTGCACGTAATTGAGGGCGCCCACTCCCATGGACAATAGAAAATAGTGGAGTACATCATATATTGAAATAAATTCCCTGCCATGTTCATGAGGTGGCATTGCGTCTTGCATAACATAGATCATATAAATAATTAATTAACATACATTCATTAGTATTTTTTTTTCTTTAGGTGAGTGTCCATGATGCCACTCCCTTACCTCTGTAGCAACTGACTTGTATTGCAAGGTAGAATTCTAACATAAAGAAAAAAATTATGCCCTTGGATTTTGACACATATCATGCACCATACTTTATGTGCTGAAAAGAAAGAGAGCTGGTATTGACCATCTGACTGCAGCAATGCATTGTTGTCTCCACCATTCTGTGTGTGACATCCTACACCTACTGTAACAGGTACATCTCTAATTCTTAAAACTAATCTTGTAATTGATGACTTCTACCTAACCAGCTTCTCCCAAATCTCCTTTTGCCTGACACCATTAATTTACATCTTTATTTAGTTTTGTAGACTGTTGTGTTACTAATCTTTAGCCTAACCAGATACCAAAAGTGCTCGGCAAAAACCTCGGCTGCTTGCGGTTTGACCATATTGTCCAGATTGCAAAAATATCATAGGTTAAATATCACGCAAGAGTTTACCACAGGCTTAATAGCAGGGCTGAAGACACAGCATTAATGTGGGGAAAAAGTATGAATCTTCACTAAATAACTGTTTGATAATGGGAACGTCACCTCACTTAATTCACATTTTTCTGATAAATGGGGGCTTGTCTCACGTGTTGCACAATAGCAAGGGAACTGTGTTCTGATTCTTTGCCCCCAATGTAAGAAAGGACTGGTGAAAGTAGGCTGTACTGACGCAACATCAAGTTCAAAGTCTCTGAAGTGTAGGCTTAAATGTGAAGAGTAGCCTAGCTGCTAGCCTGTACCTATGAAATGAAACTCAATGGATCCTATTTTCATGATCAATTAGCGCTTTCTCACCAGCAAGTGCAAGTTGCCTTGGAGGTGAGCAGCCCAGCGCAACATTCAAAAGAGTTGAACTTGACCTAATTAATCATAGGTAGTTATGGGTGTAAACAAAAAATGAATCAATAATGTATGACATGGGGCAAGGCAAGAACGGTTGTAGCGACTACACCACTTTGGGGGACAAAAAAGATACATCATACATCATTTTAGTGCAATTGTTAGCAATTGAAAAAACCTATCATTCTATAATTTATTAAGAGTAAAAGTTAATGCTGTGACATAATGTGACACCTCTGCTTATGCAAACCAGTGGGCTTGCATGTAGCAATCAATGTATGATAATCAATATGTGCATTGCAACGGCTACTTATCTTTTGGAATGACATGCACTGGAGCTTTCCATAACCACCAAACTGTAGGCCCGCTACACCCCAAGCTCCACCGCAACTGAAAGAGATTAGAGTTAGGTACAGACACAAGCATTCATGCACACAAAACCACTCAAGGCCAAGAAAGGCAGCTTAGCAATTCCACGCTAATACCCCCAAACAGAACACAACCAATAAGGAAAAGAAAAGAATAACTGCAAACATACCAACACATTCCTGGCATTCCAGCCATTGACATCCTTATTTCCATCAGCTGCATCGAGCCCGAGACAATCAGCGAACTTTAACTGAAGCAATGGTAAGGGTAAATATGCTGCTAGGATAGAGTTATTTGAAACTAGAAAAGCACTCATAGAGTGCAGACCTCCGCCAAGGTAATGTAGTCACAGATGCAATACTAGAAAAGCGCTCAGAGAGCGCAGCCCTCCGCCAAGATAATGTGGTCACAGATGGTGTTCTGGATCACCGATCGCCACCAAAATCGAATCAGTTCTTTCTTGTCCCAATACACACGTTGTCCAAATTAACAACAACAAAAACAAAAACATTTATGGGTGCAGATCCATAGAACCCCATTAATTCTTCATTTACTGGTGCGCGCCATCAGGTTTTGTGTTGGCTTGTATTCAGCCATGGAGTTTGCATAAGAAAATGAACAAAATTGTGAAATATTGTTAGGCTAGCAACTGTTATGTGGCATTTTGTTCATCAACAATGCATGCATATGTCATCCATAACAACATCCATAAGGCTGGAATTGCCCATATATACAATTGCATCTAAAATATATTTTCAATGACATCAGAAGAGAGACACCACAGAGCACCCGTTAGTGTGTGTGCGCCTGGGACTAGAGAAGACTGTAGACATGAATTAGCAGTAAGTCTAGGCCTACTTAAAGTGGCAAAGCGGTAAGGGAAGGGAGTGTAAGTCCCCTAAATATAGTCGACTACGCCACCCCAGAGGGTTATTATAAATTACCACCCAGGGACCACCAAAATGAAAGTGTTACCCACACAAGTTCAATGCACGGACAGTAGACGTGAATTCCTTTAAACACATTTATTGAAAGGAAGTCAGGGAAAAAGGGAAGGGGAAATGCCTGTTGAGAAAACAGTCTGACGACTCCACCAGTTAGCAAAAGTACAAGAAATATTTATTTATTTAATAGTATACAAAATGATTCAGACTTAAAAGGTTCGTTAAATATGGGTGGATTGAGAATCCGTTAGATGCAAGAATTAATGGAAAGTGTGGCTAGGTAGGGCTTACCTGAAGGGGGCAGTCCGTCCACCAATGTGGGCCTATCCCAAACCACACCACTCGTGCACGCACACGACAAGTGATATCTGTGAGGTCAGCACTGCACACACAAAAAGAAACACACACACACACACACACACACTCACACTCAGAGAGGTACAGCCTCTATAAACACAGCACACCATGCATGCAATATCTGGACCCGCCACCAGGGGACTTCGGCCTCCCTCTAGGACCACCCACACCTGCCTAGAAACAAGAGCAGAGGAGAATAATAGGGACAGGACAAACACATATAGTATTAACAACAATAAAGCAAACCAAGCTCATGCGAGCACTACACAGCAAACGGACAAATTGCAGTCACACATGCAATAACCAGACATAAGCAGCATGCAGGCCATGCAATGCAGCGCATGAGCAAAATCACAAATGAAAAACAACCACAAAAGAAAAGGGCAAAACAAAACAAAACAAACCAAAAATAATACCCAGCAGTAGCCTACTAAGCAAGGCAAGCAGACACGCATGCAACATGCACCAGTCACCACTCAGGCAACATACAACAGATACAAGGTAGCACAAAGCTCCAGTGAGCCATAAGACAGACCAGTTGTAGTGAAGATGAGGCCGTGTCACAAGCTAGACAAAACAGCAACGCCTATAGGAATGGACGCCAGTCCTACGGGAATATCACAACACCTAAAAGGCAGAATACAGTTTACAACACACACAATTATGAGCTATAATCACTGTTAAAATATTATATTACATACCCGCTCTTTACTGGCAGCACGGTCTGGAATTCACGGCTGAGGGATGCAATTATTAGTCCGTTAAAAGTCAGTGTATACAGACAAGCTAGAATCGATATGCGTGGCTAATAGAACATACCTGGACGAGCAGGAAGGAATTTAATGCCAGGCAGCAGTTCGGGGTCAACCGACAATAGTTTGTGAATCCCTCTACGAAGACACAACGGTATTTAGCCCAACGTCAGAAGTGGTTAAGTAGCGAGAATTAAGCAGCGGGATTGTTACCATACGGAAGCATACCTGAACAAGGAAGAGGGAGAGCCTACTACGGCAGCTAACGAGGCCAAAGAACCAAGCACTGCAACTACGAAGCTACAAAAACAGACACAAAATAAGCCCAGTAGCTATTAAAGGCAACTCAGAATATCGATTGAAGTATACCTACCGTATGCAGACGAAAACCACATCAACCGAAGGAGGAGGGGCACAACAAACAGAGCCGTCGCTCTCAGCCACGTAACCGGAGGTTTTTATACTTCCCGGCCAAACACCTGTCGGCTATTACATTGCCAATCAAAGGATTGACGGAAATCAGAAAGCCAGAGAGTGTCAGAACGGGCACTCTACTACAATCTACCCCCCTGATTTTTCATCGTCGGCCCGACGATGGACCAATCGACATCATGGAGAGTATACACCAGCCAACTATCTTTTATGCAGTACTCCCTGCAGACCTTGGAAGGTGGTGCGGGTTGGAATGTTGGCCAGCAGTGGCCCGTGTGGTTTTTCGTACCTCACTCGGGCTAGTGCTTGGCTGGTTCGGTGACAGCGAGCCATCAGATTGGCGTCCCTCAACAGGTGCACTCACCACAGGAGTCGCCATCGGTTGATCGTCCCCCTGGTCCACAACGGGCTGGTCAGTAGGGGCATGAGAGGGAGGAGGTGAACGCGTCTGGCTGCTAGTTGACGGAGCCACAGAGGAAACAGTAGATAACGATTGAGGGGAAGGGACAGGTATCCAAACACCAAGGTCATGGGGCTCCTCCTCCGGAGCGACCACCACCGTGGGGGCAGGAGGGGGAAGACTGCCGACCGATTCGGTGCCCTGATGAGGTTTCAGCATTGTGCGGTGAACATGTTTGGTTTTATCCAAGGCTTCAATTGGGGCGATGGTGTAAACCACACCCCCAGGTTTTGGGACCCTTACTACCTTGTGCAGCATGGGGTTCCACAGATCTTGGATCTTGTTTCGACCCCTAACGCTATGGTCACGGACATAAACTAGTTGGCCTTCCTGCAGCAACATCTCCCTTACCCGAGGGGCATGGAGTTGTTGACGTTGATCTGCTGCGGCAACCAGACGGGCCTTAGCTCTGTCAAGGGCAAGGTTAAGTCGCGTCTGATGCTCCAGTACCCAGTCGTTCACTTTACCTGCCACTGGTTCTGCTACCCGCCCCAACAGAAAGTCTACTGGTAGCTTGGGATCTTGACCGAACATAAGGTAATAGGGGGACTCACCCGTAGACTGGTGCGGGGTGGTGTTATAACAAAACACCATCTGTGGGAGGCAAGCAGTCCAGTCCCTTTTTCGAGTATTGGGCAGTGTGCGCAGGAGGTTGTGCAAGGTCCTATTGAACCTCTCACACTGACCATTACCTTCAGGATGGTAAGGGGTGGTTCTGGACTTGGCCACATCATACATGTGGCAGAGCTGCTGGATCAACTCACTCTCAAAATTCCGCCCCTGATCAGAATGGACACGACTAGGGACCCCCAACTTGTAAAACCATTCATTAACCAGGACTTGGGCCACAGTAGGGGCACGCTGGTCCCGGGTAGGAATGGCAAGCGTATACTTACTGAAAACGTCAGTCATGACAAGGACATTTTCAACGCCATTACGGCCAGGCTCCAGAACGGTAAAATCCAGGGCTACGATCTCATTAGGCCGGGACGCGAGCAGGTGTCCCATAAAACTATGAGCCACAGGCTTAGCATCCTTGCTGACCTGGCAACGCTCACATTCTAGACACCACCGCTTGATGTCTGCAAACATTCCAGGCCAGTAACACCGCTGCTGCACCAGCCGACTAGTTCGGTCAATTCCTTGGTGTCCATGGTTCTGGTGGAGCTGAACCATCACCTCTGACCGTAGAGAGGCAGGCAGGACCAATTGTAACACCTCCTCACCGCCGTCGGGGCGGGAGATACGTCGGTGCAACACACCGTTCTGGACCACCAGGCGGTCCCATTGACGGAGTAACACCTGGGCATTTGGAGAAAGCCGACCCCTTTCGGATGACGTGGGACGTCTCTTACGCTCCCAACAGGCGAAAACATCACCAATGTCAGAATCGGCCCTTTGCAGAGCCTGCAAATCAGAAGGAGAATGATCAGGGAGGACTGAAATGGCAGCTTGAACTGCTAGAACAGGACTTTGACCCACCGCGACGTCTTGCAAAGGTGAAGGGAGGGCCGTTCCTTGCACAGGGTACAGGCCAACATCCAAATACTGTCTGGACAATGAGTCTGCATTTTGGTTGCTTTTGCCAGAACGGTACCTGATCTCATAGTCAAAGGCAGCCAGCTGAGCTGCCCACCGTTGCTCGGTGGCGCCAAGCTTGGCCGTGGCCAGATGACTAAGGGGGTTATTATCCGTAAACACAACACACTTCTGGCCAAGCAGGTATTCACGGAATTTCTCAGCCATGGCCCACTTGAGCGCAACAAATTCCAACTTCATGGAGCTATAGTTTGACATGTTGCGCTCAGTGGGCCTCAGGCCGCGGCTAGCGTAAGCAATGGGACGCACCCTACCACCCTGTTCCTGAGAGAGAACTGCTCCCAGGCCGCTATGACTTGCGTCGACTTCCAAGATGAATGGTAGAGAGAAATCGGCATATGCCAGTACAGGTGCCTCCACTAGTCTACGCTTCAAGCTCTCAAAACCACCCTCACACTCCTCTGTCCACCCAGATGCCAAGCTACGGCCAGACGCCTTCCTAGACTTGGTGCCAGACAACTCTGCCACTAATCTGTGCAACGGGGCTGCCAACTTGGCAAACCCTTCGACGAAGCGCCGATAGTAGCTGGCGAAACCTAGAAATGACCGAAGCTCAGACACATGGGTTGGGCGCCGCCAGTTAGCCACTGCCTCCACTTTCTTCGGGTCTGTTGAAACACCCCTATCAGAAATAACATGGCCTAAATAACCCACCTCCCGCTGGAAGAAGGCGCATTTCTCCAACTTGGCTTTTAAGCCCTCTTGCTGGAGCCGGTGAAGAACTACCTCCAAGCGTTGTAAATGCTGCTCAACAGAGGAAGAAAAAATGACCACATCGTCCAAATATAATAGCAAAGATTGGCACTGTTGGTCTCCGAATAGCCGCTGCATAAGACGTTGGAAGGTGCTAGGGGCGTTGCAGAGCCCAAACGGCATCCTGTTCCATTCAAACAAGCCGAATGGCGTGCAGAAAGCAGTCTTAGCTCGGTCGGGCTCTGCAACGGGCACCTGGTTATACCCACTTGCGAGGTCAAGCGTGGAGAACCAACAGGCCCCAGAAAGAGCATCCAGTGTTTCCTCGATGCGAGGGAGTGGAAAAGCATCTTTCCGAGTCTTGCTATTCAACTGGCGGTAATCCACACACAACCGTGGACTCCCATCCTTCTTTTTAACAAGGACGATGGGAGATGCGTATGGGCTACAGCTCTCTCGAATTATTTGGTTTTCCAACAATTGTTGGATGTGAGACTTCACTACATCGTATTCTGAGGGAGGCAACCGACGGTAACGCTGCCTGACGGGAGTGTTATCGAGCAAAGGAATCTCATGCGAAATAAGGCGGGTACAGCCCAAGTCACCCTCATGGGTAGCAAACACGGATTGGTGCTTTAGCAGAAGAAGACGGACTTGACCCTGTTCATGATCACTCAAGGCAGACAAATCAAGGCCCTCAATTTTTGACGCAATGGGATCAGATGCTTCTTGGTCGTTGACCAGAGCATGGGTTACCCTAACCTCAGCTATCCCAGGGGGCATACTAGTAACATACACCTCAGTCAAACTACCCAAGATAGAACGTGGGTATAAGAGAACATCACTTGTACCAACATTGACAACAGGGATGTATGCAGTGCCATTAGACACCTGAACTAACGCAGGAGATGCCAAGAGACCACCCGGCAACCCAGATGACAGGGGCTCAAAGAGGACTGACTGACCAGTACTATGACTAGAACAAGTAGCAGCCACGAATTTCAGGGTCCCTCCCCCGATCCGATGTGCCCGCCCTCCCCGGACACGAACAGTCCTATCAGTCGACAAGGAAGATACATTGGCTTGGTGACATTGCTGCAAGGCTTCGAAAACTGGACTAGGGACCTGTGCAACAGAAAGAGATTCAAAAGGCAAGGTGGCCCGTGGACCAAACAGTTCATAGTAGCACTTACTAATGATATTCATCCCCAACACGCCTGGGACCTGGGCCAGAGTGCGTCCTGGAGGGTCTCTCACTACCAACACCCCACAGCCTGGGATGTCCTTGTTACAAAGCCTGACATCCAGCTCTAAGTAGCCTAGGTACGGGATTGCCAGACCATTCGCGGCACGAAGTTGCAGCCACTGGCACTGCCTAAGGCGGTCTTGCCCCCAGGGTTCGAAGTGCTGCCTAAAAAAGGTCTCAGTAATGGTTGACACCATGGAACCGGTGTCCAAAAGACATAATACATCCACACCCCCCATATTCACCTGAATATTTGGACAAGAGGACATTAACTGTGGCACAGTCCCTACCTCTCCCCTTGCTCCACCTGAGCCCATAGAAACCCCACCCGAGCTGCGGCTCAACAGGTCGGTGGGTGCTAGTTTCCCTGCACCTGCCTGGACTGGGTAGGGCCCAAGTTGGACCGGGAAGAATTAGACGTGGATGCTGCACTAGAGTGAGGGGAAACCCTCGGGCCATCACAATCCTGGGCATAGTGTCCAGGCTGCTGGCACCGCCTACAGATCAGGGGACCAGAGAAGGGCCTACGTGGTTGTTTAGGGGCCTGGAGGAGGCTAATGCTGCGTGTGAGAAGGTCCAGCTGTTCTTGCTGACGTTTTAAGATCTCTTTTAGTTCTACTAGCTCTGGGCTTGGTGTGGGGCTTCCTGCTGCGGAGTGCGAATCACCTTGTACGCCATAGACTAAGCCGTACGCAGAGGGGACAGACTGACTCCGTGCCCTCATAGCCATAGGCATGCCTTCACGCTCCCACCTAATGGCCTCCCCCCGAACTTCAAGCAAAGTGGACGTGGGCTTACGACGGACTAACTGTTTTAATTCTCTACGTAGCGCACCATCCATCACATACTCAATGAACTGATCTCGTAACATTACCTCAGAGTTGGGTACAGCATCAGGTGCAACCTGTCTGATCTTCCCCATCAAATTCATCAGGCCCAAAGAAAACTCCAGTAGGCTCTCACCCTCCTGTTGCTTCCTCGAGAAAAAGGATTCCTGTAATGACACATGTGACTGAGAACAACCGTATAATTCACGCAAGATAGCTATAACTTTCTTTGGATCTTTCCGTTCATCAGTAGAGCGATATTTAATCTCTTCTTTCGCTTCCCCCTCAAGGTGGTCAAACAAAAGAAAGCTTGATCAGCAGGAGCAAGATGGCGGGCCCTCATACAGGCCTGCACTTCCTCCTCCCACTCATCAAAACCCAATCCTGTCTTGCCTGAAAACATAGGACATTTCTTATCCCTAGGGATAAAAACAAATTTCTCCGTTACTACCCCTGCAGATGGTGGCACAGCTGCAGGCTGAGAAACTGTGGCCTGCCCAGTAAGCCCAGTCTGCTGCTGCACCCAACTATCTTTCTCAGCCTGGAGCTGCGCAACCCTATCTCGAAGTCGTTGCATTTCTGCATCCATATTTCCAACAATGGGGTGCTGCTGTGTTTCCTCATTCATAGCCCCCACTAACTTACCACAAAGTCTGTGCAGTATACAACCCAGTTACCTCTATCAATTTCCCGTCCAGGCTGTTGCTGTTTTGTCTTAATGTTGCTGCACGCCGTATCACTAAAAAACACTAAAAATCATACACACAACAAGATGACACAAAACAAATTCACAAAAAAAAATAAAGGAATCCACGTCTTACTTGAAGTGTGCAATCCTGCCGGCTACTGCCAAAATGTGGCAAAGCGGTAAGGGAAGGGGAGTGTAAGTCCCCTAAATATAGTCGACTACGCCACCCCAGAGGGTTATTATAAATTACCACCCAGGGACCACCAAAATGAAAGTGTTACCCACACAAGTTCAATGCACGGACAGTAGACGTGAATTCCTTTAAACACATTTATTGAAAGGAAGTCAGGGAAAAAGGGAAGGGGAAATGCCTGTTGAGAAAACAGTCTGACGACTCCACCAGTTAGCAAAAGTACAAGAAATATTTATTTATTTAATAGTATACAAAATGATTCAGACTTAAAAGGTTCGTTAAATATGGGTGGATTGAGAATCCGTTAGATGCAAGAATTAATGGAAAGTGTGGCTAGGTAGGGCTTACCTGAAGGGGGCAGTCCGTCCACCAATGTGGGCCTATCCCAAACCACACCACTCGTGCACGCACACGACAAGTGATATCTGTGAGGTCAGCACTGCACACACAAAAAGAAACACACACACGCACACACACACACACACACACACCCTCAGAGAGGTACAGCCTCTATAAACACAGCACACCATGCATGCAATATCTGGACCCGCCACCAGGGGACTTCGGCCTCCCTCTAGGACCACCCACACCTGCCTAGAAACAAGAGCAGAGGAGAATAATAGGGACAGGACAAACACATATAGTATTAACAACAATAAAGCAAACCAAGCTCATGCGAGCCCTACACAGCAAACGGACAAATTGCAGTCACACATGCAATAACCAGACATAAGCAGCATGCAGGCCATGCAATGCAGCGCATGAGCAAAATCACAAATGAAAAACAACCACAAAAGAAAAGGGCAAAACAAAACAAAACAAACCAAAAATAATACCCAGCAGTAGCCTACTAAGCAAGGCAAGCAGACACGCATGCAACATGCACCAGTCACCACTCAGGCAACATACAACAGATACAAGGTAGCACAAAGCTCCAGTGAGCCATAAGACAGACCAGTTGTAGTGAAGATGAGGCCGTGTCACAAGCTAGACAAAACAGCAACGCCTATAGGAATGGACGCCAGTCCTACGGGAATATCACAACACCTAAAAGGCAGAATACAGTTTACAACACACACAATTATGAGCTATAATCACTGTTAAAATATTATATTACATACCCGCTCTTTACTGGCAGCACGGTCTGGAATTCACGGCTGAGGAATGCAATTATTAGTCCGTTAAAAGTCAGTGTATACAGACAAGCTAGAATCGATATGCGTGGCTAATAGAACATACCTGGACGAGCAGGAAGGAATTTAATGCCAGGCAGCAGTTCGGGGTCAACCGACAATAGTTTGTGAATCCCTCTACGAAGACACAACGGTATTTAGCCCAACGTCAGAAGTGGTTAAGTAGCGAGAATTAAGCAGCGGGATTGTTACCATACGGAAGCATACCTGAACAAGGAAGAGGGAGAGCCTACTACGGCAGCTAACGAGGCCAAAGAACCAAGCACTGCAACTACGAAGCTACAAAAACAGACACAAAATAAGCCCAGTAGCTATTAAAGGCAACTCAGAATATCGATTGAAGTATACCTACCGTATGCAGACGAAAACCACATCAACCGAAGGAGGAGGGGCACAACAAACAGAGCCGTCGCTCTCAGCCACGTAACCGGAGGTTTTTATACTTCCCGGCCAAACACCTGTCGGCTATTACATTGCCAATCAAAGGATTGACGGAAATCAGAAAGCCAGAGAGTGTCAGAACGGGCACTCTACTACATTAAAGTATTAGTCTACAAACACAGGACAAACTGAAACGGTATGTGTTGGAATGGCGGATTTTTTTTTCCACATTCCATATTTGGCGGGTCAAATGTGTTAACGCGTTCAACTGACAGTGCTAATATATATGGCCAATTACACGAAAAAAGTCAACCTCACCATTGAAATTAAAGTCTCATCTACATGGTACAAATTACTTCAGAAAACTTGCAGTACAAAAAAGTCTTGTTTCAATGGAAATAATCAACTGAGCAAGTTTTGAAAGGATATCTATTTGTTACCATTTCTACCCTATTCAGCCATAATGTAAGCCTATGGAGGGGTTTATAATGGGCATAAAGTGGGTGATAACACACACAAAGCTGCAATGCAATCAGTTATTTTCTATTTTAGTTGTTTACAGGTTAAAAACAATCTGTTCACACTTGTTTTGAATAGTTTTTGGAAGGCTATTTCAGACGTCACATCCATAACGCCAGTTTTCCCAAAATAACCCAAAACCAATTTATTTTACATTTACATTTTAAATTAAGTCTTTTTCTGTATCACAGAGGTGTCGTGTATTGTATGAATAAAATAATATTTACGTTTCTCCGTAAACTTCACAGACATAATAGCAAAAGCGGTAATGTCCCAGAAAAGCTTGTCCATTTTTGTCACGTCCATAACGCAAATTGAAAGGTTCATAGTCTTATGATGTAAATCATGATAATGAATTTTTTTGTGTTTGTCTGTATTCAGCCATGGAGTTTGCATTAGAAAATGAACAAAATTGAAATACTGCTAGGCTTGCAAGGGTTAGCCTATGTGGCATTTTGTTCATCAATAATGCATGCAAATGCCTGTATACATTGATTTCAGTTTTCAGCTATATTTTTGCTTCAGCTACTTTTTCTACAGCATTGTAATTTTACCTTTTTTTCAGCATCATGTTGATTGAGTTACTGGTGGTTGCAGTCATTGGGATTGTTGCCTGTCTTGTACTGGGAAAGAGAAAGCCGGTGGTCCTCAAGACGGAAGATGGCTGGTGGGGTTCTGGAGAGGTGCCCCAGGGGGATGAAGATGACAGCATTTCTACTTTTAAAGTTGAAACATCTCAAGAAGAGATTGAGGTGAGGGGTGAAGAAGTGAAGTGTGTTTCTGCAGGGGGTTCTCTGGGTTTTAAAAAGTATTTAAGTGATCAAGGCCATTATAAGTATTAAAGATGGTCTCAGAGGTATTGTTTTTTTTCCAAGTTGCTGTTATATTTTCAATGTTGCATTCTGATTGAAATTCTATCTGCTAATGCTTGTGTTAGTTTGTTTAAATATGAGCTTTAGCATATTTGAGCACATAATCAAAGATACTTCGTTGACCGCACATCCACTACTGCCGTGACAACTTGGGGCCATACAGGCGGCAATGGTTAACGCCCCCCAAAATGCGAGGGTGGGGTCGGCTTGGGAGATAACAGGCCAAATTAACATTATGCTAACTGGCATTATGCTAACTAGTCTGTCTGTCATAAGGAATCACAAATCTGTATTGACGCTCCATGGCAAAAACAGTCGCATTGACACTTTTTCCTTCTTCAAATGAAATTATTGCAGTGACAATAAAATAAGCTTTCAAACGATACCTATGTCGAAAATATTGGCCAACAAATGACTGAGATATGGGCGTTCAAAGTGTTACAATGTTACAAGTAAGAAAAAGGAAAAAAAGGTGACGTGAACTTTAGGAATGTGGCATTATGGTATTAGTAGACTCCCTCTGCTACTACTACCAGTCTAACAAAGACACTTAACTGTTATCTACTGATCTAACATGGAATCATGGCAGGACCATCCTTAATCCTTATCCTTAATTTCTACTGAGTTGCCATTTTGTTTACAGTTTAAAACAAACTTTTTAGAACATAACAGAGTAGTTGAAATTCCACTGTTTAATGGAAACATTTTGTGGCAAACACTCATTATGTTAGAATAACTAAGCCAGGTGTTTGCTCTGTATTTTACTATGGTGATTGTGAAGCAAGCATGCTTATTTTCAGGCTTATTAGTAGCCTTGCAATGTAAGCAGCCTGTGAAGCTGCTCAAGGCTAATGAAGGGGAATTCTTGATTCAGAGGGTCCCCTACCATTGACACTTCACACCTTGCACAACCAACAGCCGCTACAGCCGAACGTCTCAGACTTTGCATGCTGAAATTTATCACACACTGTCCGAGCCTTTGCGACAGCGTCCAAACACTTCCAATTTTGATGTACACACCAAAAAGATATTTCCCCTAG
Organism: Sardinella longiceps; assembly: GCA_027497455.2. Lineage (NCBI taxonomy): Eukaryota > Metazoa > Chordata > Actinopteri > Clupeiformes > Clupeidae > Sardinella > Sardinella longiceps. The sequence continues at coordinate 12,394,322 of JAODXP020000029.1, forward strand.
CCTGGCCAAATGTTTCAGACGTCCAAACGTCGAGGCGGTCTGTTCACGGCTTAAGGAGGAAACCTTGGGCAAATGCACGGCTCAGGGGCTAACCCAATTGCCAGGGGTCATGGTGAGGGAAAGAGAATGGCAGAAGAGAAGGGACAATGTACTGTTGCTTGTGGGGAATGGGCATGGTGTTTGTATGGTGTTGTATGAGGGGAGAGGTATGATGACAGGGGTGGTGGAATGGGTAATATGCTGAAAGTATATCAGAGGCTGTCTGGAGTGTGTGTGTGTGTGTGTGTGTGTGTGTGTGTGTGTGTGTGTGTGTGTGTGTGTGTGTGTGCGTTGGCAGAAAGATGAAGTGGAAGTGATTATCAGGGTACATGTGCTTAATACAGCTTTCTGTGTGTTGTGTATTGTGTGTGGGCCAATGAAGGTGACAGGGGAGAGTAGTGTTGGTGTGTTGTTTGTGGGTAAGTGTGTGTGTAGGGGGGCAATGTCTTGTTAGAATCCTGAGGGGACTTCCAACATCCTAAGTTTAAAAAAAACTTTTACAATTGCGCCTATTTTTGGCTCCAAAATGAGCTATTTTGCCTGGACTAGTTCATATCCTCATACTCATAAACACTATAACAACTGAAATAGTGGTGCTGTGGACTCAATGACTATGGTTGACATTTGCATTAGGTCTGTGTTCCACATTCTTTCGTTATCTCCGTTATTCAAACCCTTTATGGACAGCTAGACAGTTAAAAACCGACTTCTCATTCTGCATCTTCACTCTCTCCATCTGCAGTTGCATGTTGTCATATGCCTTTTTGTTGAATGATTGGCTGGATGTTATCTTTGAAACATTGTGAATTCTTACAAGATTGCATGTGTGTTCACGTTTTATCGTTATTTTGCAGGACTTGCACAGGAGAATAGATCAAACTCGTCCTTTTGCATCCTTAGAGGACAGCCAGTTTAATTATGGCTTCAACTCTAAAGCACTACAGAGAGTTGTAACATACTGGAGAAATATCTTTGACTGGAAGAAACAAGTGGACAGATTGAATGAATACCCTCATTTTAAAACAACAATTGAAGGTGTGTTGAATACGTAAATGTGATTGGAAAAGTGTGTTGTGGGTCTTAGATACTAGAATGCTAGAATGACTCAATTTAAAATCTGTAATGTATTTGTTGATAAATTCCAGGAATCAGTGTCCACTATATCCATGTCAAACCAAAGAGAAAAAACAATTGTTTACCCATAATCATGGTACATGGTTGGCCTGGCTCCTTCTACGAGTTCTATGGAATTATACCCTTTCTCACTGAGCCTGCCAACCCTGATGACTTTACCTTTGAGGTTATTTGCCCATCCATTCCAGGCTATGGATTTTCAGAGGCCCCACATAAAAAAGGTGAGTCATGAAAGGAATTCTTTCAGCCGAAATACCATTCCTGTCGCGGTTTATGCAACATTCTGTTATTTCGCTTTTTTCGTACTGTGTAATAGTGAACAGTAAACAATAAAAGTTGAGAGGTCATGAAGTCTGTCAGTCAGTCTTGTCACTAAATTGTGATCCTGTGTTAACGTGACAGTTTATTTAAAAGTCGAGTACAGCGAATTGATATGCAAGTCTGAATATGGACAGAAAAGTGGAACTACTTCACAGCCATGAATATGGACAGAAAAGTGAAACTACTTCACAGCCGTGCAAAAATATTGCACGTTCTAAATGGTGCATCACAATAGGAAATTTGACCAAGCAGTGGTATAAATGAACTTAATGAAAAGAAAACTCAAGTCATTTGGCCACTCTGGCTCTGTATCAGATCTGCTCTTGGTCCCCGATCTACAGTTTTTCACAGTGTGGTAGAAATCCTAGGGATCTACCTGGATTCTTCACTCGCGTTTAATAATCAAATCAACAGAGGGACAGTTTTTTTTTTCCACCTGAGAACTATAGCAAAGATTAAATTCTTCCTTATAAAGATTTGGAAATGGTTTTGTCACTTCAAGACTAACTAATTAGCAGCACCACAATATATCTGCGACCCATTAAGTCCCTCTTGTACAGCTGGGTCACTCAGATCTTCTTCCATCTTCTTCGTCTTCTCTCTTCGTTCCTCTCACTTTAAAACTTACAAACATATTAGATCCACCCATACTATTGAGCTTTTTAAATCTATATTAAAAACATATCTTTTTCCCTTAGCCTTTAATACTCCCTGACCCTTTTAACTAGTTTTAACTGCTGCTAATAATTATAATTCTGATTTAGTTAGTTAGTTAGATTAGCTAGTTAGTATTATTTATTTTTAAAACACTTTGAATCAACTATGTTGTATGAAATATAAATAAAAGTGACTTGACTTGACTAGAATCTCTCAATTTAGGTGGCATTCTAGTTCACTTTTCGTGGTTGGAGGCCTGAAACCTCCAACCTCCCAGCTTTCTGGAATGCAGCATTAGCCAAGAAAAGCTGTCTTTTGAATTGGCGTTAACATCTTGTTCATTTCTCTGATTGTTTGTAGATTGTAGTGTTATCCAGTTGCAAGCAGAGGCAACTTGTAAAATAGCTGCTTGTTCCATTTTGGGTTCCACCCAAGATTGAGTTGAGGCTTTAGAATTCTCCAAATTGAAGTGGAAAGTAACTAACAGTATTTTGGGTTGGGTGGGTAGGATTTGATTCTGTTTGTGCAGCCAGAATATTCCACAAGTTGATGAAGAGACTTGGTTTCTCTCAATTTTACGCTCATGGTGGAGACTGGGGTTGGCTTATCACTACAAACATGGCACAGCTTGATCCCAAGTAAGTGTCTATTATGGCTTTGCAACACAATGTTCATTTCCTGATGTGGGATGGGGTGTGCTGGGTAAGGTGACAAAAGAGGTCAATAGTGATTGATAACAGAGTGATGCTCTGCTACTGCGTCGGGATGCGGCATCACTCTGAAGGGAGATATTTAGTAGTAAAACTGTTTAGCAATCGTGCAAATCATTTGTGTACTTGTACACAAAAGTCACTGATGTGTGTCATGTAATTTGAAGTTGCAGATTTTTTTTTCTCCTGTAATAGAGGTTACAGGTTCACAAATTTATTGTTACAGGTACACAAATCCCATGCTACAACTCACAAATATACATAAATGTTTAGTCTGTGACGAGTGATTAGACCTCCGGGTAAAATGGCTAAAACTAATCAGCACAACTAGTAACTAACAAGCGATTCAAATAATGCTAAGCCCGTCCAATAAGTCCAGATATAACATTGTGATTGGGTGAACACCACAATGTCTAAATACAACCTAAACTCTGGCAATTGTTAAGAATTGATATGAAAATGTTGGTCTGATAGGATCAACTTCAGGCATACTAAAATTACTGGTGTTGTATTTAAATTTGACTTTAAATAATCATCTAAACAAAAAATGTCATATGGCGTGACTGTCCAGCATGTTTGTGATGTTCCTAATAAGAGTGTATATAAAGTATTACCATTCACATAAATAATTGGATGTTTTCTATGATCACAGAAAGTTTTGATGCCCATGCATAACGTCCAACTAAGTTCTAATCAAATATATTTTGTCCATAAAATGGTTGTCATGTGGCGTGACTCTATATTGTATATTTTCAACGGGCATTAATTTGGACATCATTGTCATGACACGGACCCTGCTTAACTAGGAAGTTACAATAGCATATCAGGAGTGATTGGCATGGTCAGGAGGTGAGGTCTGCCTTTTAGATTTTTATATAAAAAGCTCCTAATCGGACATCATCAATGGTGGTCAATAGAGGTCAAAGATTGGTGTCTTATGGTGTGACATCATTTGCATTAAAAATAGTTATTTTTCACAAATCTTCTTTATGAATTCTTAGAAATCATTGGGTACATCTCAATACATAATTCCTCTGTCCTCCTTTCCTCACTTCCAACCTTTCCTCTGACCTAGCCCCTCCGACCTAGTCCCTCCTCCAGTGATGGAAACAAGGAAGGAACAATCGATCGGAGGATGGAGGAATCGAGGGCAGACAGATAAAAGAAATGAGATGTCCTCCTGATTCATTCATAAAGTGCACAATTTATTTGCACAAGTACACTGGACTTTTGATACTGATTTACCGCTGTGTAGGTAGCAAAACCATGAGCCTAGAAAACTTTTGATTAGTGAAGTGTAGCATAGATCTGTGTACCTGTAAAAAGGAATTTGTGGACTTGTAATCTCTATGTTGTATTTACAGTCCAAAGAAAAACAAATCTGCAACTTCAAATTTTATGATGTCCATTTGTGACTTTAGTGTAGAAGTATACAATTCATTTGCACAAGTACATGGGACTTTTGCTACTGATTTACACTATGAGGATAGCAAAACCATGAGCATAGGAAACTATTTGTGAAGTGTAACATGAGATTTGTTTACCTGTAACAAGGAATTTGTGAACCTGTAACCTCTATGTAACTTGTAATTTCATGATGCACATTTGTGACTAGTGTAAGTAAGTACACAAATTATTTGCACAATTGCTGAACAGTTTTACTACTTATTTACCTCCATAGATAGGCCTATATCTACGATAATTACCGCTTCACATAACGCTATTCTGCTTATTACACGGCTACCTACTGTAGATATTAATAAAATAGCGATGATTTATCACTGTTTTAACAGTAACTTTAGTTATTAAGATGGATGATACCGTCCGCAAAAAATAAGTATTCTGTTAACTTACAGATCAGCTTATTGGTTCCGGCAACGTTCTGTCTCAATTTTGCTTGACAGCAGCCTGTTGAACTCAGCAACGGTCTGTTGTTAAGAAATATCTGTAAAACGTTATTTTAAGGTTCACATATTAGCCACAAATACATACCTAATTTATGCCTGTATTAGTGACTTGTAAGGCATGTGTTAGGCAACATCAATCATTTGTTAGGCATGTATTCACAAATTTCTTGTTTATTACTAATTAGGCCTTTATTCTTGATATAATCTTAATAATGCCCTTGTAAGCCTTGATCTCTACTTACTAAGCAGTAGTACCTACCTAAATAGAACATGTATAACCCACTAGTATAGTGTCTGAATAAATCCAGAATAGTGGAAGAACACTTGTAGAATAAGTTGTTAAGAGCTGTTTGACACAGCAACCTGGGCAGTGAAATACAACAATGACATTGAGCTACATTAAGCTATACTTGCTTATTCTACAAGTGTAGAATTTGTATACTTGCTTATTCTACAAGTGTAGAATTTATTCAGACAGTATACTAGTGGGTTATACATGTTCTATTTTGGTAGGTACTACTACTTAATAACTAGAATGCTTATTGGGCATTATTAGGATTACTGTATATCAGGAATAAAGGCCTAATTAGTCAGGAACAAGAAATTTGTGAATACACGCCCCACAAATGATTAATGTTGCCTAACACATGCCTTACAAGTCACTAATACAGTCATTAATTAGGTATGTATTAGTGGCTAATATGTGAACCTTAAAATAAAGTGTTACCGAAATATCAGATTACAGAATGTTGGCAAGTCCCATTGAAGTGAATGGAGCATTCTACGTAAGCAATAAATCCCGAGAGGCCGGTGTAAATGCTGGTTTTAGCACGGGTGTTGTTGCCGAGTGCCGTTAAACATCCGTGCTAAAACCAGCATTTATACCGGACTCGAGGGGTTTATTGCGCTTCTAAAACTGTTACCACGTTAACCGGCAATGGTTTCATTAATGGAAAACACAACCACGAGAAATATAGCAAGTTATTCCTTGATACCAATTCCTCCGCCAAAAAACATACTTCCTCTTACTGAATGGTTGCCAAGTAACACATATGCGCTTCTCCATTCACTTT
>JAODXP020000029.1:12400262-12490293 GCA_027497455.2 Sardinella longiceps
TCTTGGCCAATAATCTCTGATCATGTTTCATAATGCATTATTAACTACTGAACCCACCCTTTCCTTGCATAGATAAAAGCGAGAGAGCAAGAGAGATGAGCACCAGTAACATGGAAGCATTAAAACAAAGGCTTGCAAAGATGTATGAATCCACTGATGAGTGCCCAGAGAACCTCAAAGAGATCAACACAGAGGTCCACATCACTAAGGGCGTGGGCCAAGAAGTCAACACTCAACATTACACTCGACAAATGAAGACGCAATGTAGCAGGGGAAGATCTCCACAAACCACCATCAAGTGCAATGACATTTTCAAATTCTCAACTGAATCAGGAGAACCAAGAAAAACAATTAGATCAGTCATGACCATGGGGGTTGCTGGCATAGGTAAATCCATCATGGTACACAAGTTCATTCTGGACTGGGTTAATGGAATTGCTAATCATGACATAGAATTTGTCTTCCATTTTCATTTTGGTGATTTGACATTACTTAAAGACAAACAGTTCAGCCTACAAAGCCTTATCCTTTACATCTATCCTGAGCTGAATGATATTGGTTGTGCAAATGTATTGAAAGAATCCAAAATCCTATTAATCTTTGACGGCTTGAATGAGTGCACCCTTCCTCTGAATTTTACGGATGGCTTAAAGTTGTCCGACATCACTGAGACCTGCTCAGGAGAAACAATAATCGTCAACTTAATCCAAGGAGAGCTCCTTCCTTCAGCGCTCATTTGGATAACAGCACGACCAGCAGCTGCAGGGGGGATTCCCTCCAAGTTTATCCACAGGTGGACAGAAATTTTGGGTTTCAGTGATCAACAGCAGCTGGAGTACTTCAAGAAAACAGTCAAAAATGAAAGTGATGCAATCAGACTTGTCAAAGAGATCAAGGACCCAAAGGGATCAAGGGTCCTCAACATCATGTGTCAAATACCATTTGTGTGCCATATTGTAGTGACTTTGTTCAAGGAAATGCCTAAGGAGGGCGAGCTCCCCAAAACACTGACTGAAGTCTTTGCCCATTTTCTCCTTATCCAGATTACTGGAAAGAATCTGAAATGTGGCAAATCGGAATTGTGCAGGCAGGAAATTCTACAGTCTAAAAAAGATGCGATCATAAAAATGGCAGCCTTGGCTTTTACATTCTTTGACAAAGGTAAAACACAGTTTTCTGAGGAAGATTTAAAAGTGTGTGGAATTCATGTTGACCAAGATTCCGACAATATAAAATATTTAGCAGGGTTACTCAAAGAGGAGCCTCTGTTCCACAACAGGAAGTTGTACCGCTTTGTCCATCCAAGTGTCCAGGAGTTTCTTGCTGCCCTCTATGTTTTCCACTCATTTGCCAATGGCAACTTTGAGTTGCTGAAGTCTTTTCCCATGGAAAGTCAACAGCTGCAAGACCTAATGGAGAGTATGGTGAAGAAGTCCCTGCAGAGTGAGAATGGACACCTGGACCTTTTCATCCACTTCCTCCTGGGCATTTCTCTGGAGTCCAATCAGAAGCTCTTCGAAGGGTTATTGACACACCCACAGGAAAGATCAGCTGATGTCAAGAAAATGGTACAGTGCATAAAGGACAACATTGGCTGCTTCAACAAGTCCACCGAGAGGTGCATGAACCTCATGCTCTGTCTGTCAGAACTCAAGGACCGTTCTCTGTATGAGGAGGTGCATAATTACATAAAGTCAGGGAGTATGCTCTCGCCTACCATTTGTTCAGTCCAACGGATAAAGGGAGAGCACGACTGGTTATTACAGTCTGGGGTTGTAGAAAGGCTCGGTGAGTTATCATATTGTGATTAGAGCCTGCAGCTAAGCTGAGGCATAAGTGCTGTGCCGACATACTCTACTTACACATCTGGACCTTTTAATAGCAACTACATACAAAGTTGTGTATATATGTCATTTGTGTTTTCAGCCTAGTTAGCTGTGGTCTTAAGAGAGAGTCCTGTGAAACATTAACTTCTGCTCTCCAGTGTGAGAACTCACCACTGAAGGAGTTGAACCTGAGTTGCAATGATCTGAGAGATGCTGGTGTTCAGGTGCTGTCCCTGGGACTATGCCATAAAAACTGCAATCTGGAGATACTAAGGTTAGTAAATATTGTTAAAATCAGATGAAATAAAAGATCACAATCACAATTCACAACAACATTTTGCTTTCCTCCAGGCTTGCCAGCTGTAACCTAACAGGAGCTTCCTGTAAAACTCTGGCCTCAGTTCTCCAGTCCTCAGAGTCCCTCCTGAGAGAGCTGGACCTGACCAACAATGACTTATCAGATGATGGAGTGCAGGAACTCTCACTTGCATTAGGCCACCCCAACTGCAGACTTGAAACATTGATGTAGGTACTGATAATGCTGAAGTACAATCACTAGATTTCAATTTGTTGTGTCATTACTGTGAGTAGCACAGTTCAGCTTTTTCCACAGATCTGATAGCAATTTGTGGTGCTTCACTGTGGTGTGGTGGTGATCAGTGGAGTAGGTGTGTGCAGCAGGTGGTGTTCAAAGTTCAAACACACTTTCTGCCATTAAGCATATATCATACACCCACACAAACATACTTGTCTTGTTCATAAAAGACATCTGCTGAGACTATTTTAACGCTACAAGAGGCATTTGACATTAGGCTATTCAGTATGATCTTACTTAAAGTAAGTTATTTAAAATAGTCTTCAGAAAACCGCTTAAAACAATTTTTAACAGAACACTGCCCTCATCACCTTAACTCCATAGCCTACATGGCAGGCCATGTGTTGGGCTTTATGTTGGAGAAAACATGTCTGTTAAAGGAATGCGCTGGAATGAATTAACACATAGCCGTTCTTTTACAGTGTGCTACTGATAGCCACCATAATGACCGAATTTTGTGTTATGCAGACTTTACAATGATACATTGTTCTCTTCTGGATTTTGTTGTTGTGTTTTCTCTTGTTTTTGAAAATGAGGAAAAAAATAGTAATGAAACAGTTCTGTCATCTTAGTCTTGCCGGAAGTAATCTCACCGGACAGTCTTGCAGACTGTTGGCCGCAGCTCTCCAGTCAGGTAACTCACACCTGATACATCTTGATCTGACCAACAATGACCTAGGAGAGGCAGGTGTGGATGAGCTATCTGCTGGACTCAGTCATCAGAACTGCAAAGTGGAAATACTGAAGTATGTTTCTGTTATACTATAAATGCGTGTAGAGTACACTGTAAAAACGATTTGTAATGGTTACTTGAAAAATGTGTGGAAACTCGTTGCCTCAAATGAGTTGAGTAACTATAGCCTAACTTATCTTTTTAGGTGTAAAGTGCTTTTAACTTGAAAAAGATAAGTTATAGTTACTTAACTCATTTGAGGCAACGAATTTCCACACATTTTTCAAGTAACCATTACAAACCGTTTTTACATTTTACTACAGCACCTCTATATTTCATATTCACTCTATTCACTTCTGTTTTCTGTCTCCCTCTATCTGAAATGCTTTCCATTTCTCAGGCTCTCTGGGTGTCTGGTGTCAGAGAAAGCTTGTAAGGATTTGACCTTTGTTCTATCAAAGCTTAGTTCCCTGATAGTGCTTTACCTAAGCTACAATCACACAGGACAATCTGGATTAAGTCTTTGCTCCAAACATCAAGACAAAAGCCTCCAAATAAAGTAAGAAGGGGGCGCAAGTGACCATTTTCCATGTTGATTCAGCTTTATACTGACATATTTCTTTAACAACCTTTGTGCACCAATTAAATTTCTTTTCTTCTTTAGCATAGATTGTAACGCTGAGCAGTGGATGAAAAGAGGTCTGCAAAAATGTGAGTGAATTTATGTACACATTAAAATATAATGCTTGGGTGATTTGGGGATTGTTAAGTTTGCTAGCAAGAACAGTGTGTGCAAACTTTCACTGCAAATGATTAAGGTTTACTTGAGACAAGGCACATCAACAAGATCATATTTCTACCAATGGGAAGATAGAATAATTGTAAACAAATTGAGGAAGGGCTGTAAAAAATATTTTAAGACAGCACCCTCCATAATAATTGGCACTCATTTGAAAGCTGACTGAAAACATGTGTGAAGGCTGTGTAAAAATCATTTATCAGTAAAGTTCCTTAATAATTACACAATTAGAACATAATCACAACATGCTGTATTTAGAAATAAATACTTGCAGAGAAGCAGAATTCTGATAAAGAATCATGTCAGGGTTCCCACGCGTCCTGGAAAACCTGGAAAACCTGAAATTTTAGAGATGGCCTTTCCAGTCATTGAAAACACCTGGAAATTGGCTAAAATGTTAAAATGTCCTGGAAAAATTATGTACTGACCTGGAAAATTATAATTTAATTTAGCCACTCATTCAGATTCGCAGACACTTGCTGCTTTTTGATAAGCTGGGGAGATACATTTGTCTGGTTTGTATTTTTAAATAGAATAGTATATAGTCAGGGAGCCAAAGTCTCAAAAATGGGTTGAACCGGACATGGTCTGATACTTTTTATTTGAGTTTTTTCTGTTAATTTTGACCCTAAGAACCAATAATTGGAGGGTCTGCTCTGCCGGAAATATCGCGAAAGAAAATTGTGCCTATTTTAGTGTATACAGTGTATTATTCATCAGATAAATGTGAAATGTGTTTTTCTTTTCCCTTCAAATACTCAGTGCCTGTCCAGAAATACATTCCATATGCACAGAACACATGTGCTGACAACGTCCACTAAATAGTCAGGGAGCCAAAGTCTAAAAAGCTCAAGAAAATAGGTTGAACCCGACACCGTCTGTTATACTTTTCATTTGTGTTTTTTTGGTTAACTTTAACCCTTGTAACAAATAATTGGAGGGTCTGCTCTGCCGTAAATATCGTGAAAAAAGGTATTTTTTTGTGTGTTTGATGATGGTAGTATTAAACACATTAAACAAACTCAAAATAAAAGAACACCTGGTTGCAACATGCCAAAATACACTGCATTGCTAGCATATCTTTAAACAGAGTAATTATCACTCCTAAATCATTATGATTAAAGATCATAGGATCGGGTTCTGTTCCAGTATTTAATCATAATGATTTAGGAGTGATAATTACTCTGTTTATCATTAACGTTAAGTAAAGATATGACTAATATTTCTTCATGTTAATTAGGCCTGTTTCTATAGGCCTATATATATCACAAAAATATAGCGAACAACATCAAACAACATTATCTGTATTGTGTTCACAGCTTTGCCTGAAATGTTTTCACTGACAAATTTGAAGAATGATGTGCCTTGTTATCTAGTGCTTGTACATGTAGGTTATAAGGCACGATCTGTATTTTTCAATCATCACCCATTTAGAATGTTGATAAACCTGTAAATAACTGTGGCCCTCTGATAATTTATGCCTGTGACTGAACACCTGCAGTTCCAACACCACTCCCTTTTCTGGTGGTTTGAGTCCTGGCACATACTGTACAACAACAAGACGTTTCGAAGTGCTATGTTGGCGGACAAGTTATGATTCCATAAAGGCCACACACACACAAGTTTCAATGCCAGCAGCGAGGCACATTAAACAAGCTCAAAATAAAAGAACACCTGGTTGCAACATGCCAATATACACTGCATTGCTAACAAATAGCCACAGTTTTACTCGGGGGTCTATCACTGGTCTCCAGACTATACTGTTATAGTCTGGCATGTCAGGCTAGTTATCTAGTGCACTAAGCAAAATTGTACAACAGGGCTATGCTGGAATTAGGCCTACACCAAACCTTGATTTTAAAAGATCTCATTCTAAACATGAATTTGCTCACTACGCCGATCACCACTGGCCAGTCATACCTCTTTATTTCATAGGTATAGCAATAAAGGAAATTCTATTAGCATGTTGTTGTATCGAGAATTGGTGTATTGTTGTTCCGATAACATTAGCCTACACCTCGATCCGTGTCCTTGAATTTGAGGGAAAAAGCCTTGAAATGTCCTGGAAAAGTCCTTAAATTTGATGTTGAAGAAAGAGTGGGAACCCTGTGCATTGCTAGCATATCTTTAAACAGAGTAATTATCACTCCTAAATCATTATGATTAAAGATCATAGGATCGGGTTCTGTTCCAGTATTTAATCATAATGATTTAGGAGTGATAATTACTCTGTTTATCATTAACGTTAAGTAAAGATATGACTAATATTTCTTCATGTTAATTAGGCCTGTTTCTATAGGCCTATATATATCACAAAAATATAGCGAACAACATCAAACAACATTATCTGTATTGTGTTCACAGCTTTGCCTGAAATGTTTTCACTGACAAATTTGAAGAATGATGTGCCTTGTTATCTAGTGCTTGTACATGTAGGTTATAAGGCACGATCTGTATTTTTCAATCATCACCCATTTAGAATGTTGATAAACCTGTAAATAACTGTGGCCCTCTGATAATTTATGCCTGTGACTGAACACCTGCAGTTCCAACACCACTCCCTTTTCTGGTGGTTTGATGGAGTCCTGGCACATACTGTACAACAACAAGACGTTTCGAAGTGCTATGTTGGCGGACAAGTTATGATTCCATAAAGGCCACACACACACAAGTTTCAATGCCAGCAGCGAGGCACATTAAACAAGCTCAAAATAAAAGAACACCTGGTTGCAACATGCCAATATACACTGCATTGCTAACAAATAGCCACAGTTTTACTCGGGGGGTCTATCACTGGTCTCCAGACTATACTGTTATAGTCTGGCATGTCAGGCTAGTTATCTAGTGCACTAAGCAAAATTGTACAACAGGGCTATGCTGGAATTAGGCCTACACCAAACCTTGATTTTAAAAGATCTCATTCTAAACATGAATTTGCTCACTACGCCGATCACCACTGGCCAGTCATACCTCTTTATTTCATAGGTATAGCAATAAAGGAAATTCTATTAGCATGTTGTTGTATCGAGAATTGGTGTATTGTTGTTCCGATAACATTAGCCTACACCTCGATCCGTGTCCTTGAATTTGAGGGAAAAAGCCTTGAAATGTCCTGGAAAAGTCCTTAAATTTGATGTTGAAGAAAGAGTGGGAACCCTGCATGTATTTAAAGAATTGTTTTTGACAAAAAAAATATGGGGTTCAAATGAGCCTTATATGACCTGTTGGATGAACCAAGCATGGCACACTTTTATTGATTTGACAGTGACAGTCAGATTTTTATTTAAAATGCTCAAGTATTTCATGGAACTCATAATGGCATCCACCCCAATGACATTCCTAGATGCTTTAAAATTAAAACAACCCCAAAATATCACAGACATTTCACCATAACTATTAGTAGTCTTATAGTTGCCTCACACACCATAAACCAAACAGCAAATTTTTCATCCCATCTGACCCTATCACACCCCTAACTCACATTGCATTTTCCACCTGTGATATACAGTATGACTTTGCCTCATCAAAATAAGGCTCACAACACACACACACACACACACTGAGAGAGAGAGAGAGAGAGAGAGAGAGAGAGAGAGAGAGAGAGAGGATGCGAGTGTATACTGTGTGGTAAATGTTTCCTTGTCTTGTTCAGATGCCTGTGAGCTCACACTGGACATAAATACAGCATACCCAGAATTTGTCCTCAGCGAGAACAACAGAAGGGTGACCAGGATTGAGGAAGACCAGGATTACCTTGACCTTCCCCAGAGATTTGATGGCTGCCCTCAGCTGCTTTGCACTGAAGGCCTGACTGGTCGCCACTATTGGGAAGCTGAGTGGAGCGGGAAAGAAGCTGTCATAGGGGTGGCCTACAAGAGCATCCGTAGGAAGCTACACGGTGCTGACTGCAAGATTGGTTTGTACACTCAGTCGTATGGTTTGTGGTGTGAGGGCAGCATTTACTCTGTCAGGCACAACAAAAATAAGACAGACGTGCCTGCCCCTCCATCTGGTTGCAGCTGCTTTGGAATTTACCTGGACTGGCCAGCTGGCATACTGTCATTCTATGCTGTGTCATCAGGGAAACGCACCCACCTACACACATTCCACTCTAGGATTGATGATCCACCACGCCCTGGGTTCTCGGAGGCCCTCTACCCTGGGTTTTGGCTTCACTTGAACACCACTGTTGTGCTGAGAGAGGTTATATAAAGGTCATCAAAAATTCTGGGGGGCGGGGTTAGTTTGCCCAGGGCACCAAACAGGCTAGGACCGCCCCTACATTGGCTTTAAACCATAGAGCACCAGACAGTAAAACTTGGGTGGTTAGGTACATGTTATTTGATTTTTTTTTTAACTTTCTATAGCAATTTAGGATTACGTCTCATGTTAAGCACATTAGTAGATTTTCCCTTATCCAAATGAGGGAAGTGAGAACAGATACTTCTTTTGCTTCTCACTAAAGGGCATGAGGGTTTTTTTGTAACACAAATTTTTGAACATTGCCACTGCACATTTTCAGATTGTTGTGTAATTCTCCACCATGTTTTGCCACCCAGTTGTTAACCTGTCAATTTTGTACCATGTTAGCTCAATTAGACTGGGATTTCAAGTTAAAGTTGAGCCATAAGCTACTCAAACTCATATCATTGATTGAATTTTATTCTACAATGACTAAAGTATATGGTAACAAAATTGTTACATGTAGGAGTATATGGACACCCGCATACACCCGGATACTGAGATACTATATCTACTATATCTACATTTACTATATCTGCCTTTTATCTTTACCAGGATTCTGAAGGTTTTGTTGTGTGATTTAAATTAGAAAAAGACGGTACTGAAATACTAACCTCACTCACGTCAGATGATTTGTTATGCTGCAAGCAGGCTACTCCATCTGATATTTCATCATAAGAGATTTGCGTCATCAAAAATTCTTGCATATAAATTATCAGTGGTTAAAGTGGGATTTGGCAGGGGGGGAACTCTCATCTCACAAACAAAGAAAAATGTACAGAAGAATAGGAATATACTGTTAATTTCTCTGAGGTGTCGGTACTGCGTACCCCCGCGTCCCCCACCCTAACCCCCCACTTTAACCCCTGCATATAATTAGACAAACCACAGGGAAGAAAAACATTCAAGTGTGTCTCACACTCCTTTCTGTTTCCAGGATGTCAACTATCAGCAGCGGATGTTGGCATTATGTTACCTGGCATAGGGACACAGACGAGTCAACATGGACCCAGAAACCTGGGTAGAGCGCATCTGTGAACTTAGAGTAGAAGGTGTGGAGGTGGGTGAGATTCCCGGAAGATACGCTATAGAAAGACAAAGTACCGGCCGGTTTGTCCAGGTACACCCCCACTCTCCTGGAGTGAGTGGAAGACGAGGCTGGGGGAGGAATGACTGTTTTGTTCTTGTTGTGTCTCACAGCGTACCGCTCGCCCTCACACCACAGACCGCAAGACTTGTTGTCCAGGCCAATCTTGCAGTCGGCCCCCCATCTCTTCCTACGGATGCTCCTGTAGGCCACTCCGATCACAGCTTCTTTTCCACTCCACTCTGCTTCCCAGTAGTGGCGCCCTTCCAGGCCTTCTGTGCAAAGGACCTGGCTGCAGTGGTCGAATCGGTCCTGGTGGTCTGGGTATGGCTGCTCCTCATCCACTCGTGTCAGTGTCTGGTTCCCGTCGGATAGCTGCACCTCAGGATGAGCCGTGTTTTCGTCCAATGTGAGCTTCCAGGCATCTGCAAACATGTATGATAGAGTATATAGAGTAAATTTGTTTGCATTATCTGAGGCAGTAAGTCACTGAAATTAAAGTAGAATGGAGGTGTGATAAGGACTGAAAGTATATTTGCAACATCATGAAAAGTTTGAACATTTGCTGGAGAATAGAATTATGTTCCGTTCATGCAAGCCAGAGAAGACCAGTTGCTACCAATTAAATTTAACTAAACAAATTAAAATTAAAATATACAAGAAAGCAGTAGTTTCATGACAGAAATAGCCACAACACTTAAAAGTTTCACACCATTTAAGTTTTCACACTATTGTGTGAATGAATGCACAATGAGACTGTGTACTTGTGCATACATTAAGACTGCATGTGTGTGCACATTGGCATACGACAGAAATATATCAATATGACTTGGACACCCTGAATGGAATGGATAGACATTTCGACATTTCATACTTACATTTTCTTAAGCCTGGTTTCAGCCAGCGACTATCATTATGGTCCACCCTGTATTGAGGGGGATTCAGAATTATATATTTTATGTACAAACATACCAAGCCTGTACCAATATTTATATAAATTTAAGATGTAAAGAACTACAATATGCCAAACCATAATTGAGAGGGATAAATATGGCATTTCATATGCACACAAAATGAGTTGGCAACATTTTTTTTTTGAGTAAATTGTAGCAGGGAGCAGGCTTCACTCAGGGTTCAGTATAACTTTTAAGGGTGCTGGCCCAAATGAAAACTTCACATTAAACAGAAAAAGGGGCGCACCTTGCATCAAACGTCCTATATTTGTGCACAGAAACGCGTCTGTGCACAAATATAGGACGTTTGATGCAAGGTGCGCCCATTTTTCTGTTTAATTTGAAAAAAAAATTTCTTCAATTTGCATTGGCATCCTCTGCATGTAGTAAGTAAGTAGAATGTATTTCTAAACCACATTGAAACACCGTTTACACTGACAAAAGTGCTGTACATAAGTGTAAAATTAACATATAAAGAAACAAAAACAACTGATTTAAACATAAACAACAAGAGACAAGCACAGTAAAACAGATAAAAACAGTGAAGACTGATAGAATCTGTGGCTTGAGCATGGATTTAAAAAACCCTTTGCCAAGACTGAGTCGGCTTTAGCACTATTATTAGAACTCACTTGAGGTTTTCCAGATGGCATTTGCTGTCCTCCAGACATGCAGTGTCTCCTAGGCAATTGTAGCTCAGGTCCAGCTCTTTAAGATGGGGGTAGCTCTGTCTAAGAGCAGAGGACAGGAAACTGCAACCCCTTTCTGAGACGAGGCAACCAGAAAGTCTACAACAAAAAGATGTTGGGTTGGATAAACAAGTGTCGAGGCAGCACAACCAAGTGTTCACAAAGGCCTTAATTACATGCATAATCACTTAAAAAAACATAACAAAAGAAATGGACAGAAAAGTACACTCAGACCAGAGTTCTTCTAAAGCCATAAGTCCTGAACTGATGGTGACTGTCATGAAGCCGATTTCAAAGACAGGATACATTTGCATTTGTTAAAAGTATTTAATGTTGCCCCACATAGAATATAATATAATTCTTCTATGAAGGGTACTTACTTTAGCATTTCTAGTTTGCAGTGAGGGTCAGCCAGTGCACCTGACAGCTTCTTCACCCCGAGGTCACCCAAGTCATTATTAGACAGGTCTAGATCTGAGATGGTAGAGTGTGACCACCGCAGGGCTGAAGCCAGCTCCTCACAACAGCCTCCAGTCAGACTGCACTTGGCAAGTCTACAATCAAGGCCAAGAGATAAACAAAATCATTGAAAATATATCACTGTAACTCCTTCTACTCTAGCAGAGATCAATTTTTCTCCAGCCTCCAACCAAATCTGTCTGATCAGACATAAAATACAGATGTTGCATTTCATTTACTTATTTGTGGCTGGTATCGGTACTATTTACATTTTAGAAAATCATTAGATCTGGATTTGTACCTCAGTGTCTTGAGTTTGCAGTTCTGGTGGCACAGTGCTGAACACAAGTCCTTTACACCTAGATCAGCCAAACTGTTGTTGGTCAGGTCCAGCTCTGTTAGATGTGAATCAGCATGCTTAAGGGCTTCTGCTAGCAGCTTACAGGAACTTCGTGTCAAACTACAGCTTGCAAGCCTGTAAAGAGAATTAGGGCTCAAAAGTTCATTCTTTGTCCAAAACACTTGAATAACCTGTGACTTGAAAAACAGCATGGACGAAACAGATTGGAGTCTAACTCATTCACTAGTCTGAAAAAGATTAGTGGCTCTCGATCAGCCTTAAATCCAAGACCATTAATGTAATTATTTGAAAGTAATGTTTTTTTGAGTCTTTTAAGCTTCCTTCAATGCATGTAAAAACTTCAAGGTGTTAAGTCTGCTGTTTCGGTGAGTCAACCCAACGACTAGCACGTTCAACCCAGAGTCTCCTACTGAGTTGAATCTCAGATCCACCTCTGTCAGCTGTGTGCCCTCTGACTGCAAAGCAGACGATATAATTTCACATGAGTCTTTGGTAAGACCACAGTGAACAAGCCTACAAAGGAAGAAAGAAAGGGGTAACATATAAAAACATATAAATGCATGTATTCAATCTATCTCATTTGTTTTATAGTGTTTTAATACCTAAAGGAATGTTCTGGCACATTTCAATCCTAGGGATAAGCATACAGAAAAATTTAAACCTAATCCAAGTTAATTTGAAGGTGCAATTAAGTTCAACTGAGTCTGTATACCAAATTTCCTCAGTTCATTTTTTTTCTTTCCTCCATGACCTTGTACAAGTTCAAATGCACTGGAATATTATTTTTAAAACCTATATCGAATACCATCACCATGACCATCTACAGCGAGCAGCATTACAACAAGGGTCTAATGCTGATTTTATCAATCATTTTGATCAATTTGCCCATGCAGTTTGTCATTTGGTTAAAGAAATTATCCGGCAATTATCAACACTTAGCCCTGCTGTTTCACTTTGCCAAGTGCTGGCTGCTAAGTGTTGATTCACTCCAGATAATTCCTTTAATTCTCCCATTTACATATGTCATATGCAGTCAAATTGAAATGTTGTGCTGTAGCAAAAATGAAAAAAACCCTTGTCTTCCATACCGAGCCTTTCTGCAGCTCCTCACAGCGATCACCAGTCTCATGCGCCCTTTATCTGTGGTGTTGTACTCAGTCAGGTCAAACATGTCCTGTGTGTCCTCTGACACCAGGCGAATGTAAGCCAGGATGGAACAGATGGCTGGTGAGAGCAACTCCCCTGACTCCACGTAGCGACGCACCTCCTCGTGAAGAGATTGGTCCTTCAGTTCAAGCAGGCACAGCAAAAGGTTCATGCATCTCTCTGTGGACTGGTTGTGTGTGTTGATTATATTTTTGATGAACTGGACTGTCCTTGTCGTACATCCTGTGTCTTGAGTAGGTGTGAGCAGCCCTGCAAAAAGCTTCTGGTTGTACTCCAGAGATAGGCCCAGAAGAAAGCGGAGGAAAAGGTCCAGATGTCCATTCTGACACTGTAGGGATTTCCTCACAGCGCTCTCCAGTAGGTCATGTAGCAGTTGACCTTTCATTTCGAAGGATGCAAGTGCTTCCCGGTTGCCATTACAGAACGAGTAGAACACAAATAGAGCTGCCAAGAACTCCTGAATGCTTAAGTGCACAAAGCAGAACACCTTCTTCTCAAGAAGTCCAGTCTCAGAGACAAACAATTCTGTGCACATTCCGGATTTCTCCATGTCATTGTCTTTGTCAATATTGTACTTTTCCAAGTCTTCCTCAGTAAAGAGTATGTTATCATTTTCCAACTCTCGATATGCTATCTCTGACAGTTTCAAGATCACTTCTTTGTTGGACTTCCAGACCAGCATAGGATCTTTGTGTTCTTGAACCACATTCTTCAGCTCCTTTCTAGTGAGCTGGATTAAGAGAAATTCCCCAAAAAGCTCAGTCAGTGTTTGGGGAATTTCTCGCTTGTCCTTGGACCCCCTTCTCAAAAAAACAGTGGCTAAAATCCAGCAGAATACAGGTATATCACACATGATATAGAGACTCCTTGAATCCTTAATCTGTTTCATGACAGTGTCTGCTTCTGTATGGTCTTTAATTTTGTTCCTGAAGTACTGCTCCTTCTGGTGGTCACTAAAACCATGGATCTCAGTCCAGCGGTCTATATATAAAGGGGGATTTGATGGGCTGCTGCTGGTCTGGTTGTGACCCAAATGGAAGCAGAAGGTACCAGATTCTCATTCAGAAGGTTCACTATCAACACATCCACTGATGACTTTTCTGTTATATTGTCCAAAGAATCAAATCCACTGAAATTTAAGCGGAATTTACTCTCATCTAAACCATCAAAGATGAATATTATCTTGGCTTTGTCAAACAACTCCTCTTTGTCACGTAGCATAGGGTGATATTTGCAGAGAAGTTCGAGCAGACTAAGCTGATCATTGATGAATAGATTAAGTTCACGGAAAGGAAGCAAGAAGATAAAATCCACATTTTGATTGGCTTTTCCTTCTCTCCAATCCAGGATGAACTTCTGCACGGCTACACTCTTACCAATGCCAGCAATCCCTTTGGTCATGACTGTTCTTATTCGTCTCTGTTCTGTTCGGACTGTTGTGATTTGTCCTTGATCGAAAATGTCATTGCAGTTGATCGATGCTGCATTTTGTGACTTTACACGAATCTGTTGAAACTCGTGTTGAGTTTTCACGTCTTCATTCACTACGTCTGTGATGAAGAGTTCAGTGTAGACATCTTTGAGGCGTTGAGGCATTTGTTCCCTGCCAGTGCCTTCAAACAGCAATTCACTTTTCCTCCTTAATTTACTCTTGATTTGTTCACAAACCCCCTTCATGATGTTTTCATCTAAACAAAAGAGAGAAAACAGAGGAATTGTTAACATATATTGACGAATATGGCCATTGTTGCATGGCAAACTGAAGCAAGTAGCCCAATAGTCCTGCTATTGGGAGACAATAGAGAAAGAGGAAACAAAAAGTTCCCATGTGCTGTACATACCACATTCAGTTCTACTCTTTGTGTGTTCACTGATTTTACTGGTGCTTTCAGCTGTGCAAAAGAAGTAGAAGAAGCAAGGTCCAGTTAATTAAGTACACCATAGAAGAAATCAAGTCAAGCTGTAAAAGTCCAGCTTCAGAAAAGTAAATAGCTACGTTTCAATCCTACTTCTTAATGAGCATTTCAGTTGTGCAGATTTGGACCTGTACTTATATAAATAAATGTGAATATTAATTTGATTCGCTTGAGGAGGGTGGATTCATTTTTGATGTGGAATCAAAAATCTAGAATGATAAGGCATAATGCAAAGTTGATGGGAACCGTTTTGGGTAGTCAAAAACCATACTCCTGGTGGCATTGCATTTTGATACCACAGCTGGTTGGAACATGTCTTTTAAAGGGGTGGTTCAGAATTTTCGATGTTAAACCTCATTTCCAAGTAAGCCTGAGTGATCTATGTCACTGGAGACCGTTTTCAACTCATTTCATCCAGTCCTTCTGTCAGCTACGTTCGCTGGTGCTCGGCTAACGCAAGTGAATGGACACTGCTAGCCTGGCAATAAAAGACAGTCTTACCCACTCTGCAGTCTCCCTTAGGCAAGTGAATTAATATGCCAGGCCATCGATGTGTACGTCCAAGCTGATACAATCATCTCTGAGGTACAACTACCCTTGAAAAATGTTATATTTTGCCTACATTGTTCCCTGTTTGTTGCAAGGTGTGCAAGACAGCGGATTGATATTACCTCTGTCTATCGTCACATTAGTCAAACAACTAACCTCAGCAAGGTAATATTCCGCTGCTGCTGAGAAAGTAGTCCCTCAAAATATAATGTTATCATGGCGATTCAAGGGTAGTTTTTCTTTTACGATGTTTTTTTAATCAACACCGATGACCTGGCATATTAATGTATTTGCCTAAGGGAGACTGCAGAGTGGGTAAGACTGTCTTTTATTGCCAGGCTAGCAGTGTCCATTCACTTGCGTTAGCCTAGCACCAGCGAACTCAGCTGATAGAAGGACTGGATGAAATGAGTTGAAAAAGGTCTCCAATGACAGATATCACTCAGGCTTACTTGGGAATGAGGTTTAACATCGAAAATTCTGAACCACCCCTTTAATATAATATTCATTTTTTATTTTCATATTTTTTTTTTGTTTTCATTCGAATAAAAGTTGATGGAAACACACACATGTACAGTACATATGATAAGTAGCAGAAACGTTGGTAATGTGAGTAAGTTGAATGCTTGAATGGAAAACTAATGTTTTAGATGTATTGATTTTACCTGTGTTGCCTCCTTGATTTTACAAATTAGAAAGTGCTGATAAGAAACAGATGATTTAGAAAGTGTTAGGAGCAAGTGATGTGAAAGTGGATGCAAGTTCATACCTGTATGGTACTGAATGGATACTGGGCCATTGAATGTATTTCCCGTCAGTGTTGCACTGTTGACAGTTCCACCACTCTCAGCCTTCATGGAAGATGAGATGTAGGGTGTCTGGAGTGGCTTGGATGAAGGGGGAAGCTCCTCGGTGCTGTAAGTAGGGACTGTTACAAAGACACAAAGAATAAGAAACAACTACAGTAAAGAAAAACTTCAATTCAATATAAAATTCAATATTCAATATAGGTATAAGTTTACAAAGCACTAACTCTTTCTAATGTTTTACCATTTCCATAGGTAGCAATATTACTTATTATTGGTAATGTTACTAATAATGAAATATTGATTGTGCACATTTCAATTGACATTGTCTCACCAGACTTTTTGGACACATCGGTTGACTCTCTGTTAAAAAAAGACATCATCTCCATTAGAATGTTTATTGAATTCTTCACTAGGAATTTAAAATAGCCTATTGATCATAAAAACAGATAGAGAGCAGTGAGGAAGAGGTGGGTGTCTTCTTTGGTGTTGTTTTTACAAAAAATGGAATCAACAGTTTGACAAAAGTCTCTGCAGATCAATTTCAACATAACCTCAAACATAAACAGCAGAGGCACCCAGCAACACTGACTGAATGAATGTCTCAGGACCCCGATCAATAGCCAAGCAGCTTATCAATCGCTACACTGTAAAAAACGATTTGTAATGGTTACTTGAAAAATGTGTGGAAACTCGTTGCCTCAAATGAGTTGAGTAACTATAACTTGAAAAAGATAAGTTATAGTGACTTAACTCATTTGAGGCAACAAGTTTCCACACATTTTTCAAGTAACCATTACAAATCGTTTACAGTGTATCCTATCTATTCCGTTAGGGCGGTATTCTCCCCGGTGCTTAGTGCAGGCTAAAATGCATGGAGCTTAGCACTTTTTTGGACTTAAACACCTTGGAGAGTACCGTCCATCACCATTACAGCACTTACACCTCCCTCAAATCAAACTAAATCAGAAAAGAAGCACAAATTCTATGATATTACGTTTACGGACAAATAGGCCGTAAGGTGACCCTCGAAAAGTGCTTTAGAAACCAAATTTCGCTCCGCAGCCTCGCGAACAAAAAATAACCATTTCATAAATAAGAATGCGTTATGTTGAGGATTCAAACACACTTTCGCCATTGGTTGCAGTGTACTTCTATTTAAAGTATCAACGTTTAATGAAGAACTAGTGTCTCCGAGGCGTATGTACATATTCGACAGGCGTAGAAACACCTTTGCTCGCAAGAGGTACCACGGTTGAGACGTCATCAGAATGAACGAATCGGATAGCTGGTATGTCAGCTGAGCGAGTAAACAGAAGCGGCATGGCAGCTAACGTTTTAGCAGGGCGAACATCCAGCAGTAGAAACTCGACCGAAAAACTCGACCGAAAATGTAAAATAAGACAAATCTTCGAAAAGTAAGATGTGTTACATACATATATCTTCTGTTAAGCGCGAGGAAGCACAGAATTTCATCAGCAAAAGGTGGAATACCTATCGAAATGGTGTTCGACAGTGGCTAGAGTTGAAGGGTGAGAGCAGAGACTTAGCAGAAAATTTCAAACACTGTCTTGAGTTGGATTTTGAGGAAATTTCCGAAGATGCAGCTTTCCATCCCACATGCTACCGGAGGTTTATTGACAAGCGCGAAATAGAACGAGCCAAACGCCGTCTCGTGCAAGAGGCAGAGAGGAGAGATGACCAACAAGACACCCAAACAAGCGAGGCTATCCCTGCTTCATCGACTGCGACCACTCCGACCAGGAAACGTCAAGCTTGCCCATCGCGAGCTCTGGCCCCGTTCTTCCTGCCATCTGTATCTGCAAGAAAGATCGCAAATTGGTCGTCGCCGGTGGCAGACGTCAAAAGAAGCTTTGTCAAAGACACAGAGTTTAACAGCAGGTAAGACTGTGTTTCACCACCCCTCACACAAACAGTAGGTGGTCTATGCGAATGCATTCCATCCCCCAACACACACACTCACACACAGATGTTAGGAGAAGTTGAATGACTATCTAGCCTTCACTGCTGCACAATCATTGTATTTGTCTAATCTTAATGTATGTGTGAGTTGCCATAATGTGTTGTGTATGTGTGTGGGTGTGAAATTACATTTCAATAGCCTCCATAACATTCCCATGCCTACAATATCCCACTCAGTGTTTTAGATTTTTTTTTATATATATATATGGGCAATTCCAGCGTTATGGACGTGACATTTTCGTGCATTATTGATGAACAAAAGGCCAGATAACCTCCGCAAACCTAGCAGTATTTCAGAATTTTTTTTCATATTCTTCTGCAAACTCCATGGCTGAATACAGGCAAACAGAAAAAATTAATATCATGATTTGCATCATAAGAATATGAGCCTTTCAATTTGCGTTATGGACGTGACGAAAAACGGACAAACTTTTGAGAGAGCGTAGTTTTTGCTGTGAAGTGTGTGAAATTTCTAGAGAAATGTAAATATTACTACATTCATACCAAACAGGACACCTCAGTAAAGACAGAGAAAGACTTAATTTCAAATGTAAATGTAAAAAAAGTTGGTTTTCATTGGGAGACATGGCGTTATGGATGTGACGTTATGGACGTGACGTCTGGAAAAACCCTCCAAAACGATACAAAACAATTGTGAACGGTGGATTTGAACCTGTAACAAGAGAAATAGTAATATAACAATGAAAAATAACTGATAGCATTGCAGCTTTGTGTGTGTTATCACCCACTTATGCCCATTATAAGCCCCTCCATAGACTTACATTATAGCTGAATAGGGTAAAAATTTTAACAAACAGATATCCTTTCGAAACTTGCTCAGTTGAATATTTACATCGAGACAATACTTTTTTGTATTGGAAGTTTTCTGAAAGAATTTGTATGTCCATGTAGGTGAGACTTAAAGTTTTAAGGTGAGGTTTACTTTTTCGTGGAATTGCCCATATATATATATATATATATAGAATGAATCACATTTTGACTTTAATATGGTAATGGATATGTTTTTATGGATGTCATAGGATGCCTGATGTTAATATGGCACTGAATACCTGTACAGAAATGAGGCTCCTCAGCCTGATGGCCTGTCTGGTCAACACACTGCTTCTGAACCACCCCATCCCCCGTGCCATTCCCCCACCCCCCACTGCCCCTTTCTTAAACTTGTACACTTGGGATTTTTCCGCTTCTGTCTCTGTGTGTTGCTGGGCAGCCCCAGGCTCTAGGGGTGTGTCCTGGCTGTGCTGTACATCTGTGTCCTTAAGGAATACTTTTTTTGGGTGAAACACCTAGCACCATTTTTTACATCACCACTGCACCAGGAAAATGAATTGTTTTCCTGTCTATTTAATCATTCTGTTTTCTTTTCTTTTGTGCAAGGCAAGTTGCAGGAAGCTGCTGAAGCAAAGGATGACCAGAGCATCCTCATTCACATCAAGGACAGAGACTGTGTGGCTCTGGAGGTGCAGTACCACAAAAGTTGCTACCGACAGTATACAAGGTTTTTGAGTGTTCCTGTCAGAGCAGAGAAAGAATAGTAAGTCATATATTAATTTTATATAAAAACACAAACAGTACAATGTGTATCCTATGAATGAGACAGTTTGTTCTCACAACACACAACAAATGCTCTCACAACATATCTTCTTCTATATTTTTTTGTAAGGATCGAGTCACCGTTTGATCTGAGCTATAAGTTATTCTGCAAGAGGATGATACGTCAAAGGCTGCTGATCAACCAAGAGGTCCTGAGGATGAGTCAACTGAGGAAGGCATTTATTGACCTGGTGCAGTCAATTGAAGGTGTTGATGCTTCAAGCTACAGGTAATTGCACGCACACATACACATGATAGTGTGATGTTAGTTACAGTATGTGCTTCTCTTGGGAATACTTGGTATTATATCTGTTGCATAGCAAGTACACTCCACCTATAATATTTTACTCACTCTCTTAGTTGATTTGCAAAGGTGGCTATTGTATATCAGCCACAACATGAAGCCTTCCTTTGCTGGTACTCATATGACCCTTTTTTGTTGTTGTTGATTTGTTGTGTTACAGACAGGATATATTGAAGAAGAGACTCAGCCGTGATTTTCCTAAGCTAGTGTTCCACACCCCCGCCAAATGCAATACATCTGAAGTATTTTTTGCTGAGAACTTGTCAACGCATGCAGTCTTGGACTTGTTATCATCTGCCATGTTGCAGACCAGAAAGCACTACAGAGGGTGGTGAGAACAGCAGAGAAGATCACAAGATCAGCCATACCATCCATTCAAGACCTGTATCCATCCCGTTGTCAAAGAAGAGCCATCAACATCATCAAAGACACAACCCACCCCTCACGCGCACTGTTCACCCTCCTACCTTCTGGCAAGCGCTACAGCAGTATGCACTGCAGAACAACCAGACTTAGCAACAGCTTTTTCCCACAAGCCATCAGACTGCTGAACTCACTCCAGAGAACAAGACTGCACTTTACAAGACAGGACTTTATGTCCTGTGAGTTGTGATGTCCTATATACATCTCAGTTATATGTCTTAATTTTTAACTGCACATTTGGAGCTTTGAGAAATGCAATTTCAGTCTGCGTGCAATGTACTCTTGCAGTGCTTGATTGACAATAAAGTTCGCTTTGGCTTTGACTTTTTACTTTGATCAGGTGCAGAAACGACTCAGTCCAGCGAAATGAGCCAGACAGACAGCGACATGGAAAGAGGGACATCAAAGCAACAAACAACAACAGAGGACACACAGACACTTTACACAGCAGCTTTGCTTTTGATATTTGTTTTTTTGTCGTATAGTTATTTGTAAATAAATTAATAAATGAATACCTGAATGGTCCTTATCATTGATAATCAGGCGCGTAACTACCGCAGGTTCAGCGGGTGCGGCCGCACCGGGGCCCGTGGCCTTGCAGGGCCCGTCCGTCGCCACCTCTGAAGAGATCAGTAATGTTTCTATCTGAACACTTCAGATACGTACGGGCCCCTTGAAAGAAGTAGTGAGCCCCTCTATGTAACAGCGTTCGCCTGAACATAAATTACATGCATTTAAACAATGTCGAAGAGAGACATACGGATGTTTAGGTTTAAGAAGTGAATGACTGCTAGTATTATATAGGCGTAATTTACCCTGAATCTCACTTCATGGTGACACCTGAAATATTGTCCAACTTAATAGGGCAATGTAAACTATAGGCAAATGTGTATAAATTATTATCAACATATAGAGATAATAATCAGCGAAGTGAACAACAACGTGTATTTTGGTAGTCTAATTTGCTTTAGGCTACTAGGGATTGTGGGATGGGCCTGCGGTAGCCCAATGAACCTGCGCATTAGGCTACGTGCAGAGTTGATAGCTATGAGTCGAAATATAAACAGAAGGGGTTTTCATAAAAAATCTGATCCCAACATGTATAGCAGGATATCTGTAACGTAGAATATTATTTGAGGTGGCATCTCGTTTAAATGAAGGCCAGTTTCAGTCACTAAAAATGGCTGGGCTACTTTTGAAAAGTTTAGCCTACTATTTGCAGCAGTTAGACGGTAACATTAGTGAAGGTTTTTTTTTTTCTAATATGGATGAGTGGAGAGTTTTCATACGTGGAAAAGAAGAATCGAGATAGAGACAATTTTACTTAAAATCAGACGAGGACTGCTCAAAAGTAAGTTAAGAGTTTTGTGCATGGTGCGCCGTCACCAATGTTTCTCCTCTTTATTTAGGCTAATGAATGAATGGTGCGCTCGCTGTCATCAATTTGTGTCTTTGGTGTGGTAACGTTAACGTTATGATTAGCCTGGGATAGGCCGTTAACGTTACTTGTGTTTCATCATCTTCTCTGGCATTCGTGGACATTGTGCTTAGGGGGACCACCTTGATAATCTTGCTTGAGCAGCACGGGGCAAGAGAGACTCAGCACTAACGTTAACATTTGTGCATTTAGCAGAGGCTTTTTATCCAAAGCAAGGGTGAAGTGCAAGAGGGTGATCTTGTGCATAGTTGGCTACATTTGTCATTTATGTGTACATTGA
Organism: Sardinella longiceps; assembly: GCA_027497455.2. Taxonomy (NCBI): domain Eukaryota; kingdom Metazoa; phylum Chordata; class Actinopteri; order Clupeiformes; family Clupeidae; genus Sardinella; species Sardinella longiceps. The sequence goes on from JAODXP020000029.1 coordinate 12,422,427, forward strand.
GTCCGTTTTGACGTTTGATGCAGATGATGAGTAATAGCCTACATGTAAGCTAGAGTTAGGCTAACACCAGAGTCCATTTAGGGATATGTCTCCATAATTTTTTCTTGGGCTAAGGGGGCCCGCAATGCAAAGTCGCACCTGGGCCCGTGACAGACTTGTTACGCCACTGTTGATAATTACAATTATTTCCATTTATTAATGAAAAGGTCAACATGAAAAGGTAACCTTATCCACTTGCATAATAGTTGTTCATGCTATACTGTTTGGAATTGATTACATTACAAATAATTGATCAAAAATCATAGCATGAAATGTCACTTGCAAAATTGTGCCTTGTGCTTTAAATAAAGCACTATTTATAATTTATATCTTCCAATCCAGAAATACATGAATGAGCATTATCTTTGATAATTATTATGATATACCCACTTCGAAATGATATTTGGGAGATCGCCTTATGACTTAACAGCACTTGTTGTGGTAAATGCGGCAACGTAATTGCTTTAGAACTGTCACGTGGTGTCGTGTGACGTCAAATAGTCATTCCGCCCTGGGGAAAATAGTTCTTCGGAGAACGTCTCGGTTTTAAACAAATGCACAATATGCAGGAAGCGAAACTTTATCATGACTTGCAACGTAACTGTGGTACTTTTATCAACTAACGGGTATGTGGTGCCGATGCTGTGGAGCGAAACTGAACGATAACGGGGGTCACCTTACGGCCTACATATGATGACTGACCAATTTTCATAAAAAGTTAAAGTATTCCTTTAATTTCACCAATGTGTGAATCACATAAAATATAAACATATAGAAATATTGCAAATGTGCATGTGGATGTGCATGTGGTTTGACTGCCCTACACACCCTGACATTCTAATACAACATATAGGCCTAAAACATTGTAAAGTTTATATGAATCTTTTTCACATGGGACGTGTCATATACAATTCTTACATGGTGCAAAGTTGTATAAGTTTCACATTATATGGATTTTATATGGATTTTGCATGTGGCCTGAGTCCCCTATAAACCCCATATAAGATTCTTATACAACATAACAAAAACATTGTACAATGAAGTTTCACAGTATGTGCATTTTATATTGATTTTGTATGAGCTTTGAGTCCCCTATAAAATGTATATAAGATTCTTATACAATATGTAAGAAAAATGTAAGTTTCATATATACCTTTTCTTGCTTGACTAAGAGGTGGATGTTTTAGTAATCAGAGTTGCACGCATTTTTAAATTATGTGTGAGTGAGTGGGTGTGCGTTGTGTGTGTGTGTCTGTCTGTGTGTGTGTGTGTGTGTCTGTGGAGCTGGGTTGTGCTCAACTTACTTTGATTGGGTGTGTATCTGGAGAGAGGGGAGGAAAGTGTGGGTGGGCTGCTGGCGTCCCAGTTCTATTAGTCTGCTGGTTATACTGTGGCCATCTAAACAGTCTGTGGTCCTGTCTTATTTATTTTATTTTGTGTTTCATTTTATGCTTTATATACTTGCCCAGGGACCACAGGTGCAAATTAGCATTTGATGCTACAACCTGGCGCATGGCATGTTTCAGGATAAATGTTTATTGTGCACAGTCCCTGCTTTTTTCAAATAAACTGATTATCCATTCCATTCCATTCCATTCCATTCATTTCTTTTGCAAACTCCATGGCTGAATACAGGCACACACAAAAAAGTCATATCATTATTTACATCATAAGAATATGAGCCTTTCAATTTGCATTATGGACATCATAAAAAATGGACAAGATTTTATGGGAGATTACAGTTTCCCCTATGAAGTGTGTTAAGTTTATAGAGAAACATAAATTTTATTCCTTTCATACCAAAAAAGGACACCTCAGTGAACATAGAAAAAAAAACTTAATTTAAATGTAAATGTAAAATAAGATGGTTTTGATTGAGGTTCTTTTGAGAAAACTGGTGTTATGGACAACAATTACTGTATCAATCTAATTTCAATTAGCCATCGTGGCAGCTTCGAGAATTTATTAAGGTATCCTGTTAAGCTATCCAACCATGGGGACACCAAAGCAATGCCCTCTGGGATTTTTTTTTTTCTTTTTTTTGGAGTTATCGAGTCTGTGCCAATTAGTTTCCCATGTTTAGGAAGGTCTTCTTATTGGATTTCGCAGTGAATGACACCTCCTCTTTTCAGAATTGACATAGGCAGCATGTAAAGCAAGCTGTTACGCCCCAAAACGAGGAATAACATCAAGGAAGGCACGGAGCAAGATTTACCAAATATGAATGTTACATTTATTTAACAAACAAGCAGACACAACGAAACAAACACAACGAAACAAACAGAAAGACAGCACAGTGGGTTTTAAGGCCTTCGTGAGGCAAGCAACCGCAACCCAGACAGAGACAACAATGATGGTGTCTGCTGCTCTCTCCTCAGCGGATAATGGCAAGGACTGGTTTTAAGGGAACAGGGAACCTGTGCACCGGCTCCCAATCGCCTAATCAATCCCGCAGCGCACCTATTGGAAACACAGACAAAAACACCAGCAAAAGGGAAACAGGGAAGCGGCCACGCCCCGGGCCCAGGGGCGTCACACAAGCATTTTCAAAACCACACCCACGTCTGCTCTTTAATAAACGGAAGACAGGAGGTTTGGGTCACATGAGTGGGAGATTTTCAAGAGCAACTTCTTCTGAGACTCAAGAGACTGACAATTTGGTAAGTATGCGTTATGTTTCAGCCTTCCACCACACATTGATAATAATAATGTGAGTGCTGTCACTAGGAATTATCTTTTGTGTGTAGGCTAGTGTAGTGGTACACAAATATTATCAGTAGGATACCCTGGGGGGCGCCAAGACTCTCCCAAGGGGGCGCGAGTAGGCTTCAGGATGAGGTGGGAAAAATCATGTTGGAAATGTAAGTGACTGTTAGCCTGACACGTCAGACTATATCATAAGAATGTATAGTCTGAAGACCACTGATAGACTGTACCTCAATGGAGGGGCGGGTGATTGCGTTGTCTTTCAAACTGCCTCTCCACGTAATAGGCTAGCGTTCCGGCCAGTGGTACCAGCTGGTATATCAAACTTTTCCCGTAGCCCGTCGGTAACACGGCAAAGACATCTTTTGCAGAACGAAAATACTTCAGTGCACTTTCTTGTTTCATTTTCAAAGAAAATGACAAGTGCAATTCGTCCAAAACTAAAGCCAAAGACGATTCTGCTCTGGTTTGAGCAGGGCTGGACATTCCTGGAATTTGGGCACTTTTCTGTCCCACCTATGAAATTTGAATTATACATGTCCAACATATCAAGATTATCATAATTTGTGAAAGATGTACTTGTCCTTAGACAAAATGTAAAATATCTTGGAAAAAAAGCTCTGTAGGTGTCATTCAAAAGACAGGGTACTTCTGAACCACCCCTTTTTTCCCTTGTCCCACACCCCTGGTGGCCAACTTTGTCAATTCTAACATTTCAAAAAGATTTTTAAGTATAATATTTTCCCTTGACTTTTGTTAACATGTATCTCTTGTACATGCAACAAAAGTTGTTTGATTTTCAACATATTGTGAATTTAAATAATTATACTTTAAAGTTGTGTCCCACAACATGCACGCAACCCTGTTACCCCAGGTAATTCTGCCCAGCAGAGGTAGAGAAAAAAGAGTGAGTCACATGACAAAGAGTATGTAGCATCTTCAGGCTATTAGCAATAACCATGACTAAACCAAGTTACTGGACACACTTTTGTCTTTCATACTTTTCTAATTTTATCTGACAAATTTGCACGTGTCACTCAAGTCATGCAACCCTGTTACTCTTATTTTTCAAATAAGAAGAAATAGTAACAAAAAATATTTCTTAATGTATGTAGGAAAGGAGGTCCCCTGCCTTGATAGTAATGATACTTTCCACAGATAGCATCTGTCCTTGAGCTAAACCTAATATTAGCTTGAAATCGCAACCCTGTTACTTGCAACCCTGTTACTTGCAACCCTGTGACTACAAATTCTTGTGCAATACTTCATACCCTTATTTCTTCATAGAAATGAAATGTAAAATGCTAAAAACAATTCCATAGAGGTGGGCTTTAGTTCATATACATTTATCACCAATAAAATGGCAGACATTTGTTTGATTGGAATAATTCTTAACAATTTAAGTTGATGAGAGAGAAAATGCACAAAATGTTAAAATAATACCATGCTGCCTCATGTTCTGTCATATCAACGATGTGGTATTGCCCATTGAACAATGTTTCACGGGTTTAAAATGTTTAGCTGTCATACTGCTGTCAAAATTTTAAATAAATAATAACACAACAGTTACCCTGCTAATTTGTGCAACCCTGTTACTGGTTACTTCAACCCTGTTACCACAACATTTATGTTAAAATCCCCTAAAATTAGCATTTAAATTCATGATTGTTTAACTTATTGCCTTTTTCATTGTTCAAGTAATGATATAATATAATAATTTAATGTATATTTTATAGTAAATAGTGAAAGTAGTCATCTTTCAGTTTTCTAAATATGGGTAACAGGGTTGCGGCCGACATAATAAATACTTGAAAATAAATGTCTTATAAAATAAATACCTTAGATGCCTGAGCTGTACAAATCACATGAATTGATAGCTAATTAGCTGTCATTCTTAAATATGTAAAAGAAGATTGTGAAATCAAAAGTCAATTTTTGAAAAATATTGATGCCAAAAAGTCCCCAAATTCCAGGAATGTCGGTTATCCGCCGCCAGAGGAAGAATACAACAGGTTCCTATCAGTGGCCTCTAGGGGTACGTCTAGAGTTCTAGGCTAAGTGACTGTAACACAGAAAAAAAATCAACCATGCGTTTTGCGTGGGCTACGCGCCTATACTCAACGTTGCACTATTCCACACGGAGTGTAATAGGTTGATTCAAGCTAATTCAAAAATACATACTGCGTGATTTCTTAGGTAGCCTAACGATGTCGGAAAACCAAGTTTTGCGTGCGTACAGATAGCGAGGGAACATTTCATCAAAGATAGGCTGATATAATGTTAGGTAAAGAGAACAACATATACCGACGCGGCCGACATGTAGGCTACAGAGAACATCCGCGCGTTTAGGTTAGGGGTTGAGTTCAGACAATTTTTGCTATGTCTGCAAGGACTCAAATATTTGACACTAAAAACACATTGGAAGCTAGTTGTTTGTTTACATGGTGCATCCTTTAAGTCTGCACTACAATAAAACCAAAAACGTATGTCCATACATTGTTTATTTTTTCCACAATTAACTCATAAAGACAAGGTGCATTTTTTCTCAACTGTACCCATAGTTCTAAAGTATTGTGTACAGTTGAGACACTAGCTGGTACAGTTGAGACACATTGAGAATGCTGTAAGGCTGACCAGCCAAGATGGCACATTTTTTAAATATGTAATTTGAAAGTTTCTTTTTAGATAAATCCATACTTTTTCCTCTAAATCAGCTTTAGAAAAAGAGATATAACAGGCATATCAAGTTTGAAGATGAAAAAAAATATTTTTTCTTTGTTTTATCATCAGTCATTTTATAAAATATTATGTTATCTTTACAGCCATCATGTTAGAAACTTATATCCTTTAATAATATATAGTTTAAATATGAAAAATGTTTTATTTTATTGACATTTATGTTGCATATTGCCTAAATTCTATCATAATATACACACACAGATAAACAACATGCAATCCAATGGAATTCTATATCCAGGGGACAGTTGAATCATTGTGTCTCAACTGTACCCTGATGACCATCTTGCACATTTTTCTAAAGAATGCAACCAGTTTGCATAATATGATTGGATGAAATATGTCAATTTACAGAGCAGAGAATTACCTTTTAAATGGTGTAAGGTAAGTTTAACAGTCTAGGAGTAATAAGATATTCACTGTGGAAGGGACATAAGTGAAATTCTCACTATGGTAAAAATACTTTTCCCAATATCTTTGGACTGGAGGTATGCACAATATCCAAATTTTCCATGATTAAAGAGGGTACTAATGCCCAAGTGTGTTCCAAAAATCATAGTTCTAGCTTGTTGTGCACGCAAGATATTATCGTGTCTCAACCGTACTCCTATCTCAATGCACTCAGTCCACCCTACTGCAGTTCACCAAGCGTCTAAAAACTGCTCAAAAGCCAGTGGTAGCTTACGATTGTTAACTAGTGGTAATATAAACACTAGCGCTAGTTACTTTATTTGCAATTATGTTACCAGTTCTGATGGCGCCCAACTATGATATTTAGAAGAATTAAGAGAGCAGACGCCCTGTAACTCCATATTCTCTCCCCCTGACGTGCGTGCATTGGTGCCAAGAGACGCCCTAAAAACAAATATCATAAATGGGATGGCCTGTGTACAATTGATACAGTAATTGTTGTTAGTTAAACAGTAAAGATGACATGGAATCAAAACCGGTTTTACTTTTTCCTTAATTGTTTTACCTTGGCAAACTTTGTGTAAACGACTACAACCTTTATGGATATGACTATAAACTTACAAATAATCATACTCTTATCTCCCTTCAGGTAAGAGAGATAAGATTCTCTTCTCTGATAGGTTAGGGGTTGAGTTGAGACAATTTTTGCTACCTCCGCTATGACTCAAATATTTGACACTAAAAACACATTGGAAGCTAGTTGTTTGTTTACATGCTGCATCCTTTAAGTCTGCACTACAATAAAACCACAAACTTGTTTATTTTTTCCAGAATTAACTCATAAAGACAAGGTGCATTTTTTCTCAACTGTACCCAGAGTTCTAAAGTATTGTGTACAGTTGAGACACTAGCTGGTACAGTTGAGACACATTGAGAATGCTGTAAGGCTGACCAGCCAAGATGGCACATTTTATAAATATGTAATTTGAAAGTTTCTTTTTAGATAAATCCATACTTTCCCCTCTAAATCAGCTTTAGAAAAAGAGATATAACAGGCATATCAAGTTTGAAGATGAAAAAAAATATTTTTTCTTTGTTTTATCATCACTCATTTTATAAAATATTATGTTATCTTTACAGCCATCATGTTAGAAACTTATATCCTTTAATAATATATAGTTTAAATATGAAAAATGTTTTATTTTATTGACATTTATGTTGCATATTGCCTAAATTCTATCATAATATACACACACAGATAAACAACATGCAATCCAATGGAATTCTATATCCAGGGGACAGTTGAATCATTGTGTCTCAACTGTACCCTGATGACCATCTTGCACATTTTTCTAAAGAATGCAACCAGTTTGCATAATATGATTGGATGAAATATGTCAATTTACAGAGCAGAGAATTACCTTTTAAATGGTGTAAGGTAAGTTTAACAGTCTAGGAGTAATAAGATATTCACTGTGGAAGGGACATAAGTGAAATTCTCACTATGGTAAAAAAAATACTTTTCCCAATATCTTTGGACTGGAGGTATGCACAATATCCAAATTTTCCATGATTAAAGAGGGTACTAATGCCCACGTGTGTACCAAAAATCATAGTTCTAGCTTGTTGTGCACGCAAGATATTATCGTGTCTCAACCGTACTCCTGTCTCAAATGTACTCAGTCTACCCTACTGCAGTTCACCAAGCGTCTAAAAACTGCTCAAAAGCCAGTGGTAGCTTACGATTGTTAACTAGTGGTAATATAAACACTAGCGCTAGTTACTTTATTTGCAATTATGTTACCAGTTCTGATGGCGCCCAACTATGATATTTAGAAGAATTAAGAGAGCAGACGCCCTGTAACTCCATATTCTCTCCCCCTGACGTGCGTGCATTGGTGCCAAGAGACGCCCTAAAAACAAATATCATAAATGGGATGGCCTGTGTACAATTGATACAGTAATTGTTGTTAGTTAAACAGTAAAGATGACATGGAATCAAAACCGGTTTTACTTTTTCCTTAATTGTTTTACCTTGGCAAACTTTGTGTAAACGACTACAACCTTTATGGATATGACTATAAACTTACAAATAATCATACTCTTATCTCCCTTCAGGTAAGAGAGATAAGATTCTCTTCTCTGATAGGTTAGGGGTTGAGTTGAGACAATTTTTGCTACCTCCGCTATGACTCAAATATTTGACACTAAAAACACATTGGAAGCTAGTTGTTTGTTTACATGCTGCATCCTTTAAGTCTGCACTACAATAAAACCACAAACTTGTTTATTTTTTCCAGAATTAACTCATAAAGACAAGGTGCATTTTTTCTCAACTGTACCCAGAGTTCTAAAGTATTGTGTACAGTTGAGACACTAGCTGGTACAGTTGAGACACATTGAGAATGCTGTAAGGCTGACCAGCCAAGATGGCACATTTTATAAATATGTAATTTGAAAGTTTCTTTTTAGATAAATCCATACTTTCCCTCTAAATCAGCTTTAGAAAAAGAGATATAACAGGCATATCAAGTTTGAAGATGAAAAAAAAATATTTTTTCTTTGTTTTATCATCAGTCATTTTATAAAATATTATGTTATCTTTACAGCCATCATGTTAGTTTAATAATATATAGTTTAAATATGAAAAATGTTTTATTTTATTGACATTTATGTTGCATATTGCCTAAATTCTATCATAATATAAACACAGATAAACAACATGCAATCCAATGGAATTCTATATCCAGGGGACAGTTGAATCATTGTGTCTCAACTGTACCCTGCTGACCATCTTGCACATTTTTCTAAATAATGCAACCAGTTTGCATAATATGATTGGATGAAATATGTCAATTTATAGAGCAGAGAATTACCTTTTAAATGGTGTAAGATAAGTTTAACAGTCTAGCAGGAGTAATAAGATATTCACTGTGGAAGGGACATGTTTAAGTGAAATTCTCACTATGGTAAAAAAAATACTTTTGCCAATATCTTTGGACTGGAGGTATGCACAATATCCAAATTTTCCATGATTAAAGAGGGTACTAATGCCCACGTGTGTACCAAACATCATAGTTCTAGCTTATTGTGCACGCAAGATATTAACGTGTCTCAACCGTACTCCTATCTCAATGCACTCAGTCCACCCTACTGCAGTTCACCAAGCGTCTCAAAACTGCTCAAAAGCCAGTGGTAGCTTACGATTGTTAACTAGTGGTAAATATAAACGCTAGCGCTAGTTACTTTATTTGCAATTATGTTACCAGTTCTGATGGCGCCCAACTATGATATTTAGAAGAATTAAGAGAGCAGACGCACTGTTACTCCATATCGTTCTTCCCCTGACGTGCGTGCATGGGTGCCAAGAGACGCCCTAAAAACAAATATCATAAATGGGATGGCCTGTGTACAATTGATACAGTAATTGTTGTTAGTTAAACAGTAAAGATGACATGGAATCAAAACCGGTTTTACTTTTTCCTTAATTGTTTTACCTTGGCAAACTTTGTGTAAACGACTACAACCTTTATGGATATGACTATAACCTTACAAATAATCATACTCTTATCTCCCTTCAGATAAGAGAGATAAGATTCTCTTCTCTGATAGGTTAGGGTTGAGTTGAGACAATTTTTGCTACCTCCGCTATGACTCAAAAATATTTGACACTAAAAACACATTGGAAGCTAGTTGTTTGTTTATATGCTGCATCCTTTAAGTCTGCACTACAATAAAACCACAAACTTGTTTATTTTTTCCAGAATTAACTCATAAAGACAAGGTGCATTTTTTTCTCAACTGTACCCAGAGTTCTAAAGTATTGTGTACAGTTGAGACACTAGCTGGTACAGTTGAGACACATTGAGAATGCTGTAAGGCTGACCAGCCAAGATGGCACATTTTATAAATATGTAATTTGAAAGTTTCTTTTTAGATAAATCCATACTTTCCCCTCTAAATCAGCTTTAGAAAAAGAGATATAACAGGCATATCAAGTTTGAAGATGAAAAAAAATATTTTTTCTTTGTTTTATCATCAGTCATTTTATAAAATATTATGTTATCTTTACAGCCATCATGTTAGTTTAAATAGTTTAAATATGAAAAATGTTTTATTTTATCGACATTTATGTTGCATATTGCCTAAATTCTATCATAATGTAAACACAGATAAACAACATGCAATCCGATGGAATTCTATATCCAGGGGACAGTTGAATCATTGTGTCTCAACTGTACCCTGCTGACCATCTTGCACATTTTTCTAAATAATGCAACCAGTTTGCATAATATGATTGGATGAAATATGTCAATTTACAGAGCAGAGAATTACCTTTTAAATGGTGTAAGGTAAGTTTAACAGTCTAGCAGGAGTAATAAGATATTCACTGTGGAAGGGACATGTTTAAGTGAAATTCTCACTATGGTAAAAATACTTTTCCCAATATCTTTGGACTGGAGGTATGCACAATATTTATGATTAAAGAGGGTACTAATGCCCACGTGTGTACCAAAAATCATAGCTTGTTGTGCACGCAAGATATTATCGAGTCTCAACCGTACTCCTGTCTCAAATGTACTCAGTCTACCCTACTGCAGTTCACCAAGCGTCTCAAAACTGCTCAAAAGCCAGTTGTAGCTTACAATTGTTAACTAGTGGTAATATAAACACTAGCGCTAGTTACTTTATTTGCAATTATGTTACCAGTTCTGATGGCGCCCAACTATGATATTTAGAAGAATTAAGAGAGCGGACGCACTGTCACTCCATATTGTTCTCTCCCCCTGACTTGCGTGCATGGGTGCCAAGAGACGCCCTAAAACAAATATCATAAATGGGATGGCCTGTGTACAATTGATACAGTAATTGTTGTTAGTTAAACAGTAAAGATGACATGGAATCAAAACTTTTTCCTTAATTGTTTTACCTTAGCAAACTTTGTGTAAACGACTACAACCTTTATGGATATGACTATAAACTTACAAATAATCATACTCTTATCTCCCTTCAGATAACAGAGATAAGATTCTCTTCTCTGATAGGTTAGGGGTTGAGTTGAGACAATTTTTGCTACCTCCGCTATGACTCAAATATTTGACACTAAAAACACATTGGAAGCTAGTTGTTTGTTTACATGGTGCATCCTTTAAGTCTGCACTACAATAAAACCAAAAACGTATGTCCCTACATTGTTTATTTTTTTCCACAATTAACTCATAAAGACATGGTGCATTTTTTCTCAACTGTACCCATAGTTCTAAAGTATTGTGTACTGGGTTCCCTCATACAGAGCGAGTGCTATTTCATTCATTCCTTCACAACTGAATGGAGTGAATGGTTTTCAGTGTTTGCCACTCGCAGTGGCGCTTCAGTCGTGTGCTCTTGCTGGGTTGCTGACCTGACTATCACAGTTTATCTCCCTTCAGAACGCCATTCTCTTCTCTGATTGGCTGCTAGGTGGCCATTAATTCCAGATAACTGGCTACTTTGGAAGTAGTTCCAAAAACAACTCATCTAATAACTGATTACCGTTCCATATGAATGCCTTTCAGAATGGTAACTATAACAACAATAAGCAACCTTGTAGATCTACTTTCAACTGAAAGTAGTACCCAAACCGAACAGGTTAGCTTCTTTTTAAATTTGAGTTGCATATTTCTTTCACATTTTAAACGCTTCTTCAGGGCCGGTTCTAGCCTTTTGGTGCCCTAGGCCAGATCTGAGTTTTGCCCCCACCCCACCCCCTTTTCTAAAGATATAACAGAAAAACTGAAGAAAAAATGTAAAGAAATGTATTGTGATGCCCCCTGATATTTGGTGCCCTAGGCAACCGCCTCGTTCGCTCTATGCCTAGAACCGGCCCTGCGCTTCTTCAAATATACGAGAGATAGATAGATGTCCAGTTATTCATTTATAATTGGCTTGGCGGAATAACTCCTTCTAGATTCCATCTCGCCAATTATAAATGAATAACTGGACACCTCGTCGCCCGTTATCACTTACTTGTGACACTTGATATGATTCTTGCATTTGATTTATTTTTTTCTGGTTATCACCTCTCTATTTTGGGGATATTTCTTTTCGAAGTGCCCATGCTTTGTTTCATAGGGCTGCTTCACGTTTCCACTTTTGATGATTGCAACTGTCTCGATTAGACAGATTGGTTTAGTGCTCCCTGCTGGCAGCCCTAATGCATATTTGTCTGTCCACTCCACCTTAAACTCTCGGTTTTCTGAATCGACCTTTTGTTTCGCTCAGTTGCCATAGTGATGAAAAACAACCTTGTTTTGAGATTGTACAACTAGAAATAACATGACAAATTGACAAATACGCCTGAAACACTTTGAAAGTATTATTATTAATACTACTACTACTACTACTAATAATAATAATCTTCATTAAAGACAGTTTTGGTCTCGGTCCGGATGCGGACTCTCGGTCCGGATGACATTGCGTTTGGGTCCGCATCCGGACCCAGGTCCGCCAGTTGAGTACCCCTGCACTATACTGTATGTTGACTTATTATGTAGATACTGAAATCGCATTTATTACCGGCATGTCAGACAACGTAACGCACAAAAGTTATCATTTCTGGTTCGTACTCTTTGGTTTGCAAATAAATTTACATTGATTCTTGAGAATGTACAATATAGTTGTATTTTTTAGAATATTTCGGCGACTGTAGGTGGCGCTCCGGAGATAGAAAACCACGGTCCTGCCTGATGTCCCTTTAATGTCTCTCAACTTGCAGGAGATAGTATAAGTCGCCGGTGTCTATGAGCCATTATCGAAATATGAATTCTTCTAGGTCCTTCTAGGCCCTGTGGTTCTCGAGATATTCACAGAAAACTGTGAAAACAACATAACTAGAAAAGTACTGCATGGATTTGGATATTTGTGCGTAATAGGATGAGTAAGAACTGATTAAATTTTGGTGGCGATTGGTGAACAAGAGCACCATCTGCGACCACATTGCCTTGGCGAAGGTCTGAACAATTAATGAGTATAAGACATTGTCGATTATAAATGACTATTAAAGTGGTGATTTGGAGTGATTTTAAGCATAGCCCTGCTGGGGTCAGCTCTATGTTCCCACAGCTCTATGTTCCCACAGCTCTATGTTTCCACAGCCCTATGTTCCCACATTTGTTAGGAATTTTTGGAAATTAGGCCCTATGTTCCCACAACCCCCACATTTCTTAGAAAATTTGGGAAATTGGGCCCTATGTTCCCACAGCACCGCATGCTCTCACATTACAAAGATTTTTTTAAAAAAAATAGAGCCTATTTTCCCACAGCAATATGTTCCGATAAGAGCATGTTTACACCAACACAGGTAATATTTATCCATTTAGCCCTTCCATTCACATTAGAAAATTATTGCTGAGGTCGATTTAAAAAATGATCGCTGAGGTGGATGAATATAAAATCGTTGTGGAATGTGGATGCAAAACTAGCCCCACTACCTGGAAGGCACCATTGAGGGCAAATAATACCAAATATCGAATCTTTACATAGGGGGTCTACCAGGCAGGGGTATAAATGTGGGACTATAGTACCTAACTTTGAAGAAAGAAAAAAAAAATCTGTTAGAAATGTGAGAATATAGGGCTGTGGGAACATAGGGCTGTGGGAACATAGAGCTGTAGGAACATAGACACGCTTCCGCCCTGCTAAATGCACTAGTTATCGAGAAGAAAAGACTAATTTGGAGCAGCATAGACTGAACACAAACACAGAAGCGAACTGCACTTTACACTGGATCAATGGAAACTCAGATTATTCGAAACTGAAAGTAAGATCTGAGATGCTAGCAACTCAATGTAAAGTGCTTGTTCGCCATTGCATTCGCATTCAGTCTATGCTGTTTGAAAATTCTTTCATTCCATGTGAAGTCTAGTGCTGTTAGAAGGCTTGTGCAAAAGGGCCATGCTTAAACTTACTCCAGCGCTATCCTTTAAAAGCTATGGGAATGCCTAAACTTTTATATTATTGTCATGATGATCTGCCTGTACTCAGCACTAATATTTTCCTCGGGCTTGTCCCTTTGTTAAAACATTTCATTTCCCCTTCAGTCCTGAACGTACTGTCTCAAGAGCATCCCTTGGAGCTTTCCCAAATATGCCTGGAGGACGTAGATCTGGTGAGTGCACATTGTCTGATTTAAAATTACATGCTTATTTTGTTTGAAATGAACCTAAACCACGTAGTTGAGGTGGGATGTTATCTATCATGGACACAGCATTGCAACATGACCCATCAACAGTATTTATAACAAAGCTTACACACACACTCAGCATCCTTTCATTGCTCTTCACACACGTGAGGATATCCCTGCCCCAAGCCTTTTCTCTAATAATGAAATTTTACAAATGTGAGTCATGTTGTAGCAGCACTGGGAAGACTGAGCTGAAGTCTATCTCTGAACTTTGGCTCCTTGTTTGTCATGTTGGAGGACAACTATTCTGTTTATGAATCATATTGTGTAGACAAAATAAATTCTGGCTTAATAGAAGGATAAATAAGCTATTTTCTCAGATGGACTGATCCACTGGAGGAGTGGGGATAGAGACTGCGATCGTTACCTGCTTCTATTGCTTAGTTTACACATACCCGGGTCTTCAAGGAACTGGTTATATTCTCCTCCCCCGCAATAGAAAACAAACGCATTTACACAAACATAAAGAACGGCTAAGAAAGGCGGTGACAATTAACCACCACGTCACAGTTTTATCAAAGATCCTTCTTTCAAACCTCTTTGGTGTTAAAACTCTGTTTATGAGTGTTTACACTAATGTCTGAAGACGGAGTCCGACATATCCACCTTGCCCGGAGTTCTTGAAAGTCTCCGTCTTCAGTGATTGAAACCTCCGGGTATGTGTAACTGGGAGGTGCAACCGGATAGAAATGTGCTTCTATGGTTATCCGGGGTTTGTGTAATTGAAAGTTTATATTCTATGGAATGGAGTCATATGCGAGCAACTTTACTGTAGCCTGATAAACCAGCCTAAATCTGAGATGTCTATTTAGTCTGGCCCCGATGAATGGATACAACGGGAGATTGCTGATGAGCACAACCCGTTGTCTTTTAAACCATATCTGTGTGTATAGGCCAACTCTGTCGTTTCTCCCTCAAAACCCTGCCCGCTTTGATTCAAAACACATCTCTGCATTATGATTGGTTTTAAACCTGCCCGCTTTGATTCAAAACACATCTCTGCGTTACAATTGGTTTTGCCATATTCCTGGCATTCTTGGCAGAATTGGACAATTAGGCTAGATCCACTCGCAGACAAAAGATTTTGGCGTCCAGCGGGTGGTGCTAGTTTACTAGGCTAACTTTACTGAGTTCATTTTAATTGAACAGAGCAAATGTAAACATAGTTTACAGCAATATGTAAACTATGTTATGTTTTAACATATGTTTACAGCAATACAGCAAAGCCTAACGGCTAGGTTATAGTTAGCATATAGCTACATGTATGTTGTCATGGTAACCAGAGACAACAGGCTCTGTTGGGAGCGTGTCTATGTTCGCACAGCTCTATGTTCCCACAGCCCTATGTTCCCACAGCTCTATATTTCCACAGCCCTATATTCTCACATTTCTAAGAGTTTTTTTTTTTTCTTCTTCTTCTTCAAAGTCAGGTATTATTGTTACACTTTTAACTGCATGTTATGCTATTATACCTGAATTGAATCACGCACATACGGAGAGCTTCATCTCACTGAACTTTACTCCAAGTCTCGTCTTGTCAGAATGTACGTTACGTTACACACATGAACTGCTTACGTCATCAGTACACGACATCCCCCCCTTACTTGGATTAAAAACTGTATCCTTTACATCAACACCAAGTTACCTGAACAGTAACCATATCCGAGTAAAATCATTTTCAACATATTCTATTTCAAAATAACACATTTTCTTTCAGAAAAACATTGCCCCATTGCATTGCATATTTACTGAACTAATACATACACATGCATTTCCACACACTTTTCATTTCATAACAAAACCGGTGTATCTCTGGGGAATCTTCACTTCCCGGCGTGGTCGCTCTGTCTGTACCGTCAGAGGTCGGTATGGAGATGACCCCTGAGCAAGCGTCTCTGGTATGGACCTCAATACATGTTCAGTCCCTGTGTCAGTCACTGTTTGTGTTTCATTCCCACTAGGGAGTGGTGTTTGCTCAGCTGGTGTGTATACTTTCACGTGTGTGGTGTTACGGGAGTACTGAGCTCCCGTGGGTGACTCAATCAGTACATTGTTACCGTTCTTACTTACTACAGTGTATGGTGTCTGGTTGAATGTCGTAGTGAACTTGTCTGTCTTGTCCTGTTTCAACAGAACCTCATCTCCGACCTGCACAGAAGACAGCTTTGCTCCTCTCCGCTCGTCGGCGTACAATTTGGACTTGCCCTTGCGCTCAGCATCAGTGTCCCTGACCTCCAGGTCGCTCCTTGGTACGCTGATGTCTGGTAGTTTACCTCTGAGCTTCCGATTGAACAAGAGCTCAGCAGGGCTCTTGCCAGTAGTGGAGTGGTCAATGGACCTGTAGATGGTGACGTACCTCCGCAGCTCCTTCTGCCAGTCCAGACCCTCCGCCTGCGCAATGCGGATCCGTTTCATGAGTGACAAGTTCTGTCTTTCTACTTCGCCATTCGCCTGTGCCCACTTAGGCGTCGTCTTCACATGCTGTATGCCATTGTCTAGACAGAAATCTCTGAATTGAGATGACATGAACTGTGGCCCACAGTCTGATCTGATGGAGACAGGCAGACCGTGGCGGCTGAAGATATTCTCCAAACAGTCTATCAGTTTCTCTGTAATTGTGGATTGCATAACCTCATACTCATAGTATCTGCTGTAATAGTCTACGACTACTAGGATAGAATGTCCTGAAGGCAATGGGCCTAGTAAGTCTGCTGCAATGTCTTGCCATGGCCCGTCAGGGAGAGCTGTGGGTCTCAATGGCTCTGGTACGTCGGGCCGCGCCACTAATTGGCACCCGTGACATGACTTGACATATCTTTCTGTTGCCCCGTACATCCCCGGCCACCACACCTTCCCCTCAAATGTTGTTTTGTCCCTACCATCCCCAAATGTCCTTCATGAGCTAAAGCTAAGGCTCTGTTTCGCAGGTCTGTGGTAGGACAATCCGCGTCCCTCTCAGCACTAACTGTCCAATTGTACACAGTTCATTGGCAATACAGGCATAGGCTGAGCACTTCTCAAACCTCCCAGTCTGTATCGCCTTTCTCACCTCACACAGTTCTTCATCCTCCGCAGATGCTCTCTCTACTTCTCTTGTAGTCAGAGCTCTCGGCGTCGCCTGCACCGCCACGAAGCGCACATATTCCTCCGCGCCATGTGCGTGTGTCGTCTTCCTGGCAGTGTCCCCCAGGAGGCGAGACAGAGGATCTGCAATGTTGTACTTTCCAGCTACATGGATCACACTAAAGTCATACGGCTGGAGGCGGAGCACCCAGCGCTCAATCCGCGCGCATGGCTTTGATCTGGGACTGTAGATCACTTCCAGGGCCTTATGGTCAGTTACCAGGTCGAAACTCTTGCCGTATATGTATGGGTGTAGGCGCTCACACGCCCAGACCAGCGCCAGGGCCTCACGCTCCGTTTGCGAATATCTCTTCTCACAGTCTGTTAAGCTCCTGCTCACATAACATACGGGCACCATAATTCCTTTCTGTTCCTGTACTAAAACAGCTCCTATGCCCACTGGCCCTGCGTCAGCTATTACTTTTGTGGGGGCATCTTTGTCGAAGTATGCCAGCGTGCTCGCCTCTGCTAACTTTGTCTTGAGCATCTCGAATGCCTCTTTCTGTTCTGGACCGAAGACAAATGGCGCATCTTTCTTGGTCAGTCTCCGCAGTGGCTCTGAGATGGCGGCAAACTGGGGTATGAACCGGCTACTGTACCCCGCCAAACCCAGGAAACTAAGGACCTCCGATGCATTCTCGGGCTCACGTGTCTCGACCAGTGCTCTTACCCTCTCACTTGTGGGCCCTATCCCCTTCTCTGAGAGTAGTATGCCCATAAACACTAATTTGTCCATTTCAAACTGGCATTTCTCACCATTTAAGGTAAGTCCACATTTTCTCTAGCACGGCGTGCAGCCGCTTGCGGTGTGTGTCATGGTCAGGCGCGTGGACGATGATGTCATCGGATATGTTGGCCACGCCCTCGATGCCAGCCAGCGCCGTCGCCACCTCGTGTTGATACTGCTCACTCGCAGACGACACCCCGAATATTAGTCTCTTGTAGCGGTATGTGCCACTGTGGACTGCAAACGTTGTTATGGCTTGTGACTGTTCGGTGAGCTCCATCTGATGGTAGCCCCATTTTAAATCAAGTTTACTAAACACCACTGAGCCATTCATGTCATGTAACAGTTCATCTACTGTCGCGATTGGATATCTTCCCCGGATGATAGGCCTATTTGCCATTCTCATGTCTAGGCATAATCGAATGTCTTTTGGGACTACTACAACTGGGTTTACCCATGGTGTGGGACCCTCAACTTTCTCAATAATGTCCATTCTTAGTAGCTCCTGTATTTTCTTATCAACTGCCTCTCTCAGGTGAAACGGTATTTGTCTCAGTGGTTGTGCTATGGGTTCCACTTCATCATCGATGTGCAGCCTGATCTGTTTGGTGTTGAGCTTACCGACCCCTGTGAACAGCTTTGGGTATTTTCCTGTCAGCTCCGCCTTTACGTCAGTCACTGCTGCCACATCCAACCCCACTTTTAGCACACCTAGCTTTGTAGCAGTCTCTCTTCCTAGCAGCGGTATCCCCTGACCTGCTATCACTGTGAACTCTGCTTTGGTTTCCCTTTCCCCTATTTTCACATCACATGTGAACACTCCCTTCACTGGCAGTGGTTCCCTTGAGGAATAAGTGTACAGTCTTTTATCTGACTTGGATGACATGCATTTTACCTTTTCTTTCTTTAAGTCTTCCCATGTATTCTCATCCACTATATTGGTTGTAGCCCCTGAGTCAATTAACATTACCAGGTCTACACCACCCACATTAAATGTCAGTCTGTCAGTGTAGCTACGGTCCCGTACTACAAATGCAAACTCTTCCCCTTGCTTTTCTTCTTTTCCCGCCTCTACATATTTCACTGAGCCTTTGTTAACACTGCCTTTGGATCTGCACATTTTAGCGAAATGGTCTTTACCGTTACATTTTCTGCAAAATTGTCCACGTGCTGGGCATTTGTCATCTTTTGCAAAATGGTCGCCATGCCCACATCTGAAACACACTTTCTCTTTTCCTTTTTCCTCCCCTTCACGTATTCGGCTTTTCTTGGTCCACTTTCCTTTCGATATCTGGTTCACAGTCTCAGCGCCTTTCATGTCCGGGCTACTCACACGCATCGCCGCCATTTGCTGCTCCACCCGCTCACACTGTGCAGCTATCTCAAGCGCTCTTGCCAGCGTCAGACCCGATCCTTCCTCAAGTAGCTTTCTCCGCACATATTCCGACATGCATCTACTTAGGACAGCATCCCTTAGCTGGTTAGCCATGTCAGCCCCAAAAGCACAGTCTTTGGCTGTCTGGCGCAAACGCGTAACAAATTGCTGTACAGTCTCTCCCTTGTTTTGTGATAACTGGTAGAAAGATTGGCGCGCAAATGCTGTATTCACCTGAGGCACAAAGTATTTATTCAGTGCATCCACTGCCTTATCGTAGTCCTCCGGACCTCCCGTGTCATCAAGGGTAGAAAAAATGTCCTGGACATCTGTCCCAGCGTGGTGTAGGAGTAATGCTCTTCTCCTAATTTTATTGTGCTCGCTAACATTTTCCGTCATAATCATTCCCTTGCCATCTGCGAATAGCTCAAAAGCTGTTAGCCACCGGGTCCAGCGTGGACCTAGCGTAGCAGGCTCGTTGTAGCAATCAAACTTCGGTACACTAGAATTACCGTTCTCCATCTCGTAGACAAACTAAACTCACTTCAGATTTAACTATAACACGGACTCGATTTTCCTCGTCGCCAATGTTACACTTTTAACTGCATGTTATGCTATTATACCTGAATTGAATCACGCACACACAGAGAGCTTCATCTCACTGAACTTTACTCCAAGTCTCGTCTTGTCAGAATGCAGTGATGGGGACTTGGACTCGAGACTTGGACTTGGACTTGACTTAAGTCGCTCATTCTGGAGACTTCAGACTTGACTTGGACTTGCCCTCAATGACTTGAGACTTGACTCGGACTTGAGCCTTGTGACTCGTGAACAATGTTCATTTCACGGAAGTGTTCATTTCATTATTTAGTTTTTTCTGATGTTTCTTATGGGAAAGCACAAGCACAATATTTCCTCTTAGGTGCAATGTAACTCATGCATACAACTGCATTCTAAATTTTCTCAGGTCTAACATTACAGCTGATTTGTCAATAGCAGATTGTGTGCATAATTATGTCCACCCTCACCCTGTCAAAGGGAATTTTTTTTTCCAAGATTCAAAAAGGCTCGACTTAGGGAGAAGACTTGAGACTTGACATGGACTTGGGAGGCTCGAGACTTGACTTGAGACTTGACTTGGCATTGCGCCTCAGGACTTGGGACTTGACTTGGACTTGAGTACAAAGACTTGAGACTTGACTTGGACTTGGAAAAAATGACTTATGAACATCACTGTCAGAATGTACGTTACGTTACACACATGAACTGCTTACGTCATCAGTACACGACAATTATATTCCCACATTTCTACCCCTGCCTGGTAGACCCCCTATGTAAGTTCAAGCAAGATTCGATCTTGGTATTATTTGCCTTCAATGGTGCTTTCCAGGTAGTGGGGTTTAGTTCCACAACGATTTTATATTCATCCACCCCAGCAATCATTTTTAAAATCGACCTCAGCAATCATTTTTGGAATCAGTTTCAGAATCCTCCATTCTAGGGGACTAAATGGATAAATATTACCTGTGTTGGTGTAGACATGCCCTTATCGGAACAATTTCCGAAATTTCCTAAGAAATGTGGGAACATAGGGTTGTGGGAACATAGGGCCTGATTTCCAAAAAATCTGTCCAAAATAAGAATTCTTAACAAATGTGGGAACATAGAGCTGTGGGAACATAGAGCTGACCCCGCTCTGTTACCATGACAACATAACTATATATATTTAGATCATGGAAGTCCCGCCCCATTCATTCCAATGTGGAATGCTAGGCTAGTGAATTCATCCAAAATTGAACAAAATTTTCAGTTGTCAAGATGGCAATTCATGGAGCTCACTTCCGACTCCGACGATGAGGGCCCATGTTAGAGCTTAAGATTCTTCGGTCTTAATTTCTGTCATTTTATTCGGGCTCGGCCCGGGCTTCTGGCTTGCGCAGTTATTGACTGATCAGGTGATGCATTTCGTAGCGCGAGATAGATCGCGATAGATAGAATTTATTTTAATTTGACAAGAAAGACCAAGTGGCCTGAAGCCACAGTCAATAAATTATGTTTAATATGTTGGAGCTCAATTTTGCCGTCATTCATTGTGTGCGGAACTGCCTGCCTGACCCCATCCACGCAAGGCATAGGATTAACTCCTAACACGAGACAGGGGCAGGTTGTAATATGGGAGCACAGCAGCAATTTAAATGTTCTACTCGCCAACAGCATGTCGTTCTTCATTTCTTTCGGGAAAGTTTATCCATATTACCGCTTGAATTTGCGAGCTCATATCGATTTGACTGCGCGAAAAGAATAACTTTTCACAGACTTTACAATGCATTGCGTTGCCTTGCGTAGGCTTATCGCAAACCGATGCCAGATTCACGTTAGCCTATATTTTCAACTTGCGCAGTGAAAGTGAAAGTAAGTCTCACGTTTAAACATTATTTTGTTGCTATTGAGCGGGGTCCTGGGATCATATGTCTAGGGGCAGCAAGGCAGTGGATTAATTCCTAACATGAACAGTAGAAAGTGACTGCCGATGCAAAGATGAACTTCGTGCAATGTTTTTTTTCATCGATGCATCCCTGCATCCCCGCTTCCGGCACCTATGGCTGTGTGCGTGAATTTGTCGGGCTGTAAACGGGTTCGGGCTTTGAAAAAAGCAACTTCATTCGGGCTCAAACGGGTTCGGGCAGAATCCTCTCGGGCCGGGTCGGGCCTAACTTTTAAGGCACGATTAAAGCTCTAGCCCATGTTACTAATGGAGATGAAGGCGGCACACACCTGATGTGCACAGGGAGCTCGTTAGCATGAGCTGAAAGTGTAGCATTAACCAATCAGCATATGTCAAATGGAGTCGGATATGATGTAATTTCTGGGAAATGGCGACGAGGAAATGCAATGCTAATTGGCGAAGCAAACCTTCCAAATCCTGACCCCATGATTTGGATAGCCTGCATGAGATGGACAGTTGAATGAATATTACATATTATTTATTTGTTCTGTAATGCTCTAAAAAACACCATACTGTAGTGGTCTGCAAGTAAGCTAGTGGTGAAGTTTATGTCCAATTACACGCAAATCCAAGGCCAATCTAGATGTCTTTTGCTCAAAATCTCTCACTTGACTTTTACTTTTCGTTTGGTCGCCAATCTATAGCCTAGGCTATAGATCAGACTGGATATCCATATACTTAGATTTTGGGGAAATTAGTGCATTAAACATTTGGGACTTGGTTGTTTGTTTTGTGTGTTAAGTTGTCTGACAAGCCGGTAATAAATGCGATTTCAGTTATACCTACTTTCAGTTTCTATTTCGTGGACCCAACACTCTGGCAAACTGCAAGCGGGGATTACCGCAAAACTAATGCTTGAGTCTGACGAGATAGCCATCGGTCACCCCGTAATGAACCATTTAATCATCGAAGTGACTTCGAAGCTGGTAAATTAACAGTAAAACGTTGTCTGGTGGCCCTTTAAGGGTGATTTTTTTTCATTATGATAGTAGTATACGCTAAAGGTCACTGAGAAAAAAACACTTATCCTTTTAACTGCTTTATGAGTTAAGTCAGGCACTCACTCTGTTGCTCTCACCCATAGGAAAAAGATTTATGTGAAACTTACATTTTTCCTACATGTTGTATAAGAATCTTATATATATATATTTTATAGGGGACTCAAAGCTCATACAAAATCCATATAAAATGCACATACTGTGAAACTTCATTGTACAATGTTTTTGTTATGTTGTATAAGAGTCTTATATGGGGTTTATAGGGCACTCAGGCCACATGCAAAAACCATATAAAATCCATATAATGTGAAACTTATACAATTTTGCACCATGTAAGAATTGTATATGACGCGTCCCATGTGAAAAATATTCATATAAACTTTACAATGTTGTAGGCCTATATGTTGTATAATAAAAAATGCATTTGCAATGTTTCTATATGTTTATGTTTTATGTGATTCACACATTGGTGAAATTAAAGGAATACTTTTTATGAAAATTGGTCAGTCATCCACTGGTCTGGCAATCCAAATTTTAGCTTTAGCTTAGCATAGGCACTGGAATGTAATGTAGCCAAAGAGTTGCTATCTGGCTACTTTACATTCCAGCACCTATGCTAAGCTAACTTCAGGGAAGAGGATGACTGACCAATCTTCATAAAAAGGTGAAATATTCCAAAATTTCACCAATGTGTGAATCACATAAAACATAGAAACATTGTAAAGTTTAAATAAAACTTTTCCATATGAGAAGTTATAAGCTTCATATATGCAATGTATTTTGCATGTGGTTTGGCAGTCGTACAAACCCCATCTGAGATTCTTATACAACATAAAATAAATATAAGATTCTTATAGGATATTGACATCAGATATTAGGCCACTGACTATTCACAAATTCACATATTAAAAACATATGTGTGAGGATGCCGTGGCTCAGTGGCTAGAGCGTCAGACCATTACCCCGGTGACCCGGGTTCGATTCCGACCTGAGGTCATTTCCCGATCCCACCCCATCTCTCTCTCTCCCACTTGCTTCCTGTCATCTCTACACTGTCTAATAAAAAGCCCAAAAAATATCTTAAAAAAAAAAAACATATGTATTTTATATCATATTCTTTATACATGGGGATGCCATGGTAGGTGTTGTTGCCACATTTTGTGTCAGACAGCTGTGGTCTAGTTGTTAGGGCTTAAGACTTGTAACTATAAGGTTGACAGTTCGATTCCCGTCCAATGCGTCATCTAAACTATCAGTAGGCCTACTCTCCAGCATGCAGCCCACTGTACCAGGTCAGTATAGGTAATTTCACTGTCTGCTGTGTCTCACCAATTCCATGTGCGTTAATTATATTCTTATCAAAATATAAAGCCTGCATAGTTTTATATAAATTTCATGTATGTTACATGTATGTTTCATACACAAACCTATATATGTAATTTGTATGTCTCATATACTGAAACTTAATGTTCCTTATAATTCATATATCAAATGAATGAAACAATGAAACAAATCATATATATATATTGTGAGCTTCATTCATATATGACTTAAATGAGAAACGGGCCACTTTTGTAGTATGTGCCATGTAAGATTTGGATAGTAATGTATGTTTCTGGCTGGATTTTATATGTTTTTATATATATATATTTATAAGTTTCATATGAATCTTTTACGTATGGGCACTCACGCACGAAACCAGCAGTGAAGACAATTAAGGCTCAATGCTTAAGATGCCTAGCAATTCACTTTACTACAATGAGACGATTTAATCTTTATTTTTATCCATTTGAATAGGCCCTATGCTACAAATTCAGAGATTTTTGGCATTCAATAATGAGAGGCACGGACCTTCTTTGACCTGTTCATCATGGTTCAGCCATAAGCAGGGCTCTAGAGTGTGACCAATTTTTTTTTCAGTAGTGCGACTAAAAAAAACGGAGGTCGCAGCCTTTCGGGGAAAAATGCAACACCAAAAGTCTATTTGGGCTCTGCCTGGGCGCCACATCGTGGTCTAAACAAATCAGAATTATAGAAAGGCGGAACCTTCATCTGGTTGGCCGTAGTCCAGTGTATGTGTGCGTGCCCATGCGCATATAACTGCGTGTCTTACCTACCAGGTAGCTAGCTAGCTACTAAACTAGATGAGAGAAGCTAGTGTGTTTTGATAAGATAACATATGACTAGGGCAAAAAAATGTGATGCACTGCATCTACTGTAAAGCTACTGTAAAGAGCGATGGCTGGTAATAGTTAATTTGCCAGTGCCATATCCCATTATTGAGGATTACCGAGAAGGCTACAGACTAACTCACTCTCTCTCTCGACATCAACATTTTTAATTGACTATTTTCTCCTCGGCAATCCATTTAGTCTTTCAACCTCTTTGCCGGTTTAGCAAACGCAGGTCTTGTATTTCATTTCAGCACTATCTTTTTCAAACAGTTCAGGTGTCTACGCTATGTTCAGTAGATAAGTAGGATCTAAGTTTTCTTTCTCTTACCCCAACGAATCTAAGAGACAGGCGAGTAGACTTTTCCCTTAAAAGGGCAACAGCATAAAAAAAACCATTTGATCTATTTAATTGTTATTCTGTTCATATTATACCAAAATGGTAGGTGAATGACTTCTGCCCATGATTTAATGGCAGCAGTAGATACATTATTGCAATAATCTCTCTTTTTGTGTTATTTTCCTTTTGTGGAACAGGTATAGAGATGGGTGCAGACAAGTGGGGCCCACATTTAAAATGGTTACTGTAAAAGGTCTACCACTTCCTACAACCCTTCACAGATATGATTGTAATAACAACAACAACAAACTGTGATGGAGAGTGTCCGGAAATTTGGGTGCACCTAACTTTTGTTCTGGTGCACCTGTAGCCGGTGGCGGTCCGCACCCCGCAAGCTACAAACTCCCGGCGTGGGAGTGGGACGCTCTAACCAGCTGAGCTAAAAGCCCGAGCTTCTAACTCAGCGTGTTAGAAGCGCCCATGGAATTGGGTGATGAGGATTTACACGTACTACCGCCAAGCTAGCAGAGCTAGCTGGCCTCCGTTACACACCCAAGAAAAAAAGTTGGGCGCACTGATGCAACCAGTGCAAAAAGTTAGTCTAGACTCTAGAGCCCTGATAAGGCAAGGCTGCCTCATTTCGGAATGGCCCATGTTGAAAAGTAGCAAAGAAAAGAAAAATGAAAAATGAAAAGAAAAATGTCTGTGCACGTTTTCTATATTGGACGTACCGCCACTCCGATAATTAGACGTCAATTTCAGAATGGCGATATGTCGGAATGGCGGTATGTAGCCCAGCTGCAGAACCAGCTTCACTTCTCAACACAATAATGCTGCAACATTCATGCCGCAACCCGTTTTTTGCTCGCTATAAAGGCTATTTTAGATAATTTACGTAATCCCCGTATGTGTGCTTTTGCGGAGTGTCGGACTCTTCAGTCAAGTTGAGTGCAAACATATTGTCATTAGGCTGATTGCCACTGTCTTCTCAAGCAGTTACTGTTACATACAAGACTTAAGTGTGCAGCGGGGAACATGGGACCCTTTTTTGAAAAAAATTTCCCGAATTTCCCCTTTTTAACATATTTATTTTTATGTTTAATAAGTGAAATTAAGGGCTTAAGATACTGATGACGCCATCTCTATGAATATTTTGATTGAATTCTCAGTTCTGCCGTTTATGTCTTGAAAATTCAGATCATAGAATCCCGTATAGACGAATCCGACAATCCAATGTCTGCGAGTGGGTCTAGCCTCGCATCATTCTCTAATTCTGCCAGAATGCCAGGAATCTGGCAAAACCAATCATAACGCAGAGATGTGTTTTGAATCAAAGCGGGCAGGGTTTAAAACCAATCATAACGCAGTTTTTAATTGAAGCGGGCAGGGTTTTGAGGGAGTGACGACAGAGCGTTGGCCTATAGGCACAGACATCAACAATCTCCCGTTGTATCCATTCATCAGGGCCAGACTAAATTAGACCAATCTCACATTTCGGCTGGTTTATCAGGTTATCAAGGGCTAAGCTACCTCTTTCTTTGAGCAGAAAGTGCAGGTGGTAGGCTAAATAGCTATTTAAAATAATACAGATATTATAGCAAATAGACTAGAGTCATTATAAAGTACATTTTCTTAACTTAAGAATCCCAATGTGCTGATTTGCCTCTTTCAATTCAATTCAATTCAATTTTATTTGTATAGCGCACAAATACAGTACATTGTCTCACGGCGCTTTACAGACAGTACGGGAAGCATCCATGAGAATCAGGGGCAAGGAAAAACTCCCTCGCTTTGTAAATAATTTGTTATGTAGGAAGAAACCTTGGGCAGATCCACGCCTCATGGACTCAGCCTACCTGCCTGGGGCCTAATAAAGTATCCGTAAAGTCTGATGCATAGATTGACCATGGTTAACACAAAACAGTATGAGTACTGAATATAGTCAGAGATGATATACACATAGTTTGTGTGACAGTCAGGGCCAAGGGATGGAGTCAGTAGTTGGAGTGTGGGATTAGTCAGTAATTGGAGTGGGATCAGAATTCATTGGGTGTTGGTCGCCATCTAAGTAGTGGTCATCAGGGGACCATCAGGCCAGTTCCATCACGGGCCTCAGAGAAAAGGGAGGGTGTGTGGCTCCGGGGGGTTGGTCAGCATCCGTAGTGGGGTAGGGTTGGTGGCAGGGAGGTTCATCACTCAGCCAGTGTGTCGGGGCAGAGGAGGCAAGAGAGACAAAAGAAACAGAAACAAGAGGGTTAGGCCAATCTAGGAGGATATCTGTAAGTCCCCTAAATATAGTCGACTACGCCACCCCAGAGGGTTATTATAAATTACCACCCAGGGACCACCAAAATGAAAGTGTTACCCACACAAGTTCAATGCACGGACAGTAGACGTGAATTCCTTTAAACACATTTATTGAAAGGAAGTCAGGGAAAAAGGGAAGGGGAAATGCCTGTTGAGAAAACAGTCTGACGACTCCACCAGTTAGCAAAAGTACAAGAAATATTTATTTATTTAATAGTATACAAAATGATTCAGACTTAAAAGGTTCGTTAAATATGGGTGGATTGAGAATCCGTTAGATGCAAGAATTAATGGAAAGTGTGGCTAGGTAGGGCTTACCTGAAGGGGGCAGTCCGTCCACCAATGTGGGCCTATCCCAAACCACACCACTCGTGCACGCACACGACAAGTGATATCTGTGAGGTCAGCACTGCACACACAAAAAGAAACACACACACACACACACACACACACACACACACACACACACACACACTCACGAGAGGTACAGCCTCTATAAACACAGCACACCATGCATGCAATATCTGGACCCGCCACCAGGGGACTTCGGCCTCCCTCTAGGACCACCCACACCTGCCTAGAAACAAGAGCAGAGGAGAATAATAGGGACAGGACAAACACATATAGTATTAACAACAATAAAGCAAACCAAGCTCATGCGAGCCCTGCACAGCAAACGGACAAATTGCAGTCACACATGCAATAACCAGACATAAGCAGCATGCAGGCCATGCAATGCAGCGCATGAGCAAAATCACAAATGAAAAACAACCACAAAAGAAAAGGGCAAAACAGAACAAAACAAACCAAAAATAATACCCAGCAGTAGCCTACTAAGCAAGGCAAGCAGACACGCATGCAACATGCACCAGTCACCACTCAGGCAACATACAACAGATACAAGGTAGCACAAAGCTCCAGTGAGCCATAGGACAGACCAGTTGTAGTGAAGATGAGGCCGTGTCACAAGCTAGACAAAACAGCAACGCCTATAGGAATGGACGCCAGTCCTACGGGAATATCACAACACCTAAAAGGCAGAATACAGTTTACAACACACACAATTATGAGCTATAATCACTGTTAAAATATTATATTACATACCCGCTCTTTACTGGCAGCACGGTCTGGAATTCACGGCTGAGGAATGCAATTATTAGTCCGTTAAAAGTCAGTGTATACAGACAAGCTAGAATCGATATGCGTGGCTAATAGAACATACCTGGACGAGCAGGAAGGAATTTAATGCCAGGCAGCAGTTCGGAGTCAACCGACAATAGTTTGTGAATCCCTCTACGAAGACACAACGGTATTTAGCCCAACGTCAGAAGTGGTTAAGTAGCGAGAATTAAGCAGCGGGATTGTTACCATACGGAAGCATACCTGAACAAGGAAGAGGGAGAGCCTACTACGGCAGCTAACGAGGCCAGAGAACCAAGCACTGCAACTACGAAGCTACAAAAACAGACACAAAATAAGCCCAGTAGCTATTAAAGGCAACCTCAGAATATCGATTGAAGTATACCTACCGTATGCAGACGAAAACCACATCAACCGAAGGAGGAGGGGCACAACAAACAGAGCCGTCGCTCTCAGCCACGTAACCGGTGGTTTTTATACTTCCCGGCCAAACACCTGTCGGCTATTACATTGCCAATCAGAGGATTGACGGAAATCAGAAAGCCAGAGAGTGTCAGAACGGGCACTCTACTACAATCTACCCCTGATTTTTCATCGTCGGCCCGACGATGGACCAATCGACATCATGGAGAGTATACACCAGCCAACTATCTTTTATGCAGTACTCCCTGCAGACCTTGGAAGGTGGTGCGGGTTGGAATGTTGGCCAGCAGTGGCCCGTGTGGTTTTTCGTACCTCACTCGGGCTAGTGCTTGGCTGGTTCGGTGACAGCGAGCCATCAGATTGGCGTCCCTCAACAGGTGCACTCACCACAGGAGTCGCCATCTGTTGATCGTCCCCCTGGTCCACAACGGGCTGGTCAGTAGGGGCATGAGAGGGAGGAGGTGAACGCGTCTGGCTGCTAGTTGACGGAGCCACAGAGGAAACAGTAGATAACGATTGAGGGGAAGGGACAGGTATCCAAACACCAAGGTCATGGGGCTCCTCCTCCGGAGCGACCACCACCGTGGGGGCAGGAGGGGGAAGACTGCTGACCGATTCGGTGCCCTGATGAGGTTTCAGCATTGTGCGGTGAACATGTTTGGTTTTATCCAAGGCTTCAATTGGGGCGATGGTGTAAACCACACCCCCAGGTTTTGGGACCCTTACTACCTTGTGCAGCATGGGGTTCCACAGATCTTGGATCTTGTTTCGACCCCTAACGCTATGGTCACGGACATAAACTAGTTGGCCTTCCTGCAGCAACATCTCCCTTACCCGAGGGGCATGGAGTTGTTGACGTTGATCTGCTGCGGCCACCAGACGGGCCTTAGCTCTGTCAAGGGCAAGGTTAAGTCGCGTCTGATGCTCCAGTACCCAGTCGTTCACTTTACCTGCCACTGGTTCTGCTACCCGCCCCAACAGAAAGTCTACTGGTAGCTTGGGATCTTGACCGAACATAAGGTAATAGGGGGACTCACCCGTAGACTGGTGCGGGGTGGTGTTATAACAAAACACCATCTGTGGGAGGCAAGCAGTCCAGTCCCTTTTTCGAGTATTGGGCAGTGTGCGCAGGAGGTTGTGCAAGGTCCTATTGAACCTCTCACACTGACCATTACCTTCAGGATGGTAAGGGGTGGTTCTGGACTTGGCCACATCATACATGTGGCAGAGCTGCTGGATCAACTCACTCTCAAAATTCCGCCCCTGATCAGAATGGACACGACTAGGGACCCCCAACTTGTAAAACCATTCATTAACCAGGACTTGGGCCACAGTAGGGGCACGCTGGTCCCGGGTAGGAATGGCAAGCGTATACTTACTGAAAACGTCAGTCATGACAAGGACATTTTCAACGCCATTACGGCCAGGCTCCAGAACGGTAAAATCCAGGGCTACGATCTCATTAGGCCGGGACGCGAGCAGGTGTCCCATAAAACTATGAGCCACAGGCTTAGCATCCTTGCTGACCTGGCAACGCTCACATTCTAGACACCACCGCTTGATGTCTGCAAACATTCCAGGCCAGTAACACCGCTGCTGCACCAGCCGACTAGTTCGGTCAATTCCTTGGTGTCCATGGTTCTGGTGGAGCTGAACCATCACCTCTGACCGTAGAGAGGCAGGCAGGACCAATTGTAACACCTCCTCACCGCCGTCGGGGCGGGAGATACGTCGGTGCAACACACCGTTCTGGACCACCAGGCGGTCCCATTGACGGAGTAACACCTGGGCATTGGGAGAAAGCCGACCCCTTTCGGATGACGTGGGACGTCTCTTACGCTCCCAACAGGCGAAAACATCACCAATGTCAGAATCGGCCCTTTGCAGAGCCTGCAAATCAGAAGGAGAATGATCAGGGAGGACTGAAATGGCAGCTTGAACTGCTAGAACAGGACTTTGACCCACCGCGACGTCTTGCAAAGGTGAAGGGAGGGCCGTTCCTTGCACAGGGTACAGGCCAACATCCAAATACTGTCTGGACAATGAGTCTGCATTTTGGTTGCTTTTGCCAGAACGGTACCTGATCTCATAGTCAAAGGCAGCCAGCTGAGCTGCCCACCGTTGCTCGGTGGCGCCAAGCTTGGCCGTGGCCAGATGACTAAGGGGGTTATTATCCGTAAACACAACACACTTCTGGCCAAGCAGGTATTCACGGAATTTCTCAGCCATGGCTCACTTGAGCGCAACAAATTCCAACTTCATGGAGCTATAGTTTGACATGTTGCGCTCAGTGGGCCTCAGGCCACGGCTAGCGTAAGCAATGGGACGCACCCTACCACCCTGTTCCTGAGAGAGAACTGCTCCCAGGCCGCTATGACTTGCGTCGACTTCCAAGATGAATGGTAGAGAGAAATCGGCATATGCCAGTACAGGTGCCTCCACTAGTCTACGCTTCAAGCTCTCAAAACCACCCTCACACTCCTCTGTCCACCCAGATGCCAAGCTACGGCCAGACGCCTTCCTAGACTTGGTGCCGGACAACTCTGCCACTAATCTGTGCAACGGGGCTGCCAACTTGGCAAACCCTTCGACGAAGCGCCGATAGTAGCTGGCGAAACCTAGAAATGACCGAAGCTCAGACACATGGGTTGGGCGCCGCCAGTTAGCCACTGCCTCCACTTTCTTCGGGTCTGTTGAAACACCCCTATCAGAAATAACATGGCCTAAATAACCCACCTCCCGCTGGAAGAAGGCGCATTTCTCCAACTTGGCTTTTAAGCCCTCTTGCTGGAGCCGGTGAAGAACTACCTCCAAGCGTTGTAAATGCTGCTCAACAGAGGAAGAAAAAATGACCACATCGTCCAAATATAATAGCAAAGATTGGCACTGTTGGTCTCCGAATAGCCGCTGCATAAGACGTTGGAAGGTGCTAGGGGCGTTGCAGAGCCCAAACGGCATCCTGTTCCATTCAAACAGGCCGAATGGCGTGCAGAAAGCAGTCTTAGCTCGGTCGGGCTCTGCAACGGGCACCTGGTTATACCCACTTGCGAGGTCAAGCGTGGAGAACCAACAGGCCCCAGAAAGAGCATCCAGCGTTTCCTCGATGCGAGGGAGTGGAAAAGCATCTTTCCGAGTCTTGCTATTCAACTGGCGGTAATCCACACACAACCGTGGACTCCCATCCTTCTTTTTAACAAGGACGATGGGAGATGCGTATGGGCTACAGCTCTCTCGAATTATTTGGTTTTCCAACAATTGTTGGATGTGAGACTTCACTACATCGTATTCTGAGGGAGGCAACCGACGGTAACGCTGCCTGACGGGAGTGTTATCGAGCAAAGGAATCTCATGCGAAATAAGGCGGGTACAGCCCAAGTCACCCTCATGGGTGGCAAACACGGATTGGTGCTTTAGCAGAAGGAGACGGACTTGACCCTGTTCATGATCACTCAAGGCAGACAAATCAAGGCCCTCAATTTTTGACGCAATGGGATCAGATGCTTCTTGGTCGTTGACCAGAGCATGGGTTACCCTAACCTCAGCTATCCCAGGGGGCATACTAGTAACATACACCTCAGTCAAACTACCCAAGATAGAACGTGGGTATAAGAGAACATCACTTGTACCAACATTGACAACAGGGATGTATGCAGTGCCATTAGACACCTGAACTAACGCAGGAGATGCCAAGAGACCACCCGGCAACCCAGATGACAGGGGCTCAAAGAGGACTGACTGACCAGTACTATGACTAGAACAAGTAGCAGCCACGAATTTCAGGGTCCCTCCCCCGATCCGATGTGCCCGCCCTCCCCGGACACGAACAGTCCTATCAGTCGACAAGGAAGATACATTGGCTTGGTGACATTGCTGCAAGGCTTCGAAAACTGGACTAGGGACCTGTGCAACAGAAAGAGATTCAAAAGGCAAGGTGGCCCGTGGACCAAACAGTTCATAGTAGCACTTACTAATGATATTCATCCCCAACACGCCTGGGACCTGGGCCAGAGTGCGTCCTGGAGGGTCTCTCACTACCAACACCCCACAGCCTGGGATGTCCTTGTTACAAAGCCTGACATCCAGCTCTAAGTAGCCTAGGTACGGGATTGCCAGACCATTCGCGGCGCGAAGTTGCAGCCACTGGCACTGCCTAAGGCGGTCTTGCCCCCAGGGTTCGAAGTGCTGCCTAAAAAAGGTCTCAGTAATGGTTGACACCATGGAACCGGTGTCCAAAAGACATAATACATCCACACCCCCCATATTCACCTGAATATTTGGACAAGAGGACATTAACTGTGGCACAGTCCCTACCTCTCCCCTTGCTCCACCTGAGCCCATAGAAACCCCACCCGAGCTGCGGCTCAACAGGTCGGTGGGTGCTAGTTTCCCTGCACCTGCCTGGACTGGGTAGGGCCCAAGTTGGACCGGGAAGAATTAGACGTGGATGCTGCACTAGAGTGAGGGGAAACCCTCGGGCCATCACAATCCTGGGCATAGTGTCCAGGCTGCTGGCACCGCCTACAGATCAGGGGACCAGAGAAGGGCCTACGTGGTTGTTTAGGGGCCTGGAGGAGGCTAATGCTGCGTGTGAGAAGGTCCAGCTGTTCTTGCTGACGTTTTAAGATCTCTTTTAGTTCTACTAGCTCTGGGCTTGGTGTGGGGCTTCCTGCTGCGGAGTGCGAATCACCTTGTACGCCATAGACTAAGCCGTACGCAGAGGGGACAGACTGACTCCGTGCCCTCATAGCCATAGGCATGCCTTCACGCTCCCACCTAATGGCCTCCCCCGAACTTCAAGCAAAGTGGACGTGGGCTTACGACGGACTAACTGTTTTAATTCTCTACGTAGCGCACCATCCATCACATACTCAATGAACTGATCTCGTAACATTACCTCAGAGTTGGGTACAGCATCAGGTGCAACCTGTCTGATCTTCCCCATCAAATTCATCAGGCCCAAAGAAAACTCCAGTAGGCTCTCACCCTCCTGTTGCTTCCTCGAGAAAAAGGATTCCTGTAATGACACATGTGACTGAGAACAACCGTATAATTCACGCAAGATAGCTATAACTTTCTTTGGATCTTTCCGTTCATCAGTAGAGCGATATTTAATCTCTTCTTTCGCTTCCCCCTCAAGGTGGTCAAACAAAAAGAAAGCTTGATCAGCAGGAGCAAGATGGCGGGCCCTCATACAGGCCTGCACTTCCTCCTCCCACTCATCAAAACCCAATCCTGTCTTGCCTGAAAACATAGGACATTTCTTATCCCTAGGGATAAAAACAAATTTCTCCGTTACTACCCCTGCAGATGGTGGCACAGCTGCAGGCTGAGAAGCTGTGGCCTGCCCAGTAAGCCCAGTCTGCTGCTGCACCCAACTATCTTTCTCAGCCTGGAGCTGCGCAACCCTATCTCGAAGTCGTTGCATTTCTGCATCCATATTTCCAACAATGGGGTGCTGCTGTGTTTCCTCATTCATAGCCCCCCACTAACTTACCACAAAGTCTGTGCAGTATACAACCCAGTTACCTCTATCAATTTCCCGTCCAGGCTGTTGCTGTTTTGTCTTAATGTTGCTGCACGCCGTATCACTAAAAAACACTAAAAATCATACACACAACAAGATGACACAAAACAAATTCACAAAAAAAATAAAGGAATCCACGTCTTACTTGAAGTGTGCAATCCTGCCGGCTACTGCCAAAATGTGGCAAAGCGGTAAGGGAAGGGGAGTGTAAGTCCCCTAAATATAGTCGACTACGCCACCCCAGAGGGTTATTATAAATTACCACCCAGGGACCACCAAAATGAAAGTGTTACCCACACAAGTTCAATGCACGGACAGTAGACGTGAATTCCTTTAAACACATTTATTGAAAGGAAGTCAGGGAAAAAGGGAAGGGGAAATGCCTGTTGAGAAAACAGTCTGACGACTCCACCAGTTAGCAAAAGTACAAGAAATATTTATTTATTTAATAGTATACAAAATGATTCAGACTTAAAAGGTTCGTTAAATATGGGTGGATTGAGAATCCGTTAGATGCAAGAATTAATGGAAAGTGTGGCTAGGTAGGGCTTACCTGAAGGGGGCAGTCCGTCCACCAATGTGGGCCTATCCCAAACCACACCACTCGTGCACGCACACGACAAGTGATATCTGTGAGGTCAGCACTGCACACACAAAAAGAAACACACACACACACACACACACACACACACACACACACACTCACACTCAGAGAGGTACAGCCTCTATAAACACAGCACACCATGCATGCAATATCTGGACCCGCCACCAGGGGACTTCGGCCTCCCTCTAGGACCACCCACACCTGCCTAGAAACAAGAGCAGAGGAGAATAATAGGGACAGGACAAACACATATAGTATTAACAACAATAAAGCAAACCAAGCTCATGCGAGCCCTGCACAGCAAACGGACAAATTGCAGTCACACATGCAATAACCAGACATAAGCAGCATGCAGGCCATGCAATGCAGCGCATGAGCAAAATCACAAATGAAAAACAACCACAAAAGAAAAGGGCAAAACAGAACAAAACAAACCAAAAATAATACCCAGCAGTAGCCTACTAAGCAAGGCAAGCAGACACGCATGCAACATGCACCAGTCACCACTCAGGCAACATACAACAGATACAAGGTAGCACTAAGCTCCAGTGAGCCATAAGACAGACCAGTTGTAGTGAAGATGAGGCCGTGTCACAAGCTAGACAAAACAGCAACGCCTATAGGAATGGACGCCAGTCCTACGGGAATATCACAACACCTAAAAGGCAGAATACAGTTTACAACACACACAATTATGAGCTATAATCACTGTTAAAATATTATATTACATACCCGCTCTTTACTGGCAGCACGGTCTGGAATTCACGGCTGAGGAATGCAATTATTAGTCCGTTAAAAGTCAGTGTATACAGACAAGCTAGAATCGATATGCGTGGCTAATAGAACATACCTGGACGAGCAGGAAGGAATTTAATGCCAGGCAGCAGTTCGGAGTCAACCGACAATAGTTTGTGAATCCCTCTACGAAGACACAACGGTATTTAGCCCAACGTCAGAAGTGGTTAAGTAGCGAGAATTAAGCAGCGGGATTGTTACCATACGGAAGCATACCTGAACAAGGAAGAGGGAGAGCCTACTACGGCAGCTAACGAGGCCAAAGAACCAAGCACTGCAACTACGAAGCTACAAAAACAGACACAAAATAAGCCCAGTAGCTATTAAAGGCAACTCAGAATATCGATTGAAGTATACCTACCGTATGCAGACGAAAACCACATCAACCGAAGGAGGAGGGGCACAACAAACAGAGCCGTCGCTCTCAGCCACGTAACCGGTGGTTTTTATACTTCCCGGCCAAACACCTGTCGGCTATTACATTGCCAATCAAAGGATTGACGGAAATCAGAAAGCCAGAGAGTGTCAGAACGGGCACTCTACTACATTATGATTAAGAGACACACTCAGATTTGTAGCCTACCTTGCACTTTATTCTCAGAATTATCTGTTTATTGCATTCATATTTAGTCATGCAAAAGAATCCCTTGATTGTTACAACAGGCCAGCACAATTCCACCTGTTTTTAGACACATGATGCTGCAAAAAGACGTCTCCTCAGTTCCACGAATGTTGCGTCTTTCATTACAAGTCATCCATCCATCCGGTTTTTTTCGGGTTAATGGTATGTCTGACTAATGGAATCTCTATTCAATGGTTCATTTTCGGACTAATGGGATGTCGGACTAATGGTATGTCGGACAAATGGACCGCCCCCCAAGTTATGGGAGCCAGGAACACACTCACTGAAAAGTGAAGATAAGAACCGATTAAACTGGAATTAAACCACCGACATAGTTTGAAAACCATTCATGGCAGCTGGAGCAAGTAGGCTAAACGAAGATTGATGGTGGAACTACAATGTTTCGTCTGGACAGGTAAAAAGACTAACATTAGGCTACCACTGCCCATGTCAAAAGTTATGTTAGATAGCAGAGCCCATAACGTTAACCCTATAGCCTACGTCCTATGGTTAAATGTAGCGGTATGCCAAGCTGATGTTTGCTAACACAGGGGCTTGTGTTAACGAAATTGATCTGTAAACATAAAGTAGACCCTGTCAAAAGCAATCAAGCTGTTAGTAGCCCGAACCAAATGTATGGTCAGTGGGTGCAGTGGAGGTCAACTAGCTAACGTTAACGTTAGTTGGCTCAAATATCAATATGATCTAAAATATCGACCAACTCTGGTAACATTAATTTTCACACCTAAATAATAGTGGACATTCAATTGATCTAATCGATGTGTAGGTAATGAATATCTCGATCACAAATTCGTTAGTAAAGGAAAACACATGTGCATCGCTCATCATTCTTGGAATGGTGTATGAAGTGGGCAGGGTGCTTACTGCTGACCTGTATGTCCCGAGTCAAACTCTTATCACGCACTAACGTTAGGCTCTTCCAAGGGAGAAAGCCTTCGTTTCAGTGTTGCCGATGCATTGTCCCCGGTCAATATGTTGAACTTAGTTCACGTTAGTCTGTGTTACAGCCGCGCTTTTCGCTAAAGGCGATTATTTTCATGGGCTCTTGCAGAAATCAAGCTTCTTGATATAGTTGCATGTTACCCATCTTTGTAAATTATGGTGGAAGCTTTTAATTTTTGGATTGGGTAGAAAAAAATACTTTGTGAAGAGCCTCAAACTCTACAGGCTATGGCTCTGGTTTATGCTGAACACCACCCCCTTGAGTGTGGAGTATGGTATATGATTTTTTGACAGGAATTCCACAAGGCACCTTTAAATTATACTAACCTATAAAGAGGCTCAATGAAAATATGGCATCATGGTCTACATGAGTAAACCTACATTGAGTGAGCATACCTTTAAAATGCATTTTGCCATATTGGCCCTGCAAGAAGCTCTCATTTTAGTGACGAGGTCATACGTTCAGAATCAGGTAGGCTATTATGCGTCTCGTCTGCACAAAGCTACAACCTATTAATGATGACACTCACAAACATTCTCTCTCTCAGTTGCGCTGCGACCTGGTTCACCTCTCTCACTCGCGCTGCAATTTTGAAACTGATATTAGCTGGGTATTCAATTCAAGGGAAGGGATTCTAGCCATCATTTTACTGCACCATTAGTTTTAGTTTCATCTTCACCTCAATGTTTGTTAAGTGACAACATTAATCCTCTAGCTCAGGGGTGGCCAACCAGTCGAAGACCAAGAGCCACATATCTGACTATGTTACAGCAAAGAGCCACATCGGCACACGGGCACATGAACCTGTTACTATTACTACATTACCCATCCTTCTGACACACACACACACCTTTGCCAGTGAGATGAATTGTACAAGTCACACACCAACATGATAACAGAAATGTACCGCTTCAATAGCAAGCCCACAGGCCAGCAACATCATATACATGGGCACACACCCCCAACCATCTCTTCCTCACACACTCACACACACACCAAAACAAAATGACTGTATTAAATCAAGGGAAGTGAACACCCACATAAACACACACACACACAAAAACACACACTTGGACATAAATGTAAGAGCCACATCAGTGGCGGAACAACTGAACCTAAGGCCCCGGGGCAAAACACCAAATGGGCCCCCCCACCCACTCCCAAAACGCATGCAGGCACGCACCCCCAAGCGCACATAGGTGCCGGCGCTGAAATAATCTCTACAACGATTCAGACAGAACAATGTATATCGCTCAGTAATGTGTCCATTCGGCATGTAGCCTACTTTAAGGCATAATAATACAACCAACCACATTACAAAAAACAGCCCTGGCATTTGCACTTCCATATTTCCAATAAGTGGCTAACAGGGACGCGCGCACGCAATTCACAGTTCACAGATATTTTTTTGACACACGGAAACAGCTATTTCAAGAGCTCATTTAGTAGCCCATGCTAATAATCCATGCTTGAAACTACTGCACCAAAACAATGACACACCAACATATAAAACATAGAGCCAGCCGCTCAAATAAAAACCTGAGTCTAACCTTCATGCAGTTAACGAAATACGAGACAGCTTGCTCTTCTCCACAATCTCTATGGATAGCTGTGACATTACTAGCCTACAACTAGTGCAGCTAGCTAAAGCTGCAATTGAGTTGACAATTTCGTGCATATTTCGCTATCAGTCAACAGTGCTCTCTTCAATTTGTCTCGTTTTTGCTCCGCTCCCTCCCCCTTGTGTTGCTTGGAACCCCTGTTAATTTTGTAGCCTGGCCAGCTCAACCTCTCCTAACTGTGGCTACTATATGTAGCAAGATGGACCTCAGGTAATTAACCAAAATAACTTTTTTAGATTTTATATATGTAATTGCACGACTACGCCACTGGGGGTTTTCACCCCAGAATAAACCTTGACTTCAAAAGTAAGGCACACAGGTTCGGACAGACTGGGACAGAGGCATGGACTAAACAAATAAAAATATTTTCTTTATTTATACAAACATTCAATGATAGAAGTTGGCAGAACCGGACTAGCAGGGCAAGTTACCAGTGGAAACTAATGTGTTGGTTCACACCACTCGTGCTATGAAACAATGGCCTATGGTACTGCACACACACTGACACATCCTCATAGGCATACCACACTAAGCAAGTGATTCAATCAGTATAGCTACCACTAAACACAGGTGAGTCAATTCACTGCAATGCAAGTTAAAACGAGTCCTACTGGGATCTGCCCTGCGAGCTACGGGACTGGTGGTCGAATAAAAGAAAGCAAGACACAAATAAACAGAAAGGCAAACTAAATTCAGTAGGGACAAAACAGCGATGGGCAATCTGCCCCGGTGCAAACATACAGTGCCCAGAACCCTCGATGGCACCTCTGAGGAGTGGGCACACAATAAAGTAATTAGCCATAGTCCATTACACACATCACGGTTTACAGTGGGTTTATAGATACAGGATCGGTTACATACCGAACAGAAACCGTCAGGGCACCAGGGGATCAGGTACCTGGCGATTAACAAATCAGAACATCACCCCGAGTATTTTGGATGAAGCACATCGATTACACACAATGTTTATGTAACCGGCGGCTCTTGGTACGCATTAACTTTGCTCCTTCAGAGACACCGTAGTTTTAGCCTGGATCTGACACGCCCCCATGTAGCATTCCAGTGGCTATTCATTCATTGTTATCGAGTGCATCTCCTATAAAACAGTGCCCACCGGCAGGCCGTGTCAAGAGCTCTGGCGTCCATAATCCCTGGTTGGTCTCTACCATATTCACCAAGAAGGTGTTCAGCAGCCTAACGTAGCCTAACGCTTCCGGGTAGTGTGCAGGATAAACTACCGAAGGTTTGGGTTCGGAGGATTCCGAAG
This sequence comes from Sardinella longiceps, assembly GCA_027497455.2. Taxonomy (NCBI): domain Eukaryota; kingdom Metazoa; phylum Chordata; class Actinopteri; order Clupeiformes; family Clupeidae; genus Sardinella; species Sardinella longiceps. Next base: position 12,463,048 of record JAODXP020000029.1, read on the forward strand.
GCATCCTCGCTGCTAGTGTGTTGCTGCCCGTGGACTTTGGCAATGTTCTGGTAGTATACGCTGTTGCGGAGACTGTCTTGTGTGACTATAGCGCTAGATGCCATTATTTAGGTCACTGGAGGTTGACTTGCCACTGCTGTTTTGCCTTTATTAATTAGTATTGCCTTAACCTTTTGTTTTCTGCATTTTTGGTTTGTTTGGTTGATTTGCTGTGCCTGCCACTTAAGCTCTGCCCAGGCGTATGTTTTTGTCTTGTTTGTCCATTTTATGTTCTTGTTCTCCTCGTGGTTACACTGCGACGCTGGCCTGTGGGGAAGTACGGACTGCCTTTTGTAGTTTGCTGTTGTGGTAACTATGTAGACATATTGTTAAGTTAAGCTTATATTCTTACATCTAGGTTTAACCAATTTTCCTTATCTTCTCTGACAGTTCAGCTGTTCAACGGGGCAGGTCGCCGGATCTGAGTCCTCCTCTTCGCGCACTTCACAAAGTACTTGTAGTGGTAAACGAGCACCTCACCATTTGCTGTGATCACTTATTTTTGCAGTATTATACTTGTGTGTGCGTGCGTGTGTGTTTGTGTGGATAGGCACCAGTACCAAGAGCACGTGTGGTGTGTCGGCCTCACTCTTCCAGGACAGGTAACCTACCCCCCTCCATTCCATAACTGCTTTATTTAATATAGCATTAATTGGTATCCAGTGTTATGGTGGCAGCCCTTACTTCCCCTATGTGCCGTATGAGTGTTTCTCACCCCTGCGAACAAAGTGCTTCCGTATAAAATAAATCAAATAAACAGAAAAGTGTGATTAAACAATTTTTATTTTTACATCTCTTTATTAATAAACATTCTTTATTTTGACTGAAACTTCACGTCTCTGTATTTACTAGCGTATCTGTGTTGCCTTGTCATTGGGTTTTCAGAGATAACTAAAACTGAAATCAATACATCTTGAGGTGAAAGGCCCCAGGTGGCGTAGTCTCTAGCCAAGACCCTTAAATTTACCCTCCGGGTCACAATAACAATACACACACATACCTCGAGCCTCTACAAATATACATCAGAGCCGAGCCGGGCGCCACAGATCATACGGTCTGTACCAGCCGAACACCGGGCAGAACAGCAACAAATATTACCTCCAATGAGCCAACCCAACACTGACTGTTTTTATAAAACAATCGCCTAGCCGCCACTAAATGGTTAGCCACTCATGGCTATCTAAGCCAGTGACGTCATGACGGTATAGGAGCTGGTAAGGGACAACACTCGCTTCAAGACTCTGACAGGTCTACCTGTTACATTTTCCCCCAGCATTTTAAATCGGCGCCCCGACGATGGACTACCTTTTCCACCACCGAGCCGCCGGTTACAGTATACACACACAGGCAGGCACACTCAGCAGGCATACACACGCAATCAGTCAGGCACACAGACAGGCAGGCATACACACAGGCAGGCAGACGCGCACACACACACACGCAGGCAGGCAGACAGACGCACACACACAGGCAAGCAGACGCACACACACACAGGCAGGCGCTCACCAGGTAGGCGCGCACCTGCGGCAGACCCACGGTCACACAGGTGCACACATCTTTAGGCCCCTGCGCACATGGCAAAACTGCAACTACATAGACCTGCACAACAACTGAACCAATATCAGTGTACACAGGCAAACACATACACACACACATTGCATGATGGCACATAGAGGTGATAGGCCTGTAAGGGTGGGCATGGATAAGTCCCTTAAGCCTGGCAACACCCCGTCAGAGCTGTGATTCGCCCGCTCCGGGGACGACGGTCTCCCAATGGGCCGACGAGGGGAAGGCCGCCCATTGGGTCCTGACTGAGCTGCCGGTGATGGCTGTGCCTGGGGTGGTGCGCGTACCCCTTCACAGTCCCGCGCCAAGTGCCCAGGCTCCTGGCACCGCCAACATATGATGAGGCCTGCATGCGCCCTTGCTGGAGGCCGCGGCAACGTGTCCACCAACTGAGATATCTGTCCCAACTGCTCCTGTTGCCTCCTCATCATGTTCTTGATCTCAGCCCACTCCTCAAGATCATTCTCCATGTTGGCCAGGAGTCACGACAGTGCACAGTGGAATGGAGGAGGCGGCCACAGTGCGCCGATGCTCTGCGTCCCACGCTGTGCCCACCGCTGTTTTGCCCCTAAATTCTACCTATGCCTTTCAACCAAACGAACCATAACATAAAAAAAATAAACCTAACAAAAAAATAAACCAAACAAAAACACCACGTCTCTGTGTGCCAGCTATCCTGCCGACTACGCCAAATGTAGCAAGATGGACCTCAGGTAATTAACCAAAATAACTATTTTAGATTTTATATATGTAATTGCACGACTACGCCACTGGGGGTTTTCACCCCAGAATAAACCTTGACTTCAAAAGTAAGGCACACAGGTTCGGACAGACTGGGACAGAGGCATGGACTAAACAAATAAAAATATTTTCTTTATTTATACAAACATTCAATGATAGAAGTTGGCAGAACCGGACTAGCAGGGCAAGTTACCAGTGGAAACTAATGTGTTGGTTCACACCACTCATGCTATGAAACAATGGCCTATGGTACTGCACACACACTGTAAATAGAATTTAGCACACACTCAAATCTTCTTTTTTCTTAAGTTTATTTTGACCAACGTTTCGGCCGTTTGGCCTTTGTCAAGGTAACAATTTAAAACCATTTAGTTACTAAATGAGCCAACCCAACACTGACTGTTTTTATAAAACAAACGCCTAGCCGCCACTAAATGGTTAGCCACTCATGGCTATCTAAGCCAGTGACGTCATGACGGTATAGGAGCTGGTAAGGGACAACACTCGCTTTCAAGACTTGACAGGTCTACCTGTTACATTTAGATGACTTTCAGTTTCCAAACAAATAGTTGTTTTGCTGCTCTACTTTGATGCTCCCAGAAGGCATTGCTTTTTTTTAAACATTATTTAAAAACAATCAAATAAAAAACAAAGATTTCTTTCATTTCAAACAATGCACAATTTCTAACATGCCAATGAGAGAGCTGGTTACAAAATAATGACTGACAAACAATTTCCTGATTTTCAATCTCCCTCGCCACATTCCTAACCCTTCTTTACATTGGTCAGAGCTACAGCTAGTGCTAGCACAGGGACAGGGTACTGAGTCATGTTCACAACTAGTAGAAGCAGACGGTGAAGTAAAGAAACTCTTGGGCCCTATCTTGCAGGCGGCGCACCATGCCTTCGCGACTCGCGCAAGCTGTCGTTGCTATTTTGTGCAAGCGCATGGTTTGTTTTTCTGTCAAGTAATTCACGTTGTCTAACTAGCAAGTGACTTTGCTTCCCTGGAGGTGTGTCGAAGGTGTGGCTAGGCGCAAAGCGCAAAAGATGCTATTATACAGACACAGAAAGGGATCCGCCAGTGACTGGAAGAAACCTGGTCATTCGTCAGTCACGCATTCCTGAAATGCTATTTTATGGACGCACAACGCAATAGGTAATGCAGTCCTTGTTCCAGCATAACAATGACGGCCACAACAATAATTATTACAATCGGAAAATCATTATGATGCTCAGGAAGATGTGGTTAACCACAATTTATTAGCCTGCAACAGAAAACGCGTGAGGATATAAGAAGGGGGGACGTTAAATGGAGAATCAAGTTTACTTTCGCTTTCAAATGAATATTCCGAGATATCTATCAGGACTAAATCAGCTTCCTTCGTGTCTTGTGCAGCCTGAATACATCAATTTAATATTACCATACCCATTACGGCTCTGACTATGACTAGACCCGACGTGTGAGCTTACTCGCTATTCAATATTTTAATTTCTTTAAATGCACGAGGAGATCAGCTGGTGTGATAGCAATTCACCAGGCGCTTTGCGCTGTTCGTTCTTAAAGGCAATGAGAGATTGATCTGTCATTGGTTATGTCTGTGTTACACCCATAACACACCCATGATTAATTAGGCATCCTAAGTCCAACCTTTTTGAACTTTGCGCCAGCGCGAAGTTCATTTTCTGCGCTGTGAAAATAGCAAAACCATACGCCCCCAAAACCATATGCGCCATCTGCCAAACAACATTTGACATTGCGTCGTCAAAATAGGGCCCCTTAACTCAAGAGGTCTAAAGATCGCCTTCTCTTTATTATTCTGTCCATCCTCTATTGTGCCCCGCTTTTACTTTTAAACATGCTTCATCCGTGCATATTCTCGTAAAAAACCAACGAAGAAGCCATGCGCATTTCTTCCCTAGTCCACTGACAGCTGACGCAGCAGGACGATGGCTTTCATACTGTACTACCCATCATGCATTGCACTTTTTGCAAATTCCAAAATGTAAAAACAACGAGGCTAAATACATAACAGCTTAGTTTTGCTCAAAACCTTGTAATTTAATTTATTTTAAGTGTCTTTAAGGAATTTAAAAGATTTTTTTTTTTTTACAAATAACCATGATTAAGAATGATAAGCAAAGACAAGGGGTATATAATGTAATGCACAACTCATTCATGTCATTGACCTCAGCTTTGTGTGCTACAAGAAGATGTGAAGGGACTATAAGAAAATTTTCGTAATGTAATTGAGTGGGAGGGCCCTGGGCCCAGGGGCGGTGGCTCCGTCCGCCCCCTATAGCTCCGCCCCTGAGCCACATGACTCCGGGCAAAGAGTTGGCCACCCCTGCTCTAGCTAATTAACAACCTAAATATCCGAACATGCGAGTGAACGTCAACGATTGTGTCGGTAAAATATTTGTTTTCATTGACATCTGAATTATCAATAGGCTCATCTGAATTATCAATAGGCTCAGAGACAACAGAGCAGACACATCTACACACGTGTGTAGGCTACTGTAGGCATGAGTAGGCTATGGGACCTAAGTTAAGCATTAGGCCCACTTCAAGCCTAATACAAACACAGGACTGTAGTAACTTGGACAGTCAAAGAGTTCCATTTATCTTTTTATTAGAGAAGAGGTTCACACATTGTTGTAGCCTACACAGACTAACAGCCTCTCAAATGACCTTGAGTGAGTGTTCACAAAAAGCACTCTCATAACTACACTCCTAGCGCCCTCTAGTGGCTTGGAAAAAAACATAACAGTAAAACAGAGTTTACTACAAGGACATAACGTCGGGAGGTGTTGGGAATGGCGGAGATTTTTTTTTCACATTCCATATTTAGATAATGGCGGGTCAAAATGCGTTAATAGGACGTTAAAAAAATTGACAGAGTTAAAATGGGTTTGTGTTAACGCCGTTATTAACGCGTTAAACTGGCAGCACTAATAGATAATAAATATTTGATTAAGTGAAATTCACTAACGTGAAATGACATTATTGGATTGGATGACGGATTTGGATGAAATTTTCAACCATGTCTGTATTGGGACAAGGAAGAACTGATTCGATTTCGGTGGTGGTCGGTGATCCAGAACACCCCCTGGAGTGGATTTTGTCAAAAGTGAAACTAACATTTCCGCTGTCCCATACTTTGTCTGATTCACACGGAACATGGTACACATCATCTTTGGACCATGTCTCACAAAACGTATCCGAATCCAAATGCTCGCCTTCTACGGCCAATGAAATTAGACGGCGAAGTCACCAAACAGGAAGTGAACTCATATCTCGGCCATGCTTTGACATATCACATCCAAACTTGGTATATACATTATATCTCGCCAACGGTTTGACGTATCATAACCCAACTTGGAATGTGGACTCACAACCCTATCACACCATCTGTGACCACATTGTCTTGGCGGAGGTCTGCACACTGAGCGCTTTTCTAGTTACTGTGTTGATTGGATTGCTGCATCCAGATTCAGACTCACATCAGTACCCCCTTGACCCATAGCAAGAATCGAGTGTTTAAACGTTAGTTCTAGCCAGGCCATGGTAGTCAAGAAGCTTCTCTTGTGTTTCTTGACTAAAATGGTTCTGACAGAAGTGAGTTCAACTTGTTTTCCAATCCTGAGGACAGACTGACTCCTCATCTTTCACTGAGGCTTGTCTGACTTTACTTGTCCTTCACCTCACAGCTCAGGGAGAGAGATTCAGACAGATACAGTACTGTACTGGAGGTAAGTTGGGTCTGAACAAACGCTGACTAAGTACGCTGACTAAGAAATGTGAGCAATGGTTAGTTGGCATTTGTGTGAAGAGGAGCATTAATAGACACACCCTGTGAGTAGACCATTCTTAGTGCTGATACAACCAGTTAAGCAACTTTGCGGTAGCCTTTCTTACAATGCTAAATATGATCGTGTACGATATGAATTGTGAACTTCCACTTACCAACATCTACTCGCAAAAAAGTAGGGTTCACTTTCCCTGTGTAAAATGCAAAATTTCTCACTCTAATGACACTAGAACAAAATTGTTCCTTTGTCATAGTTTCTATAGTGTGCTGTATGTGTGTATATTCTTTGAGCATGTCATGGATGCTACAGGATGCGTGAAGATTAAGCTATCTATCTATGAAAACAAATCTTGCAACCCTATATTCAAAACATCTTGGTTAGATTGATAGTGATGGTGATCTTTCATACGCATCCAATTAGAGAACTGGAATCTAAAATTTACCAACCTTTCTTTTTTTCTGTTTCCTGTCATCTATTAAGCGCATTACTGCCACCTCTTGCCTGGTCAGAGTTCAAATTGTGTTTTCTAAATGTGTGTTCTACCAGAATACTGAATGAGAGAGAAGAGGAGATAAGGAGGGACAAGAAGAAACTGAAAGCAAATCATGAAGCTGATATGAAGAAACTAAGGAAAGAGATAATATATATAAGCAGTTATAGGAGGAGACAAGAAGAGACCCCGCAAACACAGAACATTATGGGAACTTTAACTAACGTTCTCCCATGGTTTTCCTATGGTTATTTGAATAACGTTATCCTATTTTAGCTTGGAGAACGTTAAAACTCTAACGTTCCCACGTGATTATTTTTTATAATTGTATTTAAATTACAATCTGATTATGTGTAAATTATGATCAAACAACTTTATTTTGGCTATTTCTGAAAAAAGATTTAGGCCATCTTAATTTTGTGACTCATAATTCATGATCAGCCCCCCAGCACACAACCTTTAATGGATGTCAATATTTGGGCTAAATCCCGTCGAATCACTCGTGGCCATCAACAGATGGCCAAACGAACCAAAAACAGACGTCCATTTCAGACCGCATTTCAACCAACCACATAAAGATGTCTACTGGATATTAGGATTCTTTTCCTCCCATTTCTTGGTGCAAGTCCCTGTATACACTCCTGTACAGTAGATGGCGGTATGCAACAAAGAGATGTGATCTGCCAATATATCAGAGAAGAAGAAATGGCTTTTAAAGTCACAATTCCAGTTTTGGCTTGTTTAGTCGACGGACTGCAACATTCTAACTCACTTGACTGACAAACACAAACACGGCTCTCTATTATACTAATACATAAAAAATTACAAAGGTAAGTTGTTATGTTGAAATGTTACATTAGGCTACATTGAAATGCTACATTGTACTAATAGTTAATTAGCATTAATGTTAAAGTATAGGTTTGCCCAACGTGATGTTTTCGGATATCCTACAATGAAATACGATGGTTAAGATTGACATTTTTACAAACGCTTGTGTTCCGAGATTTTTTCGCTTGTTGCAGTAGCATCTTAAAGGGACACCAGGCAGGACTGTGTTTTTCTATCTCCGGAGGTCCACCTACAGTCGCTGTAATATTAGAAAAAATACAACTACAATGGACATTCTCAACAACAAATGTAAATTTATTTGCAAACCAAGACGTACATGAGTCCGTGCGTCATTTGCAGCTTTGGAACTTAGGGCATGGGCTGCATGGACAATGCCGTGGTTTAAGAGCTCCAGTGTACTCCAGTGTTTTTCATAAGCTCCTCAAGAAATAAGCAAAGAGTAACCAGAGATCAATGAATATTGCTTTTACTCTCCCCGGAGGACTAACATTTTGCATGTAACCGCCCACCAACTTGTAAGTACATGAGTGCTCGTGCCCAGTATGACTCTTGTGCATGCGCTGCTATGGTTCATACAGTAGGTAGGCTGCATTGCAACTCCATACTTAAAAATGGTGATGCTAAAATGCCTCCGCTAATCTGTGCACCCTCATGCCAGAGAGATGGCTCTGGTATCAGCCAATCAGAATCAAAATGGGGTGGGTTTTAATACGTGCCTCGATCAACTTCAGTATTCACCTTATTCTGCCCTGCCCCTTATAGTCATTTTTTCTTCCATGATTGTCCTCCAATTGTCTTGGAACTTCCGTTAGCTACCTGCTCTCTTATTCAAATCAACGTAATTTTCATGAACTACCACGATCACAAAACTCCTTATGATACTTGTGGAAACACCGTTGGCATCCGTGCCTGGATGCCACTAGGGGCGCCATTCCACTCCTCGCAGCCGGACCACTGGGCCGTTGTCCTTGTCAGAGAATGGGGTCTGCCCACCAACAAGACAATGGTCATCGGACCAGATTGGATTGGACTCGATGGACTAATCCACTGTGGACTCCTTCCTATGGACATCTTTTACTAACTGTGCCTTTTAAACTGTGTATAAATAAATGTGCATTTTTGAAAATCTATTTGTAGTCCCTGGTCCTATTGTGTGTTACTTACAGTGTGCTCCCCAGTTCAGATTTTGGCTAGAATGGTGTTGAGGTGCTGGCGCCCACTGTGACAAATGTCTTTGAGTTGAAGAAAAATACAAAGCACAGAAAGAGGATGAAATAAAACATCAGACTTCAGAGCTACAGTTTGCACTACAAAGAGAACAAAAGCAGTTAAAGAGAAAAATTGGAACAGAACAAAGGAAACGGGAGGAAGAAGAGGAACAGAGAAAATTTAAATATGGGAAAAGGGCAATTATGGGATAAAAAACAAAAACAAGAAATAGCAAAATTGTTTTCAAAGACAGAGAGAGGTTGACAGTACAGACAGGAGCTTTGAGAGATATGACAGGGAAAAGCTTACCTCGCTCACGTCAGATGTAGCGCTAACACGCGAACATCTGATGATCAACGATGGACGAGTAATTTCAGGAGCCAGAAATCCTTGAATCTAACTGGACAAACGGCTTGTCCATCAATTTTAATTGACGTACACTTCAGCCAATCACATCGAAACCAACCGATGACGCTGGTTACGTTTGTTGGATTGGTTGGATTATTGGTTGGAAAAATGATATAAACAATACCCTGTGAGCAGCTGTTAACATACTGTATACTGTGATATTTCTTTAGATTTGGTGTAATGTTTCTGTGCATTTATTTTTCTTATTCTATGTAGACTTATTCTATGTAGCAGAGCATGTATTCTATTTTGAAAACACATTAATGATATGATATGAGAACCCCCTGAATGTCTGACTGAGCGACTCTCCATTCCGTAGAAAATAAACCTTTAATCAGGTGTGCACCAAGGCGTTACTGTGCTGAAGTTTTTTTTTTTTTTCATGTAAAAATCAAACAATACGTACAAAAAATAAATTACAGAGAGGAACTCAATTTGTGGTGTCTGGCAATGTGTTTGCTTATATTTGCATTTTTAGCAGACAAATTTATCATACATAGAGATAAATGAAATAGTAATATACTTTAGTTTAATAGTCATTATAGTGTTCCCTCAAGTGGGGAACAAGCTGTCTCTGCTTACTTTCATTTCAGTTCCCATGGCCAGTAGCCATAAATCTCTCTCTTTGTTTGACTTTGTGCAAAGAGTTTGGACACCTAGCCTGACATGCCAGACTATATCATAAGAATGTATAGTCTGAAGACAACTGATAGACGGTCCCTCAATGGAGGGGTGGGTGATTGAGTTGTCTTTCAAACTGCCTCTCCACGTAATAGGCTAGCGTTCCGGCCAGTGGTACCAGCTGGTATATCAAACTTTTCCCGTAGCCCGTCGGTAACACGGCAAAGACATTTTTTTTTTTCAGAACGAAAGACTTCAGTGCACTTTCTTGTTTCACTTTCAAAGAAAATGACGAGTGCAATTTCTCCAAAACTAAAGCCAAAGACGATTCTCTATACGGCTCTGGTTTGAGCAGGACTGTCTAGGGTGAAAGGAGCGCTCTACTCACTATATTGCTACATATTGAGCAGGACTGTCGTCATCGTACAAAGCCCGCCTTACGATTTCCTGTCCACATACCGCGCTGTGATTGGTTATCCGCCACCAGAGTCAGGATACAACGGGTTTCTATCAGGGGTCTCTCGTATCCGTTGCGCAAATTCAAATTTGCTACCGCTAGGGGTACGTCTAGAGTTCTAGGCTTTTGGACACCCATACTACACAGGTTTACTTCAAGGTGGGTGGGTACTTTGTTTGAACTTTAATTGTTTGCATATCGATTAGAAAAGCTAGTTTGCCTCAGGAGAATACCCTTATGTAGTTCTGTAGTGAAGCAGCAGCGTTAGCATTGCTGCCAGGGCATCATTTTTTAAACAGCGTATTTGGATAATGGAAGTGAGGTGATATTTTGCCTGAGTCTAATGTGTTTACAGAAACTGCTTAGCTTTGCACACTGCATGTTTTCAATGTACATAATGTTAAAAGACTTAATTATCATGCCAAATCCAATTTTTTTTTTTTTTTTTTGCATTTTAGCTCTTCATTCGAGTTTGTTACTTCCAATCAAAATTCTATTACTGTTTTTTACAGACACCCTGATAGACTATACCTGCACACAGTATTGTGATACCATGTTTGTTTGTTTTTTTTTTGTTTTTTTTGAAGAGGGAACGTCCCAAAATGCTTTTGATGCTTTTGGTTTTACATTTGCATCTTATATTTCTTCACCTGGTTGCCAAGGGACTAAAAACAATTGCACTTGATGCAACACATTCTCTCATACTTGTTGTGGCATCATGTGGAGTTACAGCTGTCAGGGATTAAAGCGATACATTGTGTTGCTTTCATTAGAGGGAAGTGGGCTTGAAATAGTTAAACATTCAAAGCAAGATCATGATGTAAAAAAATCTATGACAGGTCCCTCCAGTTCTTGGAACACCTGAGATTGAGTTCAAGGAAATAGGCCTACATTAAAAAATCTCTAAGCTGACAAAACACAGAGTAAGTTCATTATGGTATTTCTGTCACTAGAATTAATAATAATACATGCAGAGCAAAACTAGACAAAACAATGTTTGTCAAGTTGTTATGGGTTTTGGTTGTTTTGACTTTTTCGGTTATTTTGGTTTGTGCATTTTCCCCCAACTTGAAAAGGGTTAAGACTCCACTGGAAATTAAAGGATAACTGGATTCCACTCAAAGAATGACTTAACAGACACTTAAGCTTCAGTTTCCCATTTTCCTCTTTTTTTTTCTGTTTTATTTTCTTCAAAAGCACGGATTCCAGAGTCACACATTAGTATGGCATGGGTAGCAATTTAGCTTAGTCCTTTTGTCATTGCATTTTAGCAGTTAGCATTCAGAATTAGAATCAGGTGAAAAACCTTTAGGTAAAATGAAACGAAACAGCAATTAATAACAGGTCAAAAAGTCATACAAAATACAGTAAATTGTGCAAACATGCTGTAAATGTACAAATACGCTTGATGTGCAAACTATGCTTAATGTACAAATATGCAAATGCTATGTGCAAACTATGCAATACATTCCAAATTTACATGGCAATAAATACAGATTTAAATGTACAAATTTGCTTAAGAATGGAAAATATAAGTAACCTATAAATAACATTTACACTCCAGTTTCACAAGAGTTCAATAAATAGTTCAAACAGGCAATAAATAGGAAGCTAAACAATTATCAAACCCATGCTTTCAAATACTAGAAATCATTAATGTAGCAACAATCACTTTGCAACTCAAGCAATCTGTGCCCAGGCCTCTTATACTTAAGTTCAAAACACCGTGGGTTTTACAATGGATACAATTGGCCTTGCCACTAAACACAGCAGCTAAAAATAGCCCCGTGGTAAAAGCTAAATGGTAGCTGCTAACACACAAACATATACACCGTACAACATACATATACATCCCCAAACAGCACATAGATAAGCAGGTTACTCTTTGAAATGCTCACCGGCTGCCTTTCCAGTTCTTTGGATGGCCGTTTTCGAAAATGCCTACTACATACTGCTCGTATACTCATCTCTGCAGACAGCAGCGTGTAGCATGCAGTACATGACTAATATCACAGGAGTAGTGTGGGGCTTCAGTCAGGTAGGGCACCTGCAGTCAATTATTTAATGAGGTTCTTGGCCATTTTCTGCTGCTTGCATACCATGCTGCATACTGGGTAGAACAAGTAGAGCACCTGCAGCTAATTAATTAATTGTGGGAAGCAGTAGTGTGTGCTGCACTGTGTGCTGGGGCACACGCAGCATGTAGCACATGTAGTATAGCAGTATGCCATTTCGAAAATGGCCGATGTCTTTGTTTGCACGGTATTCCAAAATACTCCCGTCGTGGCACAACACTTCAGAACGTCTTTCCTTCCCAGCGTCTCACTGATTAGCTTATTTAAAATTAAAACACCTGAAATGATTTGTGTTGTCGCGGGCAGCGACGTCACACGCTGCTAGCGCGTCCTTGGCTGTGACTCGTGATCAGCTGACTTGACACCGTCATCTTTAAACACCCACACCATTTTTTTCTTTTTCTTCCCGTGTTTTCTCCCACAGTGAATTTGAGGCAAATTTGACTTTACAATGTTTTATAATCTTGAAGGCCTGCGTGAAATAGCTCCAAAAGGCTATACTTGATTAAAAAGAGGGATCATATTTTGTTTTTCAATGTTTTTTTAACGGAAGTGACTGAACTGGTTTAGGCAGTAGAGTTGGGTAACAGAAACCAAAGATGCATAACTGACGTAAGCGGCATCGTTCTCTATCCAGATATTGTATGGTCTAAGTCTAAGAGATGCATTTATGCTTTCAATCCACTGACTATATCTGGTCGTGATAACTGTTTTATGGAGGTTATTGTTACTAAGTTAAAAAAAGAGAGATTTAGCTTAAATACAGTATAATGTCCAGCCTGAAATTGATGAGTACAGGTAACAAAGATAGGCTCAGGCTGGATGCAATCTTAATTCTTTCACGGCTACTTGGCTGCCATTTTGTGATTCTGAGGATATCATGAAGGTTACCATTTTGTAAAAAGATACAGTAGGAAGAGGCACCGAAGACACCAAGGTAAACACTTTTCTGCAGATATTGAAGATAAAGAATTTGGCAACACTTTCAATGAACTCAAGCCTTATAATTAATATTACTATTGACTATGACTGTTCCTCATAAGGCAACTTTATCATCTAAGTCTGTACAACTTGGAGTGTCACAAAGCATAAGCTTACTCTTAGGTTTTTAATACTACTACAAAAAGAATGGTTTAATTTATTTGTGTTAGGCTATGTGTTTTTATTTGTTTGTTTGTTTTGCTTAGAATTAAATGCTTTACGGTCATCATTTACCCAAATATTTGTCATACATTGAAATAATAATATGCGAAGATATGTGAAAATGCATACATTAGAGATTGAAAGAAAATGAAGATATAGGAAAAGCAGATAAAAAGGCTTTAGTCCTTGGTGGGATGACTAACTGAGGTTGCAAAGCAAGAGTGGGAGATGCAGTAATAGAATATTTGCATTTAGTACAATCTATTATAGCATTTATAATGTCAGGTGGAACTCGTATTACTTTCCCTTTAGCAGAAATTGTTTCAATATCAACCTACCTTACTTTATTTCTTAATTATCCTCCAAAATTCACTCTGTCTGAAAATATGCTCATGAGTGTTAGTATTATTATTAAAATTAATTTTAATATTTAAGTGTACTATATTGTGAAGGCATACTACATATCCAAGTTGTCTTTTACAACTATATTTTTGTACATAGTTATATTCCTACATGAGTAACTGGAGACAGAGAGTTATATTCACAGATTGAGTTCAAGTGACTAAACTTGTCCAGGATGTTATGTTGGGCAAGAGACAGTCTGCAATTATGATAGTTGCCATATGTATTTGTCTCTCTCCTTGAAATGTGCATATAACATTTCAGGGAGAGACAATCATATAATGATTGTAGCGAAGGGAGAGAACAGTGACTAAGGGCGTAGGTTTGGTCTCAACATTGGTAAGGACAGAAAACTTGTCTGAGCAAATTATAACAGTCCTATATCATGATGTGTGGTGTTTTTTGCAAGTTCTTGGTTAGATTATGGAACCCCAGTCAGCCAACTAAACCCAGTTTAGCCTATGTAGCCTGTAATAGCAGATAAAGATATTTCTCTAGCCTAAATAGAAATATTTACACTGAAATTGAACCCTTAAATCTCAAGATAGTACAGTTATGAGTGATACCAATGGATAGGTCTTTAATTTGATACCAAATACCTCCATTGTAATAGCAGATATACCCACATTAAGCTTCCCAGAGACAGTAAAGGAAAACCTTGTCACCTGCGATATTAATTGCAGCGGCGGCAGCGCGTGGTAATAGATAGATAAATTGAATATGATTGTTTAACCAATTTTATTTTCAGCTCAAAAAAATTACATTGGTCCAGACCTTGGTGCTCTCTATTGTAGCTAGTATCTTACCATAGACTTCTCCCCCATGTCTGCTATCTGTCTCAGTAGGTTTCGCTTTGTTTACTCCATGTGAGATGAACGTGGCTCTGAAATTGCAGTATGAGCTCTCATGCTCATGCAGAATGTTGGCACGTCGGAAACTACTAAAAAGTATACTATAGTGTTCGCAAGAAATATGCAAATAAATTTGTCATGTAAAAATAAAATGCTAAATATTGGTATGGACTATTTTGTCTTCCCAAAATATTGGTTGTGACATGTCACTATGGTCCCTATGCAAATTTACGCCTTTGACAGTGCTAAACGTGCAACTTGACCGCAACGCCAAAGAGCCAGGCTTGTTGATATGGCAGTCAGAGCGCATACTCAACCGTAGTGATGGTAATCCGTCACACTGCCTTCTCCTTCGGGAAGCGCAGCCATGCGCTTCATACATACTAGCGTCCCTCACGCATCCACCAGCCGTACTTCTCCCATCCCAGGGTGCCCCACATTCTAGTGCTTCACCCAGTTCTGGGGTCCCTCACACCGGGGTCAACCTATCCTGGAGGTCCCTCATACAGCTCACACACTGGGTACGCCTCTGATGGCCTCACAGTCGCCATCCCACTTCTGACACCATATGTAGCGAAGGGAGAGAACAGTGACCCCACCCGGTCTCGAACCCGGGTCTCTGGGGTGCTAAACGTGCAACTTGACCGCAACGCCAAAGAGCCAGGCTCGTTGGTATGGCAGTCAGAGCGCATACTCAACCGTAGTGACGGTACTCCGTCACAGTGATATTAAGATGATATATGACAGTGTACAGTATAAGTCACAAGTTCACATTCATTTGAATCAATCTATTAAAATGGACATGGCTGATATCTATATTGTAGAGTTATCATGTATCTGGTCTAGAGTTGGAGCTTTATAGGTGAAAAAAACTTTCATGGCCACTTATCATTATAGGCCTAATGACTAAACACCACTAAATCCTTTCAAAGCAATGTTTTTAAAAATGGGACCTTAAAATATAATTTATATAAATGCTTGCATCAGCGTCTTACCCAGGCAAAAATAGGGATGCAACCTACCTTAGCGTTCAGAGTCTTACTAGAGGAAATGAGTTGCGACTAAACAGGTCCAAACTCTTGAACATAGGGGTAGAGAGACAAAGTGACTCAGGATAGTCATAGTTGAGTTTCTTTTTAAAGGAGACATAGAATGGAAAACCACTTTTACATTGTCTTTGATGAATTAAGAGAGATTGTGCATGGTCAAAGAGCTATGAACATGAGGCATGGCTCTCTGGCATACAAATACTATATGTACACTGCTCACTCATTACCATTCCAGCAGTTGATAGCCGAACTGTGCTTGGAGGAAGAGAAGGCCCCTTAAAAATGAGCCTCCCTGAGAATACACCAGGGGAAACTACTGCCCCACCCTTGGAGGAAGAGGTGAAACATCCTTTGGAGAGTATGCCTGAGGACATGTTGGAGGACAAGCACGATGGTGCAAGCACACAACAGGTAGCGAAACAGCCAGATGAACCAGAAAGGTAAGCTGGATGCATAGGCCTACATTGAAAATACACATATCTTTATTCTTTGAATTTAAGTAAAAATGTTAGGTCTTACTCTTTTCAACAATAAAAAAGTAATAGCTGTGTTTTCACTGGACAAGAGTCAACAGAATTCTGTTTTTTTCCCCTCATTTAAAATCAATCTGGCCCCTCTAAACGGTTTACTAAGACTGATAGAAAATAAAATGTGGCAGTTTCCTAAACCAATATGACATTGAATTATACTCTTTTCATTCTTAATTATTCAGGGATCTGTAACAATCAACTTAATCTACAGACATTTATATACTGTATACTATTAGACCTTAAATGATTATTTGATGTATAGATGAATCTCTACCCATTCATTTTCAGCCCGTCACATTTTGCACACTCCTGTAGTCGGCAAGGTTTGTTAACTCCCCAAAAAGTGAGGACAGGGTCAGCATGGGGGAAAATAGTCGTCAAGTTAACGTGCAGGTGAGTGGAGAAGCACTGCTGCAGGCAGAGAGAGTTGCTTAACAACAAGAGATCACTAAGTAAATTTGAATAAAATCCATCTAAGATGTTTTATCTATTTAGTAGGACCTGCTTGTAAGGTTTAGCCTACGATAAATTTGTCCATCCAAAACACTGACTAAGAAAGGGTATGGGTGGTTTTTGCTCTGTCATATTGTTAGTGTTATCAACTCAATTTAGCAAGTTAAAGATAGCTACTTTTACAATGGTGATGAATGAAGATGGCTAGTTAGCAAGCACATGAAGCTAACAATCGCCAACCAAAATTGTCCTCAATATCGCATTTGGAAGTAGCCTGGGCAAAAAGCTGACTGGAAGTACGTAGGATGGCGTCGCCAGGCTAATTTGGAAGGGTACTGAAGTTGACAATGCACCATGGACAATCTGAACATCATAACTACTGTACCTGAAAGCAATGCCCTCAAAGTCAGGCTCTTTGTAAATGGAGTTCAGTGTAACTGCTAGCAGCTGTATGTACTGTATAGCTTGCACTTGTTCTCTCAGAAGAAGGAGGCTGTTAAAGAACATTCCAATCAGACAGTGGAACAGACACATCAGCCAGTGCTCAGTGACCATGTAAACTCTATGCAAACTGTATTTTTTTTAAGGATGATCTGAATCTGTAGCCTTTTCAAATTGGTTAGTTGCACATACAGTAGTTCTTGGCAGTTGTGTTGCTGATCTGTCATGACTCGTCTCTTCTTGTTCGCACAGAATATGGAAGAGCAGTGCAAAGTAACCAAAAGCAAAGGTATTTGCATTGATAAAATAAGCATAAAAATAATATAAACATAAACACACATGATTATTGCTTCACACAAAAGTCAGTACTTATGTATTTTCAGATAGTTTCTGATGAAGTACAGTGGTTAAGATGAAAATTTGCCGAATCCCTCTGTTCCAAGGATTTTCGGCTGTTGTGTTACCGCACAGAAAATAAGTATCTCACAATTCCGATCTTAACCGTTGTACTTCATCAGAAAAGATCAGAAAACAAGGCTTTACATGAAAAATACTGAACTTCTAAGTCTATCTTTTGCACAGATGTTTCAGTTTAACTGTACATCCATCACTTTCAGGTGTTCCCCCACCTGGACCAATCCAGTTTCCTTCAGTGCAGCTTGACTCAGTGACTGTCTGCTGGTCACCACCAGAAGACGCTCCTGGTTTGTACAGGTACAGGGTGACCAGGACTGGAGGCCAAAAGGAGCACAAAGTGGTGGTGAGGGGTTGTAAGATGGAGGTGAATGGACTTCGTCCAGCAGAGAAGTACCATTTTTCTGTGGTCACCGTCAGTGAAGATGACCAGGAGAGCACCTGTGTGGAGCGATTTGTATACACAGGTGAGCATCAGATAAAACCACTCATCCAGGTTCTGCATCTCTTATGTATTGGCCTCTTAGCCATGCAAGTTTTTTTAGAAACTGCATCTTAGTGCACTAAGATGTAAATGCTTGATTTGTTTGGTTTGTTCAGTAAACCATCTGAACATACTTTCTTCTCTTTAGCTTACCTTGCTACATTTTCACCATTTTAACTGTCTACTCCCGCTGTGTATAGGAAGTTATTTCAGACCTCTAATACTGCTTAAAATGGTGCAACATTGTTGGTTTTATGAGTAAAAAGCCCCTGTATTTAAACTGGAAAAAACAGGAAAAAAATTTCCTAGATTCAAATTTGACTTCTTGATTCAGATTCATAAATGTAGAAAATTTGGAAGCACTTTGAATTCATTATCATTCAGTACCACAGCTCTTCCCTTTTCTCAAGACTATCCCTTCCTGTCTGTTTAGAAAATTCAAATGGTAACTTGTCTGTTCTGCAGCGGTACCAATGCCAGAAAATCTCACTGTGGACTCCTCTTGTGGTTCCTTAAAGTGGACCAAACCAAAGGGAGTTGATGAAGTGTGCTACCTGCTGGAACTTTTTAGCATAAGCAGTGGAGAATATCTGACGAGCATTCACACAACAGCTGATAATTATCTGGTCTCTGAGTTGGCAAAACATGGCAAGGAGCTAACTGTCCATGTATCCACAGTCACAAATGACCATCAAAGCAAATCCACCTCCATTGTTTTTAAAACAGGTAATGTTGACTACAATTCTACATTTTGTATGATTACTCTCGAGCAAGAACTGTATCACCAATAGTGTACCTGCTTGTGTCACGGGATGACTACGTTTGGTGAGGGAGGAACCTAAATCGGGCTGAATTTAGCAGGAGGGACAGAATTCAGTGTGGTAATGCCTCCCGGCATGGTAAACAAACCAATTGTGTACAGCTGGATGTAATAATTATATCACTTTCACGATAGGTCCACTATGTGGATGGAGTGCTTTATAATCCGCAGATGCGGCAGTTACGAGGAGACGGGCGGAGGGCGAAGATACGGCATTTGTCAGCAGCGACATCGCTCCGGATAAACTCGCAAGGAATGCTAACCACCGGGAAATGCACTGCTACGTCCAGCTAAGTAGCCTACTGGGAATGCTGAATGTGTATATCGAAGTGAACGCTGATAAGTGCCTGATACGTAACGTGAGTGTGCTGTGCTATCGTTGCTTTGTTTATCCTGTGGAATAGAGCTGCTGCAGCGGTGCTTGTGTGGGAGGACGTGTTTGGATGCCCACTGATGTGTGAGTCGACGGAACTCTCAGTAACGAACGGGAGGGTTGTCATTGGTAACCGGACACGTGAGTCTCCTATCCTGTGTGAGAGCTCTCTCTATGGCTCTGTCCTGTGTGTGTGCTAATGTTCTACGCTTGAAGTATTAAAGTCCTAGTTTGAAGTGCAGTGCTATTACCCCGTCTGCTGTGTTTGGAGGTGGCCTAACTAAATTGTTGTGAGTGCCTGTGTGTGTGTGCATGAGTCCGCCTCTCCAAGTTGTGTGCCTCACAGTCCAGCTCCAGCCGTGACTAACCCATCCATCGTGAAGAGGTGTCTCCACGTCAGCCGTTGCTCTCTCTCTCGGCCTTCTGGTAAATCCATCTTGGTGGCTACCCCTGTAAAAACTACATGTGAAAGCCTATAACAACTACTTGCTGGCTGCCGTGAGTTTTGGCCCATGGGCCCTTATGTATGAAAGTTCGATTGTGCTGTGCAACCTCCACTTGTGTTAGCACTTGTAGTGGGAATGTTTTGTGTGAACACACCCTCCTTTCTTAACGTGTGCTTTGTGTGCAGACCGGCGGAGTGTAACGCTCTATGCATGTGGTGAGGTTACAGGCGTAACCGTCTGCCACTTGGAGAGTTGAGCCTTGAATGCCATTCAGCTACGTCATTCCCGCCCTCCCGTTGTTGCCCGCTGCAGCCGAGCCCTGCTTGTCGTTCCTCCACCCCAGTGCACTGCCCTGCCACCGTCGTGCCTAGCCGAGCCCTGTGCGCCGTTCTTCTACGCCGGACGCCCTCCTGCCCAACCGAGCCCTGTGTGTTGTTCTTCCACGCCGGACGCCGTCCTGCCTAGCCGAGCCCTGTGCGCCGTTCTTCTACGCCGGACGCCATCCTGCCCAACCGAGCCCTGTGTGTTGTTCTTCTACGCCGGACGCCATCCTGCCCAACCGAGCCCTGTGTGTTGTTCTTCTACGCCGGACGCCGTCCTGCCTAGCCGAGCCCTGTGCGCCGTTCTTCTACGCCGGACGCCATCCTGCCCAACCGAGCCCTGTGTGTTGTTCTTCTACGCCGGACGCCGTCCTGCCTAGCCGAGCCCTGTGTGCCGTTCTTCTACGCCGGACGCCGCCCTGTTCAGCTGAGCCCTGTGTGCCGTTCTTCTACGCCAGCCACCGTCCCGTCTAGCCGAGCCCTGTGTGTCGTTCTTCTACGCCGGACGCCGCCCTGTTAGGCAGAGCCCGGGGTGCTGTTCATCCATCTCAGTGACTGCCCTGACGTCGCCACGCCCCGATCGGCCCTGGCCAGTCAAGCCTAGTGTCATCCTTCCTGCCCAGTGACCTGTTCCGTTGCCGTGCCACCCATTAACACCCGTTCCACTGCGGCAGTAGTGGCTCCCCCCCCCTGCAGCCACACGCGCGCACACACACCCACACACACACACACCCCTGGCTGTTGCATTCGGGCCCGTGGCTGTTAGGAACACTTATCCCTTTCCCCATCCCCCCTTCTTTTAGTAATTAATTAGTAATAAAAGACTTCTTTTTTCTAAATCTGTTCTCTTGTCCATTTGTGAGGTGGTGAACGTGTTGCTCCTCAGGGAAGAAAAAGGTGTGGCAGCGTTGGCGATTAGCGCCCCCTGCTGGTGACACTTGCATAGTTTCATTTTATACTTTTACTTCCATCTTAGGAGTAGATTTACCCTTACCAAAGCTTCAGAAACAAGAGAATGAAGCTAAATCTTGTCGCCCGTGATAAAATGCACAATTTATTTTAAGTATGTTAAGTGTGGAAAAGTTTGGTGCCCTATCCAGTGTTTGGTGCCCTACATGCAATGTATGCCTTGCATGCCTGTAACACCAGCACCAATTTATAAATAAATTACACATTAATTGTCTTAGACATAAATGAGATAATAGTGCTGTTAAGTGAGATTGTGCAGTTTCACATGATACACACGTGATGCCAAATTCAACATAACCTACTGTATATCCTTTTTACATATAAATTTTAGCTAGTTTGGCCAGCTTATTTATAATGCTGGTCATGTTCAGCCATTTCCATGCATACCACTGTAACCAGACCACTCTCCCTAGTTTCCAGTTTGACAGCCAGATAGCGTCAGAATGCACCCCCCACTTTGCCACAATACCAACTTTTTAGCATGCTCTGACCATGATGAATTTGAAAGTTGACAGTGACAATTTTGGCCAAACAGTGGCATATCATGGATTGAGACACAGGGAGAGCATGTACTCTGACCCTATTCTCCCCACAGCCTTTAAGCTGACCAGCCCAGTTGGCCAGCTTAAGTTGTATTTTTGTGTTTTTTTCTACAAGGAAAAACAGTAATTGTTATTAAATTGCATTTTAGGGATCATGGAAGACATAAGAATAGTCCTGCTGGGGAGGACTGGTAGTGGGAAGAGTGCCTCTGGAAACACCATACTTGGGAAGACTGTGTTTGAAGAAGATCTGTCCTCTGAATCAGTCACAACTGAATGCCAGAAGCATGATGTGGTCGATGGAAGACAAATAACTGTGGTCGATACTCCAGGATTGTTTGATACATCCTGTTCTAATGATAAAACTAGGGATGAGGTCACAAAATGTATCTCCTTGGTATCCCCAGGTCCACATGTTTTTCTACTAGTCATAGCTGAAGGCCGCTACACAGAAGAAGAGAAAAACACTGTTAAGATTATCCAAGAAATGTTTGGGATGGAATCTATGAAGTACACAATAGTGTTATTCACAAGAGGGGATGTTCTGAGAAAGACTTTAGATGAATATCTTAAGGATCCTGACCCAGGTATAAGTATTCTTCTCAGCCAATGTGGAAATAGGTGCCATCTGTTCAACAATAGAGGCAGAGAGAACAAAGACCAAGTTTACAGACTTCTGGATAAAATAGATGAAATGCTAAAGTCAAATGAAGGCCGTTATTACACAGCTGAGATGTTCCAGGAGCAGAGGGTAACAGAAGGAAGAGGAGCAGAGACAACTGGATGAGGAGTGCTTGGAAGGAGCGTGGAAGAAGCTTCACAGCAAATGGGAGGAGATGGACCATCTGACTGGTGAGTATGACATAACAGATGACAAAGTTCTGTGGGTGAGTGTAACACCCTCGTCTGCTCCACCTTCGTTTGCTCCATCTGCACTGTCCAATCAGTGCCCAGCATCACTGGAATGGAGAGCCGAAGTCACGCCCTCTTCTGCATTAGCATACGGTCCTATCGAGCCTATTAAAATGAATGAACAGATACCTATAACTTCTGGTCCGCTTTGGTATGCGTCGTGGGTTTCACATAATGTTTATAATGTTTAAACTTACATTTTGAGCTTCACAAACGTAAAAAATAAATTGATTGTAGACGAATGTCAAAAGTTATGTTACAGAAAACAACAAACGTAGTCTTGATTGGCATAAATGGTTATCATTTAAATTCACATGCAACATGTGTGACTCAAGTTATGAATCAAAGTGGACCAAAAAGTCACGTTTATCTGTCCATTCACTCTCAGCTCCATAGGTCCCGTATGACTTCGGTTCCCTATACTGATCACAAGCCATGATTGAATCACTGACTGCACCTACGTCATCACTAGCACCTGTCTTTGTCTTGCACCTGTATGTCATTTCCATTTAGTGCCTCTATTTAAGTTGGACTGTCCTGAACTCAGTGCCAGATATTGTTGTCACAGAGGTGACTGAATGTGTTTGTTGCTCTTATGCCCAGTGGGGCTTTCTCAGTTTGTTTTCACCAAGAGGATTTATTAAAAGCATCGACTTCAGGAAACTGCATTTGTGTCCAGTACTTCTACAACCATCACAGTGAGGATCTCACGGAATCAAGATTTTCTTCCTGTTCATCTAAACGACCCCAAATTAAGCATTTCTTCCTCACTGAACACTCCAACATTTCTCAAAGGACAAAATAAGCAGACTTGCTTATTATTTTAACACTATTTTCCTGTAAAATAAAACAAGGAAAATTTTCTACAATTAAATTACAGTAGTAGTATTGTCTTTGTCAATTCCTCCACAGAGATTGATCCAGAAACGAATATACAGTAACTCAACAGGGATCACAAGGCAAGGCACTGAAGAAATAACTACAAGCAAAACAGAAAGAACTCAACAGAAACCTTTAGCAAAAAGTATTTCTTTCTTTTCAACTCTTTATGTACTATGTGCTGGAAGTGATAGTAGATTACTGTCGATATTGTTATATGTATTATTTGTATCGCCTTTTTCACTTGCTGTCTTGTTACATTTAGTTAGATACAGAATTGGCGTTGTTAATGATTTGGCAACGACACCAAAGTGCAGTGCATCCTGGTACACAAACTCACACATGTTCCACTGCAGTGATGACACATCTGTCTACCATCTTAGATAGCTAAACTGAACACAGATTTTGCTCACCTTCAATGTCCAGTCCTAGACGGGCGATATAAACGATAGCGATTTGTTTGTTTTGATATAGATTTAAAGAGAACCTATGCAGGATCCGGTGGCGTCATCCAGTAAGCTAACAACCAAACAAAGCAGTTATTAAGCGTTTCTGCCAATAATCCTCCATTTAGAATTGCATAGTCAATGGTGATCGCCGCTAACAAATTGTATCGACAGTTGAATGCGCTGAGAAGTCACAAATCACGTTGTAATTCAAACAGTAAACTCTGGCTAAGTCACGTGACCTAGCTTGCTTGCTAACCCAAACTTACGATAGCCGGGACGCGCTCCCTGATCTTGCATAGGCGGTATCTGCCTCTAGGAGGGTCGGACAATCTCGTGAAGGGGCTCGTTTTACTCTGGAACATGTCATTTATCAAGTCTAGTGAGTTCTAGGCAATTTACATAAAGGTGTAATGAATAGGAAACGTCGAAATTTTACCTAAATGTTGCATGTGGTGGCTTTAACTTGACAGTCAGCTTCAGACAAACTGAGAGAAATATAGATGCGTGTCTGTCACAAGACGAGTGGATAAAAATGTTCAAGTTTGGCTTCAAATGCTGCCCAGTAGAGACTAAGAAAGGCTAAGCCATTTTCTTAAATTACTGAACACCATATTCCATACCTAACTGAAAACTGGTTTATTAGCATTTCAATAGGCCTATGTAATGGCATTTTGATTTTGCATACAGTAGGTTCTGGCAGGATTTGATTCCATATTGCATACTAGAACCAACTTTGACCACATGGCCGGGTTTATGATGCCCTGCCCAGTGTCTGGCCCTACATCAAGCCAGATGCCTGTTTGTGACAAACACAATTGACAGGTATAACATGCTCAAATATGGCTTTCCTCATGCTAACTTTTCATCTCTTAAGTTGGCTTGTTGGCTATATAACAATTATGAAGAATTTGTGATTATTTTATTATGCCTACACACATAGTCTGTAATAACTGTGTACGACAGAACATCCTTCTGTGATACTTTTTCTCCTGAGCTCATGCAGAAAACTCTTCTAATGCTGAGAACTTTATTTGTAATTTGTATTATTCCAGCATATTTACACAGTAATTACAATTTATCCCTTGGTAATTTTTGTTAATGAAGTTCTTACCTCACCAGGTACTTAGGAGGGCAAGTAGTGGTCAAGTCCTGCCTTGCTGGGCTAGTAGACTGGAAAGTGTGGGTTCAAACCTTTCTTGAAAGTGAATTTGAAATGTGTATTACATTAACTGTGTGAAATTGGTAACTCTAATAATGGTTTTTATTGTACACTATGCTTGATTACACTTCTCTATAAAGACATCCAAGAATATGTTTTTGACTGTTGAAAAATGAAGAAGAAATTGTAAATAATCTTATTATCCAATCGCGAATAATCTTTTCTTCAGAAATAAAATTTGTTTTATTGTGAAAAGCCTATTTCACTTTTGTGCTCAGAACTTTTTTTCCTTAAGATATAAAATTTAGAATTACTATGAATTACAATATTATCTGTTGCGATGTACTATAGGCAATGTAGACATACAAAAGGCCAGGGGTTATGGAGAACCTGAAGACCTAGCCTGTTATCTAGGATAGACAAGAACTTTGTTACACTATATTTACTCATTATTACTTTGCACTTTTGTAATACATCAATATATAAATAAATATGTCAACTTATAATAGTGAGAAAAAGGATGAAGATGGTTTAACACCTGCAAATGGTATGCCACACAAAATAAAATTTTAGTGTCTTTAAACCCAGCTGAAACATAGTTTTTTGTACACATGGTAAAATTGTTTTCCAGCGATCTAATGACGCCCTCTAGTGACAGCATGGGGTAGAAATCACATTATTGTAATTGATAGTTCAGCAATTTATATTGAGACATCACCATTGTCAATTAATGAAACAATTAGAAAGTTGTTGCAATTGCAATTATAATCTGTGTTGTCAACTCGGACATATATAAACTGCTTCAGCCTCTCACCATAAGCATATGGCTCCCTCAACACTAAACAGGTGAACTTTTCATTTTACGTTTTTAGCATAAAAACTGCTACAAATTCTACTCTGTGCATTTCCATTGATTAGCAATTCTGTGGGATTACATTTGTTATGGCTTCACCTCTTTACCAAGCGCCATTTCAAGGACTTTGGGGGCCCTCCACCCCCCCTAAAATACCTACATTAATGACATTGTTATAATCTTCAAGCATGTTTCATTGATATAATTATTTGCTTTGAACTTACAGTTGTCTTCCAACTTACAGTTGTCTGTACCCATGGACTAATAGCAAGACTGGTACAATTCTTTCTTCCTGTGGCATCAACATGGATGCGACGTTGAAACAGTTAAATATTCAGAGCCAAATCATGATGCAAAGAAATGCCTGCACAGGTCCCACCAGTTCTTTGTTAGTGAATATCTGAGATTGAAGACAATAAGGAAATACATTCCAAAAAGCAGGCTGACAAGACACAACACACCGTAAGTTCATTTCTTATGGCATTTCTTTAACTACAATTTATAAAACATGCAGAGCAATTAAGTTTATAAGGTTGAGGAACTACACCAGGGGTTGCTAAACTATGAAGTCTAAATACAAAATGTAATGAGGCCCATTGAATCTGATATTACATCATTGCACATCTCTGAATTCTGTGATTTTGAACAACATTGCCATCATGGATACAAGCCCATTTTCATTGAACAGATAATCTGTTCAATTTAATACCAACAGTTGTCAGTAGTACCTTTACCCGAAGCACTGTAATGTTTTGTGCAACGTGGGGCGTTCTCTGATCTAAACCGCAGTTGACCTAAACCACAGGCGCTTCAAATGTAACTAGTTGGTATTTTGTATGGGCCCTCTGCCATTTAGATTTTTCATTATGTGACCCTCAAACAAAAAGGTTTGGCCACCCCTGGACTACACCCTTGGGTGGGTTCCCATGGTATATTGCCTATACTGTAAAAAAAAAAAAAACAGCTCTCATTTGATTATGATCACTTTGTGTTGATTTTCTGATGTCCTACAAATCACAAAAAGTATGTATGAAATACCTACAAATTAAAAGCGCTAAACATGAGTTACAAAAGAGGGATATATTTGACTTTTTGTCGATGTTCTTTAATAATAATTGGATTGTTCCAGGCAAAGTTGGGTAACAGAGACCGAAGTTATGTATCTCGAAAAGTGGCATACTTCACTCTCCAGATATTGTATGGCCTAAACCAAGTCTAAACTAAGTATAAAAGATTTATCTATGTTTTTAATCCACTGATAAAAGTTGGCCGTGATAAACACTGTCCTAATGCGGTTATCGATTAGTAAATGTAAATATGATATCCAGTCTGAAGATGATCAGTACAGATGACAAAGATGTAGTAGCAGATTGATGCCATCTTTAAATCATTCACAGCTACTTGGCTGCCATTTTGTAAACTTGCAGGTGTCATTTTCCATTTTGTAAACTGAGCTGTGTAAAGAGGTACTGAATACACTTCTGCAGAT
>JAODXP020000029.1:12490393-12522893 GCA_027497455.2 Sardinella longiceps
TCTATTTTGTTACGTTGTTCTTACCTGTACTTACCCAGTACTTCACGGGCTGTAAAATAAAGCGTGAACGTGTGTTATTCCAGCAAACTTACGCTGTAAGTACTCAGTAATTTATCCCTTGATACTTTTTTGTTACACCATTCTTACCTAATACTTACTAATACTTACCCAGTACTTCACGGGCTGTAAATTAAAGCGTTACCCAATGAGTTACGGAGAATCTATAACTTCTAGGCCTTGGTGTGGGCCTTGAACACAGTATTTTCGCAAACCACACAGCCCATACTTGTCAACTCTATGAATTGAGGCCTTGAGTCTGTTCCATTGTACATGGTGGCCCTCTGCATCAAGTTGGACAAACTGGGGGTCGCGCCAATTACTCTCGGCCATGAGGGTGTGTCAGTTCTTGAGCAATATCAGAGTCAATCAAGAATGAAATCACACACCATATTTTGTCGTTGCAAGTAATGAAAAAAGTGTTTAATCCATCCCACAAAAAAAGAAAATAAATATAAAGTGCTACTAGGTGAAAAGTGCTACCAAGACACCCCTTTATAATCTGGTATGCTGCATGAGGTAGTCTAGATTTGATTGATTCATTTTCCAGAGCATCATCAGCCATGGTGGAATACAGGAATATTGTGCTGTGCTACTGCATCCTCAGTGTATGGTTCTTCTTGAGATTCCAAGAATGTCCGCCACACATGCTGCAGGTTGACGTAGATGAAGAAGACTTTTGAGGTGGTCCTCTGTTACATGTAGTCTTAAACACCCATGAGGACATACACTTCTCACCACAGATCTTGAAGGGGGAGGTTTATTGCGCAAGTCAAACAAACTACTCAGTTCTTGAAGGGCTTCACAGATATCATTAGGCAGAGCGACATTCTCCACAGAATTCATGAAGGTTCTCTCTTGGTTAACGACATATTCCAAATGATCAACATCAGGAGCACTGTTGTTGAGGGCACAATGAAGTCTGATTAATGATTCCTGAATGACAATGTTCTGCAAAAGCAATGTAATGAATTGTAAACATACAACATAGTAATGCAATACTTTTCAACGGTAAAGAGCAATTCCTCACCAATAACACTCTACTTTATACTTAATAGTTCTAATACTAATGGGCTTAACATTTACAATGAACTTCCTATGATATAGAAGATTTAGAAGCCTAAGTTAACCCTAACACAGTTCAACGTCAATGTTTCTATCACTGTTTCTAACACAGTTTTTTTTTTTATCACTGTTATCTGAGACTATAGCACTTAGTCTAATCTTTCAACTTTCAGCATTTTTTTTCTGCAAGTTTTCACTGTTTTCAGGCATTCACATTGTTTGCATGGACTGCAGAAGCCCAAATAGTCTCCCCATCTGCTAGCCTACGGTCATGGAGGCTACAGGGCTAACATTACAACTTAAACACATCACAACAATGATAATGCTCTGCCGCTGCTGACTACTTCTAGCTGACTAGCTCTAACGTTAGCTATCGATACCCTTGTTAGTAACTGAGGCTATACCAACATGCTTATCGTCAAATGTTATTGTTTACATGATTTGATTCACTGACAAAACGAAATGATTCAAATTCAGTTTTTCGATGCAATTCAAGTTTAGCAATTCAAACTCAAATATAAATTCTGTAAATTCAGTTATCCTGAGCCTGACAAGCCAGACTATATCATAAAATGGAAAGACACGCAGAATATTTTAAACTGCCTCGGCATGCAATAGGATGGTGTTATTACCAGAGAGTTAAAGCGTTTTGTATGGCTCTAGCTACGTAGCCTGGCACGCCATCCCAGTGATATAACACCGTCGGCATTGCTGTCGCTGGTCTTGCCAGCTGCTGATCGGGCAGGACTTCTGAGTTCCACAAAAATGTTTTTTTTTTTTTTTTTTTTTTTGAAGGAGGCGGGTCAACCATGCGCTTTGAGAAAACGTTGTTGCACAGGTCTTGGTCAGACCAAAGTCTCACAGAGGTTTTCTCAGAGCTTTGAAAGTTGATGGCAGTCAGGCTACTCGCTACGACCAATCCAAACAACGACCAAGTCGATTCAAATAACACTAAGTATGCTCCCTGTCCACATGATTGGGTAAACACCAGAGATGTCTCAAAACAGCGGTTGCCTATGGCTGATGGTTAGACGTACCCAGTGAGCAAATCAGTTTGCTCCCACTAGCGTACCTCAAGAGTTCTAGGCTAAGTTATCCTATAAACAAAGGGCAAAGGATAGCTCCGGAGTAAGTTCAAAAATAGCCCTGTTGCATGAGCCTTCTAACAGCAATATATTTTGCATGGAATGAAAGAATTATGAACAGTATAGACCTAGCACGAAACACGTTATATTGAGTCAATGGCACCTCAGATCTTACTTTCAGTTTCAAATAATGAGGATCCATCGATTCAGTGCTTGTTCGCTTCTGCGTTCGTGTTTGGTCTATACTGTTGCTAATTATTTTGTTCCACTTGCTAACTGATGCATTTAGCATGCTCCTCCAACAGGGCTATGCTTGAATTCACTCTGCAGTTATCCTTTAACACTTTAACATTAGATGTCCTGTTGGTTTTCTGACGAATCATTTAAAAGCTTTTCATTGGTGCAATGAATTTTGCAGTGAATTCTGCCCAAAACGTTTGGGCACCCCTGGTTTGGAGACCTCCCTTTGAGAGGTTATCCTCTATCGTTCTTCATGTCGGTTTGTATGTAGGCCTATAGGATATGCAATGCTGCACTCAAACATTCTAACCCCAGTAACATTTTTTGGTTCCGGGAAGGTTTTCTGTCGGGTATGAGAACGTTCCCTGAAAGTAGCTTTGGTTGTCTGAAGGGGCACCAGGAAAGTTTTTTTAAACGGAACTAGTACGTTAGCTGTTGGTTTGCATTTCTGGTTAGGCGAACGTTCCCGCAACGTTATCCTAACGTGATATTTTGTGAGAAAAATATTAATAATAAACACAATAAGAACAAACTCGGCGACCAGGAATCAAACTCCGGTCTCCCGCCCCGCAGGTAGGTGCGTTACCGCTGGACCACGGCATTTTTTTATTTTTTTTTTATTTTTTTATTTTATTTAACCTTTATTTAACCAGGAAGTCCCATTGAGTTAGAGTAACTCTTCTTCCAGGGAGACCTGGTCAAGAAGGCCGCTTAAACAGTTACATTACAATAAAACCACAAGAGACAAGACAGCTACATAACATCTAAACAGAAGTAAACACAACAATATTGAGCATGCACAGACAACCAAAAAAGCATACAGTAGTCATGGCAAAAAATCAAAAACAGTTGCATCTGTCAGTTAATGATGATTTTAACAGGTCTTTAAAGGAATTTATGGATGGAAGAACTTCAAGATTTAGAGTGGCTTGAAGTTCATTCCAGGCTTTAGGTGCAAATGATGAAAATGCTGTTTTTCCTAGTTCAGTTCTTGTAAATGGAATATGTAAAAGTATTTTTTCTGATGACCTAGTCCTGTAAGTGCTATCTTGAAAAGAAAGTAAATTAAAAATGTATAAAGGTAGTTTACCCATAAGGGCTTTGGCAATAAAAGTCAGTGCATGAATTTTTCTCCTTATGGACAGAGAAGACCATTGTACAGTTTCATAAAGAGTGCAATGGTGAGTCCTGGCTGATGCACCTGTGATAAAACGTAAGGCTGAGTGGTACAGCACATCCAGTTTTTTAAGTAAGAATAGACTGGAGTGCATATACAGTGTATCCCCATAGTCAAGTACTGACAGGAACGTGCTCTGAACTAACCTTTCCCTTGCAAGATAGGGAAAGCACTTCCTCATTCTAAAGAAAAAACCCAACTTTGGTCTAAGTTTCTTACAAAGGCTCTCAATATGGACACCAAGGGACATCTTATCATCCAACCAGATCCCCAAATACTTGTAGGATGATACTCTTTCTATTTCAGTGCCATCTAGTGTTGATACACTAATGTTAGGTGAAGAGCGTGATTGTGTGAATGACATTGTTTTAGTTTTTTTAGCATTCAGTACCAACTTTAGCTCAATAAGAAATGTTTGTAAATGATTAAAAGCAGACTGCAGTTGTGTAAATGCAGCATTCACTGATGAAGCTGTGGTGTACAAAATAGTGTCGTCTGCATAAAGATGCACTTTTGCTGTCTTCAGGTCCCTACCCAAGTCATTTAAATAAAGAGAAAATAAAATCGGGCCCAAAACCGACCCTTGTGGGACCCCCATAGTGACTTCTGATGATGCTGAGGTATAGTTATCAATTACAATACACTGTGTTCTATCACTGAGGTAATTTGAAAACCACCGTAGCACAGTATCACTAAAGCCTATTCTTTGTAATCGCTTTAAAAGAAGATCATGGTCCACCGTATCAAACGCTTTAGAAAGATCAATAAATATTGCAGCACAAGACTTCTTATTATCTAAAGCATTTAAAATGTCATTTGTGACTGCGGTGACAGCTGTGACTGTGCTATGACCTTGTCGAAAGCCAGACTGCATTGGATTTAAAATGGAATTCTCAGTTAAGAAAAGTTTAAGTTGCTCATTTATAAGAGATTCAAACAGTTTGGCCAGCACAGACAATCTAGAGATTGGGCGATAATTGTCCAATAAACAAGGGTCTCCACTTTTCAAAAGTGGGAGAACAAAAGCAGACTTCCAAGATGTAGGAATGGTACCACTATATAAACTAAGATTAAAAATGGAGGCAATAGGCTCAGCAATCAAATTAGCAGCAGTCCTAAGGAAGTAAGGTTCAATCTGGTCAGGGCCAGCAGACTTTTTACAGTCTAGTCCTTGCAAAGCCCTCTGAACTTCATGGGCAGAAATAGAGCTGAAATTAAAACTATTCATACTCATGTTTGGATCTGGAACAGTAGATGTACCTTTACTAACATTTGCTGGAAGAGTTGACTGGGTAGCAATTCCAGCATTAATGAAGTGCATGTTAAAAGTGTCTACCATATGTTGTTTATCCCTGATTTCCCCTGACTAGTTACAATATATTCAGGGATAGTGGGAGGTGGCACATCACCTGATGATGATTTAATTGCTTTCCAAAATTTCTTAGGGTCATTGAGATTTTCTTTTATTAGATTAAGGTAATGCTCATTTTTTGTACTCTTTATAAGTCTTGTGCATTATTAACATCACGACGAAAAAAAAAAAGTTAGCTCTGATACATCATTAATTGCGAGTCATAAAATTAAGATAGCCTAAATCTATAATCATAAACAGTCAAAATTAAGTTGTTTAATGATCATTTACACATAATATCTATCAGATTGTAATTTAAATACAATTTCAAAAAATAACCACGAGGGAACGTTTTCGGACGGTCACAAAGTTACCACACTGTAACGTTAGAGTTTTAACGTTCTCCGAACCAAAATATGATAACATTCTTAAAATAACCATAGGAGAACCAGGAGGGAACGTTAGTTAAGGTTCCCATAACGTTCCGTGTTTGCTGGGAACATTCTTTGTTCAGTTGTTTCTTGGTTTCATCATTTTTCATTGTCATGGTTATAGTGAAGAAATCTAACCTCTTGCTTGACATTTCCCACGGTCATGTCAAACCATTATCAGTATTCTGATCTAATTAACTTTCACATGTTGTTGCAGGTATGTTTGTTGGCATAACACGATCCAGCAAACACAAACACAGGGTCCATACGTGTTTTCTTCTGGTAGTGTGGGCGAGGCCCAGCCCAAACCCAAACAGGGTCAGCTTGAGCTTGCCCAGGTCAGGTGCATAAGTCTTTGGGCTCTCTGTATGTGCCTACATATATTAAAACAATAACATTTTAGAAGAGAATCAGAAAACAACTTTTGATATAGAAAAGACATTTTGTGGTGGAGCTTGGAGACAATGCAGACAGATTACGTGATTTCAACACCGGATTACTTGGGCACACCGACAATTATAGACAGAATTCATTGAAGACATTTAAAATGATAGGTTTCCCTGTTTGTTTGGTTTGTTGTATGCCCTATAGCAGGGGTCTCAAACTCCCGGCCCGCGAGCTGGTGGCAAAATTATAATGCAATTCGGCCCTGGAGAGAGACGTAAACATCCCGACAGCGGCGCACCGGTTCTTCTCCGTCACACTACTCACGCCGTTTTTATCGTACCAAAATAATAAGGGCATCATTGGAATCTGCACAAACTGATGAACACTTCGCGAGATAATTAGCGTTGAATATGTATTAAAATTATGATCACCAATACTGTGCTGCGTCCATGTCATACATTGTTCTTTGTGCAATATCTCACGGATTCTTAACTGAACTATGGCAAAACGCAAATCAAAATACACAGGATACCCTACTGATCACAATGGTACATAGCAGTCATCTTTGTGATTAGCGGTTCCCAAGTAATCCGATCTTGAAATCATATAAAATTTACACATTGTCTTCAACACTGTCATCCCAAAATAGATGAATTCTCTTCCATAGTGAAAGTTGTTTTTAGCTCCCTGTTTGTCAGGACTAACTTTAAGTAACTGTTTGTCAGGACAGATGCTAAAAATGTTGTCTCAAGATTCAAATTAGCAATAAATTAGCCTATATATCTAATATTCATAATAATGATAATTAATAAAATATTGTCAGCACATATATTGTTGCATATACAGAATACCTTTATCATGACTCTTATATTACTAGATTCAAGACAATCTCCTATATTTAAAAGTGAAAATATTGATTCTAGTAGGCTATGCATTCAATGATGTGATATAGGCCTAATATTGACTATCACATCTTTAGATTAAAATAAATAAATAATAATTGCAAAGGAAATGTGCAGGTCCCTGTTAAACATAGCCTAAAAAAAAAAAAAATACAATTGACCGCCTGAGGTGGCCCTCCAGTCAGACAATGTTGACCGTAGTGGCCCCCAGCTCATTTGAGTTTGAGACCCTTGTCCTATTAGTCCATGGGCCAGACAAGATATCGGTACCACTCAAGGTGGCAAAGGTTGCTTATACTTTTTGAAAAGATACATGTCTGAAGTTAATATTTTTGTATGATAACACTTCTGGGGTCACAGCTAAATTAGGGTTATCAGCTGTTAAAGTTACACTCCCCCATTGAAAAAACACGTTTTTGACACAGGTGCATATCAGGCTATTGGCCTTTGTTAAACACATATGTAGATATTTTATTATTTTATGTTTGGTATCATTTTAAAGGGGACAATCTGAGCTTTCATTCAAGTCCTTTTGTGAACATTTTGGATAAGTACAGCAAGCCCTAGAGCTCTTCAAACGTTTAACCACACACATTTTCTTGCCATTTCCGCCTAAATCATCTTCAATCTTTTCATCCTATGGCATCAGGGAGCATCAGAAATACTAAATACAAACATAGCAATACTGGCATGAGTCTAAGGATTCAGAAAATGTATAATATACCCATCGTATTCCATTCTGAGAGGGTGATTTTCAGCCTTATATCAGGCATGGCGTTTTTTGAGGAAACTAGTTTTGCCAATTTTTGAGGTTTTGCCATAGGGTTTCCCATGCTATTGGTATCTGACTGTAAACTCAACCATCTTCTGAGTTGGATGATTGTTTTTGTTTATTTTACTATTGTTGGTGTAGTCAGTACTGTCTGACCACTTATATTTTATACAGTACTACAATTGTATGCTATATCAGGCATGGTGTTTTTTTGAAGAAAACAAACCAAACAAATGACTAAAACGAGTAAGATTCACACTCATTTTCTCACTTTGGATGATAATTTCACATTCAGTATGAACAACCATATAGACTTTACACTTGTATCAAAAAATAGTTTTAAATGCAAATTGTTACCAACTTTTGAGCTTAAGTTAAATGTCTCATGCATCAATGTACAGGCCCCCCAAATGCAATTCTAATTTCGTCTCAGGGTTTTCTGAGCTGGTAACTCTGATGGCATCTCACTCTGATAGGTTGCTAATCATCAGAGATATCAAGAGTTTCCATAATAGACTCAGACTTTTACTTATACAGTCTGTTATGGCTCAGACACATGGCCAGACGCTAGACCTTATACCGTACTCTCCTCTTGGTTCTCATTTAGTTATGTTGCTTTTGTTGACACAGTGTGTCTCACAATTTTATGATTTTGTCTGAATAATCTATATTTTGTGCCTCTTCCCTCTACCATAAGACCTATTCTTTTGCCTGATATATTTATTCATCGACTGCCATACATTTCTCTGACACTTTTATGCTCAGCCACTCTTCTAGTATTTCAGTGACCCTTTCCACCTTTACTGACACTGAAAATCTACTTACTCCTCTTTTTCTGACCCTAAAACTCTCTGTAGTCATGAAAGATCCCACTTGTCGCAAAGTGTCCCAACCTGGCTCATTCAATCAGGCCCCCTAATCATCCCCCACTGTAATTGGCTCATTCGTCCTTTCTCTCTTGTCCATTCCCTCACTCTCCACCTCAGCTAGTGTGTGGTGAGCATTCTGGCGTTGACAGTGATGGCTGCCTTGCATCACCCAAGTGGGTGCTATACATTGGTGGTGATTAGTGAGGCCCCCCCCCTCTCCACTGTCAAGAGGCTTTTCAAGAAAGTTTGCAGCCATATGCAATCTTGTTCTGGCTATAATAAAAACTTATTAACAAACACACATAGTATAATCTAATTTTAAGCAAGGGGTAGTGGAACCACCACTAAAAACTTGATCCAGTTTGCATATCATCCTAACCCTTAATGTGTCTATTGATGAATAAATGGTCAATGAATGGCCAACTCAGTTGTAACCAGTTACATCAGCAAGTGCATAGATGATGTGACCACCTCTAAGTCAATCACAATACAACCCAACCAGAAACCATGAATGAGGTGAGGCCACTATTGCAAACCAGGAACGCTAAGAGAAGCAAGAATCAAGCTGTCCCAAGCCATCAAAACAGCTAAGCGTACCCATGCTCAGAAAATTCACAGCCACATCGATGATACCAAGGACTCACAATGCCTGTGGCATAGAATACAAACAAATTACCAACTACAGGCCCCACCCTCTTGTGATGGTGATTGCTCCCTCCCTGAAACACTAAACAAATACTACGCAAGATTTGAAGAACAGAAAGACGCAGTAGCAAAGAAAGCTATCCCTCCCACCAGTGCCAAGGTGCTACATCAGTCCTACTCTAGTGAGAAGAACAATTCATGGGAAGCCACTAAACCAGTAGCCTGACATAGCCCGCCCATAATACTGCTGTTCATCTGTATTCATGGTCTGGATGTTGTTTAACCTGACGCGATTATAGGGCGGGGGGAGGGCATTCAGTTCTGGTTTAAAACGATTGGACAGCTCGTCTAATCAGCTTCGCTTATTGGCTGGTAGTTTCTCTACCGATGTAAACACGCCCATGAAGACCGTCCCCAGACCATGGATACGGATGAACATTCGTATTATGGGAGGGCTATGTCAGGCTACTAAACCAGACCATATACCAGGACATGTACTGGGAGAATGTGCAAACCAATTAACTGGTGTCTTCAACATCTCTCTGTGCACCATTGTTATCCCTACTAGTTTCAAGCTGAACCATCTTCCCTGTACCAAATAAATCTACAATAACCAGTAAAAATAAATCTACAAAAACCACTAGCCAGTTTCACTTTAAGCCATCATAATGAAGTGCTTTTGAATGCCAAACACAACAAGTCCCAGCTACCTGCTTTGTTGGACCCCATGCAATTTGCGTATCGTCCTGACTGCTCCACTGATGATTCCATCACTACAGCCATTCACCTGTCACTCACACATCTGGATAAAAAGGACGGTTATGTCAGAATGCTGTTCTTTGACTTCAGTTTAGCATTCAAAACAATCATTCCTCAACCATAGAGAAACTGGGACTGAACACCACCCTTTGGACCAACTGGATCCTAGACTTCCAGGTTAGAAGACCACAGGCAGTAAAGATAGGAAACAGGACTTCCAGCACCATCATGCTGAACACAAGAGCCTCCCAAAGCTGTGTGCTCAGGCTCTGCTGCTCTCCTACCCCATGACTATCTACACACAGCCACAACCACATCATTAAATTAGCTGATGACACAACGGTGGCGGGTTTGATAAGCAGAGGAATGTGGACATGTACAGAAAGGAGGTGACACAGCTCCGCAACTGGTGGACTCTCAACAACGTGGTTTTGGTCGTTCACATCATAGATAACCTCACATGGACTCATAACACCACAAACATCACCAAGAAAGCCTAGAAACCTCTGCAGAAGCTGTGGGAGGCCCACCTCCATTCCACCAACTGGCCACCTTCTACAGAATGACCACTGACAGCATCCTCAGCAGTGGCATCATAGCTTGGTATGGTAACTGCACTGCTGCAGAACAAAGGGCCTTACAGCAGATCAGACTACTGAACAATGGGACATGATGCAAAGCCTCTCAAGCCAAACTGGAATAATACTGCTGTTCATCTGTATTCATGGTCTGGAGGTTCTTTAACCTGACACGATTATAGGGCCGGGGGGAGGGCATTCAGTTCTGGTTTGAAACAATTGGACAGCTCATCTAATCAGCTTCGCTTATTGGCCGGTTGTCTCTCTACCAATGTAAACCCGGCCCAGAAGACCGTCCCCAGACCGTGGATACGGATGAACATTCGTATTATGGGCGGGCTATGTCAGGCTAGGACAAGTCTACTTATTCCCAGTTTCTTGTCTGTCCCATCCCCTGTCTGTTTACTTAAAGTAACCACTGAATGCTATGTTTACCTCATGCACGCATTAAATATGTAGCCTTGTCTTGAATGTCTTTCTCGTCTCACTGTACAATGTATGGCCAAAATGACAAAAAAGACACTTGACTTACATCCTACACATACAGTATCTGTGCATGACAGTCCATTTGACAGGCATGTGCAATCTGGAAGTTAGCATGAACGTACACACTTTCATGAAAGCAGCTCCAACACCACCTCTCATTCAGGTGGGGAACGCATCCAATGAATGGCCAGCTTGCAATCATTGATACTCCATACATGCAGAGTTAGCACCAACGGAGAAGTGGTGCATCAAGCTGTGAGCTACATTTCCTTCCTACGCGATTCTCATCTTAACTTCAGTACTCAGTCTAGGATTCCGTCCGTTGGCCTCGTCCTCTCAGGATTCATCCCATCCTGACCAATCAGCAAACTTGCAGCACGAGAATACAATAGGCTGATCCAATCTTTTAATTGAATTTAATCACCTCCAATCTCAATAGCCGGAATCCCCTAGCCTGGGCGAAAGCCAACTGTTGACTCCGTGATACAGTCTGGTCCAATGCAATTGAAATAGGTTTCCGTTTGGATATGACGTATTCTCTCACCTGTCTCTCACGCCTACAACTTCCGCGTTTAGTAATAACAGATCTCTGGCAAGTTCTGATCTATTTTGACATCGTAGTGGCAATAAATCCTCAAGATCATGGTTAATGGCATGTACCAATTTTGTATGTAATTCGAAAGGGGGTGGGGGGGTGGCGGTAAATGGCATTTTTAAACCTATCGGCATCGTCCGATATTCAAATTTATTTCGTCGATTATATTAAAAGATTAGTGAGCGCACTTCAGGTGTAGCGCAGCCTGTGCTTGAGTTTATGCTTTTTATGCAACTATTTATAGCTACCAAAATAAATACGGCAGACTATCTGCAGAATCTTGCAATTATCGGCTCTAAAAATCGGTGCCAAAAATCTGCAACATGAATCGGCCATCGGCTGACCCTGACATCCATATATCGGTATCGGCATCGGTCATGAAAAAAACATATCGGTCGACCTCTACTCTAAACAACAATTCCTTTACCAAAGAAACCATTCATGGAAAGGACCATAGTCAGTGTCCTGAGGCTTTTTAAGTTTCAGGTTTGACCCTGGTCTGGACAAGAGGTTACTGTATGTCCAAGTGCCATGGCTTTACACAGAGAAGCATACATCTGTAGAGGTATTTTATCAAATAGAAGTGGTCAGATAGCACTGACCAGACCAACAATAGTAAAATAAACAAAAACAATCATCCAACTCAGAAGATGGTTGAGTTTAAATTAAAGTCAGATACCAATAGCATGGGAAACCCTATGGCAAAACCTCACAAATTGGCAAAACTAGTTTCCTCAAAAAACGCCATGCCTGATATAAGGCTGAAAATCACCCTCTCAGAATGGAATACTATGGGTATATTATACATTTTCTGAATCCTTAGACTCATGCCAGTATTGTTATGTTTGTATTCAGTATTTCTGATGCTCCCTGATGCCATAGGATGAAAAGATTGAAGATGATTTAGGCGGAAATGGCAAGAAAATGTGTGTGGTTAAACATTTGAAGAGCTCTAGGGCTGGCTGTACTTATCCAAAATGTTCACAAAAGGACTTGAATGAAAGCTCAGATTGTCCCCTTTAAAATGATACCAAACATAATATAATAAAATATCTACATATGTGTTTAACAAAGGCCAATAGCCAGATATGCACCTGTGTCAAAAACGTGTTTTTTCAATGGGGGAGTGTAACTTTAACAGCTGATAACCCTAATTTAGCTGTGACCCCAGAAGTGTTATCATACAAAAATATTAACTTCAGACATGTATCTTTTCAAAAAGTATAAGCAACCTTTGCCACCTTGAGTGGTACCGATATCTTGTCTGGCCCATGGACTATATAGAATAGATATTACACCAAGAAGAAAGGAAACTCAGAGGCACATTAATGTCACAATTGCAGACATCCCAAGTCTCCCGGAATGTCCGTGAGTCAACCGGATTTTACTAGTGGCTCACGGACGTCTGCAAGTGATATAAAATCTCCCGCGAATTGAGAGAAATAACGCAAATGAGAGGCAGTTAGACAGAGGCGCAATACAGATAGATTTCCTGTGTAGTTGCCTATTTATGAGGATACATAGCCTACCTAAACAGACGGCCTTTGTCTCTATCAATGTCAAATCACTTTGTCAGTAAAACGTGTTTCTTAGGGCAATTGGAAATAAATAAAGCATTTGAGCCTTAAGAATGCTCATGCATGGTAGGCATAGTATGATGCTGTTTTTGCTTGGTAGAAAAATTATGTAGAAAATATTTCCCTTCCTTCTTTATTTTAAGACAGCTAATTGTTGTACGACACCTCCCTGAAATGAGTTTCTGTAGGTTGGGATGTCTGCAATTGTATGTAAATTCAAAGTAAAATTTCTGTCAAACTGCGCATAGGAGTAACTATTGGAAGAATTTGATATGTGCAAAAATTACTCAGAGAGTAATCAGACAGGAAGAATGAGTGTAGATTCGGCGTAGTGTAGTTCAACTTACGGTGTGATGTGTGTTTGTCACCGTGTATTTCACCATAAACTGATTGCTTAAGACACAAGCTTAAATACAGTGGTCTCTCTCATCCAGTGTTTGAGACATTGAGGACGTCCCAGAGAGCAGAACTGATGCTATAGAACAGTCCACAGGTAGAGCAGAGACAGAGCTGTGTGTGTTAGATCATCGAGATGAAGATTGCTGGAGCCGCAGTGCTGCTGCTGTTTCTATGGGCTGGTTTGGTTGTGGTTACTGCAGACATACAAAAGCGCACTGTATCAGAATGTAAGAAATATTTCTAGGGTTCTTATGCCTTATTGATGCTTTTCTACATGAACAGCTATTTGTTGATAATTGTAAATAACAAAGTGTTACCATCTTGTTTCAGTCAGAAAAAAAATTATGTCTGTAGAGCTTCTATAGTTAGACCATTACAAGACAGTTCACTGTGAATGCATGATCAACGAATTATGTCATACAGTTTGTTCTCTTCTCAGTTCGACCTGTGTTCTCCAGTCTTGGAGAGACTGCCACACTGAGCTGTCCAATAGTTTCTGGGGATTGTTCCAGAATGTCATGGCTCTACAGCGTTAAAAAAGACCATGCTGTTCGGTGGTACCATGTGGTCATCAATGGGAAGGTCAGACAAGACGGCTCAGATAGAGCTAAAAGACTGAGACTCAATTCCAGCTGCTATCTCATCGTTACTGGTGTCACCCCTGAGGATGCTGGGTACTATCACTGTCATTGTGTGGGAAATGTATACAACGCATTTGGATTTTCCTTTGAATTAGCTGTTCTGACTAGTAAGTATACTTAGTCTGACAGTTTAGTGACAAGTGTATTTTCATATGTATTAATATGTATTTTGTCTAAAAAGTACAAAAGAATGATTTTAGAATCTATCAATTTTCTATTGGATTACAGAGGATAGATGTTGGTGCAGAGCACAAAATAAATTTGAAGATGACTTAACTTGATGCAATGAGCTAATTTCTGCTTACCTCACTCACGTCAGATGTAGTGCTACGCGCGTTTATCACCTGATATTCAGTGATAGACGAGTTATGTTATCGGAGCCAGAAATACTTGAATCTAACTGGGCAAATGGCTTGTCCATCAATTT
The DNA here is from genome assembly GCA_027497455.2 of Sardinella longiceps. Lineage (NCBI taxonomy): Eukaryota > Metazoa > Chordata > Actinopteri > Clupeiformes > Clupeidae > Sardinella > Sardinella longiceps. The sequence continues at coordinate 12,504,837 of JAODXP020000029.1, forward strand.
AATTGACGTACACTGCAGCCAACCACATCGAAACCAACCGATGACGCTGGTTACGTTTGTTGGATTGGTTGGATTCAAAACAGTTGCTTCTTCGCTACGTCACACCCTCTACAGCAGCCAGCGGCCCTGATTAGTCCGGTTAGAGAATAATGGCTTGAAATCTCTCTGATGGGCTTCAACATCAGATCGTTGCGCGGAAGTGCCTTACGAAAGTTACGTAGCGCATGATCTGACGTGAGTGAGGTAAAATTTCTGCTGTAAAGTACGTAAAGCATAGAGAATGGTCCAAGCAATTAGAGTGATGTTCTCTTGGTTTGAGTGGACAGTTGTCAAGGATATGTATAGAAACAGCAGTGTTGGATAGCATCATTCCACCTAATCAGGGGAACTGGCAAAAGAAACATTATGAAAAATGTATCTCAATATAAAATCAGATGAATTATCAATAGCCTATTAATATGAAGATTCTTGTAGGTATAACCTAACGTGACAGTATTTTTTCTTAGAGGTATATCGATTCATATTAAAAGAGAAATTTGGTGTGAAATGGACTTGGAATGTGTTGAAACATAACAACAAATTTTTGTCGAAGCCCACCTTTGTTTGCCCAAGCAATTGAAAATCTAATTCAACAGCCTTACAATGGTATAGTGCCTCAGGCATAGAATACCCATTCAAAGAAATGGCTATTATTATACTAGGGTTTTGATAGGTGAGGGCCAATTAAAGGGCCCCGCATTGAACTGGGGGCCGGCAAAGGGTCTGGAGAGGAGAACAATTGGGAAAAAAAACAATTGTAATCATTTTGATGACCATATTGCATCTGTAAAGTTAATGACTATGTTTAATGACTAGATGCAGCTAAATACCACTAAAATAAGATTTAGTCTTTGAAAGCATGTGCAGTTTTTATGACACAATATGTTCTCTTCTCAGATGAAATTGTGTTCTCTGGTCTTGGAGGGGCTGCCACACTGGCCTGTCCAAATGTAGCTGACTGTTCCTCAATGTCATGGGTCTACAGCTATGAAAGAGACGATTTTGTATTGTGGTACCATGTGGTCATCAAAGGGAGGGTCAGGCTAGACAGCTCAGACAGACCTAAAAGACTGAGACTCCTCTCCGACTGCTCTCTCCACATTACTGGTATCACCCCAGAGGATGCTGGGAACTTTTACTGTCAGTATGAAGGAAATAAATTCAACTGATTTTTAGCTTCCTTTGAATTATCTGTTCTGACCAGTAAGTATGCTTAGTCTGACTTGGTGACATTAAAAAATGTATTTTCATGTATTCATATGTATTTTGTGTGATGACAGAAGTAATTAATTTTTTCTTAGACTACAACGATAGTAGACAGCAGAAGTGAAGATGACTTAGCTTTAATAAAGACTTCGGTAACACTTCGCGGTAAGGGTACATGAATCATCATGAATTCATGCATTATTTCATTCATGATAAATTCATGATTCATGCATTACTTCATCTCAGAAAGTCTAATGAGTTATCAGGAATTAACATGAATTCATTGTTTGTCATTAATGACCTCCTGCTGAAATAGTACATGATCTTAAGTATTAGTTACTCTGGGTACATCATCTGGGGACACTGCATCTGACCTGAGTGAGGTTACAGTTGATACACAGTAGTGAAGAATCTGTATGGGAACAGCAGTGGTGGATGTGACTAAATTTCTTCTCATTTATCAGTTTCTTCAACTTCTCCAAGCCTTAACTGCCTGCTACTCACCAAATATAGTAGCTGTGAGGATATAATGTCTGGTTCCCGTCTGAGCTGGGTTGATGAGACTGGGGCTGAGCTGCAGAACAACACCAAGCAGTTGATCAGCAGAAAATCTCCCTGTTCCATTACACTGACTGAGAAGCTGAAGGATCCAAAACCCTCTAGCAGGACACGGAGATGCCGGGTTACTACGAGAGGAAAGGTTCAGACCTCCGTCTCCTACAGTTTGCCAGGTCAGTAATGGGCTTGTAGTGAGAGTACAGGGAGTAAAAGAGGGGAGGGGGGAAATGGGGCGGGGACTAGGCCTAAGGGTAAAGAAAGTGTGTTATGGTTAGGTGGGTCCTGTAAGTGATGATATGGATGGTGGTGGGGCAAAAAATATATACTGTATATATAAAAATATACTGAATACTGTAGGTAGGATAGGGAATTACTGTACTTTCACCTGATATTCTTTGCTAAATGAATTCATTATATATTTTTTAGCAACAACTGGAAGCCAACTTCCCCTCAGCTGTCTGCCTGACACAGAGCCTGACATGGAAATCCAGCCTCAAGAGCACAGATCGAAATGTAAGAAATGTGTATGGCTCTCATGCCTCATTGACCACTTTTCTACATGGACTTGTAGGTTATTAAGTTACCATGCATATTGTTTCAGTGAGAAAAAAAATCATGTCTATAGTGTTTCTATAGTTAGACTATCACAAGAAAGTTCACTGTGAATGCATGAGCAATGATATAATTTAGAGGAGCATAACAACTTTTAGGGCCAATACCGATTTCCAATTTTCCACTGAGTTTGACCTGACAATGTGAATATTGGGACAAGCAAGAACTGATTCAATTTGATTGGTGATCCACAACATGATCTGGAATTTATATTGTGTCTGTGACCACTTTGCCCTGGCGGAGGTCTGCGCTCTCTGAGCGCTTTTCTAGTTACTTCTTGTTTCATCTATATTGGCTAATAGCCTATCCCATGGTCATGACTATTGTGTATTAAATACAGCACAAATAATTTTGATTTCCACAAGTATAATCCCACAAAGTGATCAATTTTAAACAAATTACAACATTTCTTAACATTCATACTTCATTTGAAATCTGACTGAAATCTTCTGATTTATTTTTAATCATCAAAAATATCTTTCTTTGACAAACAACAAACCAGTGGTCTTGATGCTAACCGGACTTTAATTGCCATTCCGAGTTTTGTGTTGCGTGTAGAGGAGGGAGCCCATTGTATGAGAGGAAGATTACTACACTGGTTGCGCGAAGGGTGTAACAAATAGTAGGCCTACCTCAATCGATTCTCACCTATCAGTGGAATAGGAATTTATCTATATAACTGTTATTATAATACTATGAGGCAGAAAAATGTTCATGAAGTAGCCGCAGTTTTAGAACTGGGCATTTTAACCACTCCTCAGTTGCTCTGTTGCGTGCATGTGGAGTGGTGCAGCCGTGAATCCCTAGACAAAACTCTAAACTGCAGATTCTTAAAATATAATATCATGTAATGTTGGTTTGCTTGCTAATTTCAGTAGAGGCTAAAACAAACTATGTCTTTAGTGTTAAATGCATAGGCTACTTCAGCGAATCATTACTCCATCTCACATGCATGAAAAACTACAGGGATGATCACTGCTGTGACTCTGCGTTCGCACACGTCCATGCTTTCATGTGTACCGCTTGCGCTGATATTGCATTGCATGGCTCTACAGGCCGCTCAATCGGTGCATCTCTAATATAATTCTGTGTTTGTTTCACATTATCCAAAAAGTCAGAGAATGCGCGCACATCAGTGGCACAGGTGCTGGACCAAACATAAGCTAACTGAAAGGAAAATAAAGGTCCGCAACACTGTTTAATGCTCCCAAATTGCGGACCTTCATGTTTAATGCTCCCAAGAATTTGGGAGCATTAAACAGTGTTGCGGACCTTTATTTTACTTTTTGTTTCACATTATGTCATAATGTGTTCTCTTCTCAGTTCGACTTCGGTTCTTCAGTCTTGGAGAGACTGCCACACTGTCCTGTCAAACAGATGCTAAGTGTTCTAGAATTTCATGGCTCTACAGCGCTAAAAAAGACCATGCTGTTCGGTGGTACCATGTGGTCATCAATGGGAAGGTCAGGCAAGACGGCTCAGACAGAGCTAAAAGACTGAGACTCAATTCCAACTGCGCTCTCCTCATTACTGGTATCACCCCTGAGGATGCTGGGTACTATCACTGTCATATTGTGGGAAATGTATACAACGCATTTGGATTTTTCCCCTTTGAATTAGCTGTTCTGACCAGTAAGTATATGCTTAGGTCGTGTTTACATTGGTGTTTTTTTTCTCAGCTGCGGGTGGATGTTTTACATTATATCCCTATGGTACAGAGTGGTTTTGAAAAAAAGACTGGGCGCTTTTTAAAAACACAGCCACTAGGAGGTTTTTTCCCCTGCTCCAGGTGGTTTTCAAGTTGAGAAAACTTCAACTCACCTAGAAAAAGCACCCAACGTCAGGCGCTTTTTGACAGTTGACCAATGAATGAGAACTTGTGTCACAATGGAAGGAATTCTGATTTTATTATTTTGGTCGCCATCTTTAATTTCTAATGTTGTTACCGACGGATCAACTAGTTGTTCTCGTTAGTGAACATGAAGAGCGCTGTGACAAAACCAACACGTTATATCATAATATCTACCACATGGAAACCACCCGCTATTAAAATGGGGCTACGTTTCTCATCCAAAGACTATATCAGGTGCTGGTTGACACTGATACAAGTAACCTAAGCTAAAGTTTGTAGCCTAGCCTAACGATTGTAACGTAGTTATGTTCTAGAATGAACTCTTGATCGGTGTAGTTTTTTGGACAGACACCCGCTGGCAGCTTTTGCTTCTTAAAAATCCACCATGGTCAGGTGTTTTCTAAACAAAAAAAAAACACCTGTGTGAACGCCCCCTTAGTCTGACAATTTAGTGACAAATGTATTTTTATATATATGTATTCATATGTATTTTGTCCAAAAGCTACAAAAGAATTATATCAGAATTAATTCATTTTCTATTGGACTACATAATAGGATAGATAGATGTTAGTGCAGAGTAAAAAATAACTTTGAAGAAGACTTAACTTTATGCAATGAGCTCATTTCTGCTGTAAAGTATAGAGAATGGTCACAAGCATTTAGACTATTAGAGTGATGTTCTCTTGGTTTAAGTGGACAGTTGTCAAGGATCTGTATGGAAACAGCAGTGTTGTATAGCATCATTCCACCTAATCAGGGGAACTGGCAAAAGAAACATTATGAAAAATGTATCTCAGTATAAAATCAGATGAATTATCAATAGCCTATTAACATGAAGATTATGGTATAGGCAATGTTAACTAATATTTCTTGTAGGTATAACCTAACGTGACAGTATTTTTTCTTAGAGGTATATTGATTCATATTACAGTAAAAGAGAAATTTGATGTGAAATGGACTTGGAATGTGTTGAAACATAATAACAAAAACACATTTTTGTCAAAGCCCACCTTTGTTTGCCCAAGCAATTGAAAATCTAATTCAAAATTTCAAACAGCCTTACAGTGGCTATTATTATACCAGGGTTTTAATAGGTGAGGGCCAATTTAGGGACCCCGCATTGAACTGAGGGCCGCCAAAGGGGCTGGGGAAGGGAACATTTGGGGGGGGGGAGGGGAATCCCATTTGTAATAATTTTAATGACCATGTTGCATTTCTACAGTTTACATTTAATGGCTAAAGATGCAGCTAAACACCATTTAAAGGATATTTAGTCTTTGAAAGCATGTGTACGGTTTTTATGACATAATATATTCTTTTCTCAGATGAAATTGTGTTCTCTGGTCTTGGAGGGGCTGCCACACTGGCCTGTCCAAATGTAGCTGACTGTTCCTCAATGTCATGGGTCTACAGCTATGAAAGAGACGATTTTGTATTGTGGTACCATGTGGTCATCAAAGGGAGGGTCAGGCTAGACAGCTCAGACAGACCTAAAAGACTGAGCCTCCTCGCCGACTGCTCTCTCCACATTACTGGTATCACCCCTGAGGATGCTGGGAACTTTTACTGTCAGTATGAGGGAAATCAATTCAACGGATTTTTAGCTGGCTTTGAATTATCTGTTCTAACCAGTAAGTATGCTTAGTCTGACTTGGTGACATTAGAAAATGTAATTTCATTGTGTGATGACAGAAGTAATTGATTTTTTCTTAGACTACAACGATAGTAGAGGCAGAAGATGGTGTCAAGAGCATAGATAAACATGAAGCATAGGGAATGGTCACAAACAATTAAGAGTGATGTTCTCTTCGTTTGAATGTACAGTTGATACACAGTAGTGAAGAATATGCATGGGAACAGCAGTGGTGGATGTGACTAAATTTCTTCTCATTTATCAGTTTCTTCAGCTTCTCCAAGGTCATATGACAATGTTAGCCTTAACTGCCTGCTACACACCAATATGAGTACCTGTGAGGATACAATGTCAGGTTCCCGTCTGAGCTGGGTTGATGAGACTGGGGCTGAGCTGCAGAGCAACACCAAACAGTTGATCAGCAGAAAATCTCCCTGAGGGAAGGTTCAGGCCTCCGTCTCCTACTACCAGGGCTGATAGTGAAAAAAAACCTCCTGAGCCTGAACTTTTCTACCATCGTGGGGAGGTGGGCACAGGTGGAGGTGTTATATTTGTGTCGTACTTTTGTGTCGAACACAACTGGCTTATGTGTAAATTCCATATCTTCAGCCAGTAGGCAGTGATGGCACACAAGGATGCTCATTTTACTCAAAATGTGTCAAATTTATCAATCTTCATCACTTCTAGAAGCAACTACATTGCAATACTATACACATCACATTGCCAGTTCAATGATGCGCTTGACATGTGCAATGAAATAAAGCATAGATAAAATGTAAACCATTCTAGGCTTTGTATTTTTTATTTGTTTGTTTATTTTTGTGAAAATGTGACATATTAGCTATCAAAACAGACCCATAAATGAGTGTATTTGTCTAAATGTTATATGGAGGAGAAAGCTACTTCAGCCCCGGGCCCAGAAGAGACTCCACTGCTGTCAGGGCAGAAGAATATTAGGGCCCACGGAACATTCAACTACCCTCAGATTAAATCAGGGCCCACATAACATTCAACTACCCTCAGGAAAATTCTGAATTAGTTACTGTATTATACTAGCCTAGCACTCTAGACGTATCCTAGAAGCAGCAAATTGATTTGGTCAGCGAGTATGTCTAGCCATCAACAATAGGGAATGAATCGTTCAGACATTGGTGGTGTTTAACCAATCATAACGCTGTATGTGGACACAGAGTCATTGGGCAGGCTTTGTATTGTTTGAATCGGCTTGTTCGTTGCTTGGATTGGTCCTAGCCAGCCATACGCTTTCAATAGCAAAGATTCCACATCTATGATCTATCCATTGTAACCAGCAGGGGCGCTTTAACACTTACACTACTCTAACCAGAAGTTAGAGTCACTTTTCTGCGGGGGTTTCGGGGGTGTCACCCCGATAAAGAATCGGCTGATGAACATGCCATAACGTAATTTTGGATAGAAAAGACGGAATCGTCATGAGTCAAGATTCATGTCGGGATGTTCCTGCATGTTGATGTTTAGATGTTTAGCCTCTTAAAGAAAGCTGTCTGAAAGGACAGTGCATCCTCTGCCAAAGTGCACCACATCCATACTAACCATCTCAATAAGCTTTATGACATATTGCCTGAAATGGTTTTGTTCGTTGCGTGCTGGCCGATCCGAAACCGTCCATCGACTCCCTGTCCACATGATTGGATTGACACCACTGATGTCTGAATTGCGGTTGTGTATGGGTGATTAGACATATCCGCTGAGCAAATCAATTTGCTCCTGCTAGCGTACCTCTAAAGTTCTAGGCCATGCTAAGTCATCGAATAAACAAATGGCAAAAAACATTAACATTTTGACAATAGATGGTCTGTTGGTTTTCTGATCCATCATCTAAAACCTTTTCATTGGTGCAATGAATTTTGGAGTGAATTCTGCTCTCAAGCAGAAAGGTTTGGGCACCCCTGGTTTAGAAAAGCTTTCTTTAAAAAAGGCTGTTCTTCATGTCGGTTTATATGTAAGCCGATTATGCAATACTGCACTCAAACATTCTAACATTCTTTGTTCAGTTGTTTCTTGGTTTGGTTTCATCATTTGTCATTGTCATGGTTATAGTGGAAAAATCTAACCTCTTGCCTGACCTTTTCACAGTCATGACCACAGTCATGTCAAACCATTATCAGTGTTCTGATCTAATCAGCGTTCACAAGTTGTTGCAGGCATGTTTGTTGGCATGACGCAATCAAAAAGACAGGGTCCATACGTGTTTTCTTCTGGTAGTGTGGGCGATGGCCAGTCCGAACTAAACCCAAACAGGGTCAGCTTGAGCGTGCCCAGGTCAGGTCTATGGGTCTTTGAGCTCTATGAATTTTCTCTTTACAGAAACCAAATGACACTTAATGACAACCAGGATAAACATTTAAAAAAATATATTGTTGATGTTCATGATATGTGTCATGCCTTGCTAATGACTAATGTCACTCTTATGATATGTGTTTATTTTTCTTTCACAATGAAACTTATTATATGGGCCCTATAATACTGCACTTATATAATTTCTGCACAGGGGTGCTGCAAGAAATTTTGGGCCCTAGGACAGAAAATTATTTTGTGCCCCTCAAATATTGATTTTAATATTGAAATCTCTGGGCCCCTCAGTACCAGGCTCTTATAATCATCCTATTGTTGTATATAGAACAGATATTACACCAAGAAGAAGGGAAGCTCAGAGCCGCATTAATGTTCGAACTTTTGTGTAAATGCAAAGTTAAATTTCTGTCAAAGTGCGCATCGGAGTAACTATTGGAAAATTCAATTCCATGTGATATGTGCAAGCATGATATTTGTGTAAATTGATGAATGCTCAGAGAGTAATCAGACATGAAGAATGATTGTAAATTTCGCCTGCTATTTGGGAAACGCTGCATTAAGAGTTCAACTTATGGCGTGATGTGTTTGTCACCGTGTATTTCACCATACACTGATTGCACAAGATACCCCTTTCACAAGCTTAAATACAGTGGTCCCTCTCATCTTATGTTTGAGACACTGAGGGCCTCCCAGAGAGCAGAACTGATGCTATAGAACAGTCAACAGGTAGAGCAGAGGCAGAGCTGTGTGTGTTTGATCATCGAGATGAAGACTGCTGGAGCCGCTGTGCTGCTGTTTCTATGGGCTGGTTTGGTTGCAGCAGGCATCAAAACCCAACTCACCTGTCTGCCTGACACAGAGCCTGAGGAAGACCAGAACCAAAGACAGATTGTATCGGAACGTAAGAAATATGTGTAGGGCTCTCATGCCTTAGTGATGCTTTTCAACATGGACAGAATGAAAATGAAAAATACCCGCACACTGTTACTGCTGCTCCCAGTGAGTTTATTTCACAACGTTTCGGCCCAGGTTTGGTTACACATGACGAAGGCCAAACCTGGGCCGAAACATTGTGAAATAAACTCCCTGGGAGCAGCAGTAACAGTGTGCGGGTATTTTTCATTTTCATTCATGTTTTATTTTACCCAGCACCTGTGACTTCTGGATGTGCGTGCACACTTTTCAATATAATCCTTCCAACATGGACAGCTCTTAGTTGGTTATTGTAAAGTAAAGTTAAGACATGATACCATATTATTTCAGTCAGACAAAATAATTAAGAGTTTCTATAATACTTATACAGTAAAGTTTACTGTGAATGAATGAACAAGGATTTCACATTGTTATCTTCTCAGGTCAATATCGGTTCTTCAGTCCAGGAGGGACTACCACACTGGCCTGTCCAAATGTAGCTGACTGTTCCACAGCTATATGGATCTTTACCCAGAACAGAAAGAATGTTAGAGTGGTCAACTATGGGAAGGTCAGTGAAGACAGAGCTGGCAGACTGAGACTCCTCTCCGACTGCTCTCTCCACATTACTGGTATCACCCCAGAGGATGCTGGTCTCTATGTCTGCCATGTGTCTAAGGGAAATAAATACAAGGGATATCCATCTCAGTTTGACTTATCTGTTCTATCCAGTGAGTACATTGCACTGACTCAGTCTGACAGTTTAGTGAGATTTAAAAAAAATATTTTCATATGCATTCATATGTATTTTGTCCAGTATAAAACTATGGGTTATGCGTCTGGGTAGGTTTTGCCATAGTTCTGTAAGGCTTGTTGAATGAAGGATTACTGTTCTTTTGCACCCGCAGCTAACCTGATAAGTATTACAGAGCAAAGCATTCATTTTCTAACGAAGTTGCAGATGACTTAATGTTTTTTTTTTTTTTTTTTTACAAATTAGCCCATTTGGCAGCATTTGTATATGACAGTGGCCGTTTAATAGGGAGGGGCTACTATTGTTATTAAGGTACTGCCGCTCATTTTTGTTGTAACGGATAGGGAATTGACGAATCAAAAGCAATTTGAATGATATTCCTGTGGTTTGAGTGTACAGTTGATGCACAGTAGTGAAGGATTTGTATGGAAAAAGCAGTGGTAAAAAAAACTGGTAAAATTCTTTTGTTAGTTTCTTCAGTTTCTCCAAAGCCATATGATGATGTGACCCTTCACTGCCTGCTACACGCAAACCATAGTAGCTGCGAGGCAACGATTGCAAGTGGCCATGTGAGCTGGGTTGATGAGACTGGGGCTGAGCTGCAGAGCAACACCAAACAGTTGATCAGCAGAAAATCTCCCTGTTCCATTACACTGACTGAGAAGCTGAAGGATCCAAAACCCTCTGGCAGGACATGGAGATGCCAGGCGACGAGAGTGAGGCAAGATGTGAGAGGGAAGGTTCAGGCCTCCGTCTCCTACAGTTTGCCAGGTCAGTGATGGGCTTGTAGTCAGAGTCCAGGGAGTAAAAGGAGGGGAGGGGGAATGGGGCTGGGACTTGGCCTGATTGTCATCGACTTTCAAAGCTCTGCGAGACTTTGGTCTGACCAAGAGCCTATAGCGCTGTAATTTCTCAAAGCGCATGGGTTACCCGCCTCCCTCTAATGCCTCGGTTTACGACTGGTGGATGTTAGAAAATGCTTTCTGAGTTCCCCATTTTTGAAATCCGTTCAGATCAGCAGTTGGCCAGACCAGCGACAGCAACGCAGAAGGTGTTACGTTACGGGAGCGTGTTACGGGAGGGCGTGCCAGGCTAGCTGGGACTAGGGCTTGGGTTTTAAAAAAAGTGATAGGCTATGGGTAGGTGCAGGCATGGACTGCCGGGCCATAGGGCATACAGGGCAATGACCGGTGAACCGACTGTCATTTTTGAGCTGGGGCTATCATAATTTACTCATCATTTTCTTGAAGGATATTGGGCTAGTATAATTAATTTTTTCATTTTCATGCAATGTGTCAGTGTGTCATTACTGAATAAAATCATGGTGGGTTGCCATGACGTGGGCTTGGTTAAGTGGGTAATAGCTGGCTTTCACTTTACGTCACTAACGTATTTTTCTCAGCGTTCTTCTGTATTTTAGTATGCGCGCGAACCTCAACTGATGGGCAACTGGAGCTAGAGCCATTGAAAGCACTGTGTTTTGGCGGCAACCTTTTTGTACAAAAAGCCTCAGTTTTGTGCTGTTTTGGATGTTATAAACTGTCAGAAACAGAGAAGGGAAAGGGTTAATATCGAGTAAGGTGAGAAATGGAAAAAAAACTCAGAGAACCACACTGTAGTTTGTAATGCCCACAGACTTGATTGTCGGCAAATCTTTCCGCTCTTGTATCTTTCCCTACATACCGGCTCCAAACCACTACAGTATGTACTTTTCTCCGTGCCGTCCATTGGTGTTGATATGCTTGCCTCCACATCCTGCCCATCAGTTCTCTGAAACCCTGCTATTGATGATATACACTGTGGATGGTGGTTGAGGAAAATTATATTTTTTCCATAATGTGGAAGTGCAGTAAAATAAATATTTACCTTTTTTATAGAAAAATCCGCATATGAACTACAATGAGGGAGGGAGTTCAGATCCACGGCTAATGCTTCACATACCTCTATAAATACAATAGCATAATTCCATCCAATCAGGGGAACTGATAAGAAAAACATTATGAATATCTAATCATGCCTTATCAATATTGGAAAAGTACTGTGAGAGCGCAGACCTCCACCAAGGCAATGCGGTCACAGACACAATATAAATTCCAGGTGGTGTTCTGAATCAACGATCACCACCAAAATTGAAAATTTCCTCCAAATCTGTGCAGTGCTTTTCAAGTTATTTTGTACAGAGACAAACAGACAGACACACATTGGTGAAAACATAACCTCCATGGCGGAGGTAATAATAACATAACATAACATAACATGAATAGTACTGGTCGTTAATTAGACCACTAGAGCACTGTTGATATATTTCTTCTACAACTTATACTAACATAACAGTATTTTATCTATGAATTAGACTGATTGTATCGTTATTAAAAGAGAAATCAGATGAATTTGGAGTGTGTTGAAATATGATAATGAGGTCAAGCTTTTCATGAATAGACCACCTGGTTTAATCCCCCACCCCTCTATCTTCAAAAATCTAATCTGAAATTCCCAACAGCCTTATGGCAAGTGACTCAGGAATACAATACACATTCAAAGAAATTGCTATTTTAACACCATCTTTAGGAAGTGTCCCACTCGCTGCCATTTTGAAATAAAGTATAGGGGAATTACTGTACATACACCAGATATTTTTGCAAAACTATTTCAAAATAGCCTATATTTTGAGCAGCAATTGGTGGCCATGAATATTCATAGAATTCATTTTGCATTCTATTCCCCGCACCTGGTTTCCTGATACAGTGCCTAAGCCGGAAGAGATGGTGGCAGACCAGCCTCAAGAACCCAGTACCAAACGTAAGAAATATGTGTACAGCTCTTATGCCTTATGGACTCTTTTTCTACAGGGATAGCTCTTTGTCGGTTATTGTAAATAACAAAGTTTAGACATGATACCATATTGTTTCAGTGAGAGAGAAGCATGTTTGTAGGTGAGTGTGACTATAGTTAATCTTAATTACTAAAAGAACATTTACTTTGAATGAATGATCAACGATATAAATTACGGTTTGTATTGCATTGATTTGTTCTCTTCTCAGGTGATGGAGAACGCCAATTTGTGTTTTCCAGTGTAGGAGAGTCTGCCACTCTTGACTGTGCCAAAGTTGTGGAGGGATTCCCTCACTGTTCCTCAGTTACATGGAGCTACGTCGGCAACAGAGAGCAGGCTGAAGTGATCACCCTTGGGAAGTTAAGACCAGAGAACACACATTTTGGTCACAGACTGACACTCCTCTCCAATTGCGCTCTCCGCATCACTGACATTAGACCTGAGGATGCTGGGTACTTTGACTGCCGTCAGTATTCGGGATATGGTGGAAAACGGATCGGAGGCGAGGCCACGGCTGAACTAGCTGTTCTAACCAGTAAGTGTGCTCAGCCTAGTTACAGTTTAGTGATAATAGAAATGTATTCTCATATGTATTCATTTGTATTTTCTCCACTATGAACTTATGGGTTATGGGGGCACTGTGGCTTAGTGTGCTAGAACATCATACCAAAATTCAGTAGACCCAGGGTCAAGTCTGTCCTTTCCCCATCTCTCTCTCTCCCACTGTCTTGTCAAATTAAAAACAAAAATCCCCAAATATTCTGTGAAAGTATAAAGTAAGAAAGTATAAAGTTAAAAATATGGGTTAAGTGTCTGAGTTGGTTATGCAGTAGTTCTGTAAGGCTTGTTGACTGGAAGATTACTGTTCTTTAGCACCTAAAGCTACTAAAGTGACAAGACTGATGGAAGTTATTAATTTTCTATTATACCACTGCTTGGTCAAATTTCTGATTATGATGCGCTATTTAGAACATGCATTATTTTTCAGATAACTGCATGGCTATGAAGTAGTTCCACTTTTCCGTCTATATTCAGACTTGCATATCAATTCCATCGGGAGATGGAATTAATGACTGATTTAGCAACTATAGTTTAGAACTATTCAGGCATTTTGTCTTGGTAAGTTCTGATTGAGACGATGTGTGGCAGAAAGAAGTAGTTCTGTGTTATGTTCATAGGATCTATTTCATGTGTAGTGATGCGGCCCTATGTGTTCCCTATGACGCCGTACATGGATACTCTTGAGTGCACACTGTAAAGTGAAAGTAACACATGCAAGCAGTCAGTAAAGTTCGATAAACTGGACTCCGTGTCATTGTTCGTTTGTGTAAGAGTAAGAACACAACAATTGGCGACGAGACTCGATCCTGACGTGCAGTGGATGTTATATGAAGAAAAGTTGTCCTCCAACGTTTGTTTTTGCCTACCCCCGCATTGAATGAGCTACCCTGGAAGTTCCAGCTAGTGAGGGAGGAGGAGAACAGAACGCATGAGGCAGTGAGTGAGTAACGTAAAGAAAGTACAGAAAACAAAGTTGGACTGATTGAAATAGTCTGGATACAGCAAGAAAAGATGGCTGGATGTGTAGGACAGATGGATGCATTTGATAGTACGGTCGAAACCTGGGCTACTTATGTTGAAAGACTTGAGCAGTATTGCCTTGCTAACCAAATACCAAATGACCGGAGAGTGGCGGTGCTACTGAGCGTAATGGGCGCTAAAACTTACAATCTTCTCCGTAATTTAATGGCTCCAACAAAACCAGCAACAAAGAGTTTCAAAGACATTGTTGATATATTGCAAAAGCATTTAAACCCGAAACCGCTGGTCATTGCAGAAAGATTTAGATTTCACAACAGAAACCAAAAGACAACGGAGTCTATCACGGACTATATGGCTGAATTGCGTAGGCTATCGGAGCATTGCCAGTTCGGAGGAGGATTGTCAGACGCGCTGCGTGATAGGCTGGTGTGTGGTCTGTTAAACGAAGGCACACAGAAGCGGCTACTCACAGAGAGAGACTTGACGTTACAGCGCGCGCTAGAGATTGCCATATCTATGGAGACGGCTGCAAAGGATGCAGTAGAATTGCAAAGGAAAACAGGTGGTGAATGCACAGTGAATAAAATGGCAGCTAAACGCTCAACAGCTTGTTTTCGGTGTGGGAAGACATCCCATAGCCCAGCAGAGTGCTGGTTTAAAGACAAAGACTGTAATGCCTGCAATAAAAAGGGGCATATAAAGAAAATGTGCAAAACGAAACAAAATGAGAGAAAGCCAAATTTTCAGTCAAGAAACAAAAAAGTTAATGAACTGAATGAGGATAATTCGAATGAATCTGATTCTGATGAATGTGAGCAGGAATTGGCTTGCCTTGAACTTTATTCTGTTAAAGAGAGTCAACACAAAGTGATTTGGGTGACACCTGAAATTGAGGGACAGAAACTCAAGATGGAGCTAGACACAGGATCAGCCCTGTCAATTATTTCATACAAAGACTACAAAGAGAAATTTGCTAAAATCAAGCTGAAAACTACCTCACTAACGTTAAAGACTTACACAGGTGAAAAAGTCTCCCCACTGGGAAAATTAAAGGTGAATGTGAAATATGAAAACACAAAGCGAGTACTGGACTTGTATGTAGTGAAAAATGACAATGTTCCATTATTTGGACGAGAATGGCTGCGAAGTATCCAGCTTAACTGGAAGTCAATCAAAGTGATGGAGGCTTCTGAACAAAGCACTCAGCCTCCGCCAGGGAGACTGAGGAGCCTACTGGATCGCTTTGCACCAGTTTTTCAAGACGGAATTGGAACCCTGGCACAGATAAAGGGCAAAATAGTCTTAACTGAAAATGCACAACCAAAATTCCACAAAGCCCGGAATCTGCCATATGCCTTACGCCCAAAGGTTGAAGCAGAGCTCAAGCGCCTAGAAGACCTAGGAATCTTGTCAAAGGTGGAATGGTCAGAGTGGGCGACGCCCATTGTGCCTGTCGTAAAGAAGAGTGGTGCTTTACGCATCTGCGGCGACTTCAAAGTCAGCATAAATCCAGTGCTCCATGCTGACCAGTATCCGCTACCTCGTATAGAGGATATCTTTGCCTCGCTGGCCGGAGGTCAGCATTTCACTAAGATAGACCTAGCACAGGCTTACCTGCAAATGGAGTTAGAAGAATCCTCAAAGAAATATCTGACTATAAACACCCACAAAGGCCTCTTCCAGTATAACAGACTTGTCTTTGGAGTGGCATCTGCCCCTGCTGTGTGGCAAAGAGCCATAGACCAAGTTCTTCAAGGCATTCCTGGCACTCAGTGCTATTTGGATGACATATTAGTGACGGGTAACGATGAAGCCGCACACCTGTCAAACCTGGAGACAGTCTTGAAGAGACTAGCAGACTTTGGACTCAGAGTAAACAAAGACAAGTGCGAGTTCTTCAAAGACTCAATAGAGTACTGCGGTCACAGGATTGACAAGGACGGTCTTCATAAAGCACAAGACAAAGTGGATGCAGTCTTGAAGGCACCCAGACCTGAAAATGTTAGCCAGCTGCGCTCATTTTTGGGCCTTGTTAACTATTATGCCAAGTTTTTGCCTAACATAGCAACTGTTTTGCACCCCTTGAACAGTCTTTTGCAGGTGAAGAGTGAGTGGAAATGGATAAAAGCATGTGAACAGGCGTTCATGTCTGCAAAGCAACTGATAACATCTGAAAAGGTGCTGACACATTACAACCCAGATCTGCCATTGCGTTTGGCCTGTGACGCTTCACCGTATGGAATTGGAGCCGTGCTTTCCAATAAGATGAAGGATGGCTCTGAGCGGCCTATTGCGTTCGCCTCAAGATCATTGAACAAGGCTGAACAAAATTATGCCCAAATTGACCGGGAAGGCTTAGGCTTAGTCTGGGGTGTTAAGAAATTTAACCAGTATCTTTATGGCAAGCATTTTACACTTATTACCGACCATCAGCCACTTGTTGCTATTTTCAGTCCCAGCAAGTCAGTCCCCACTATGATGGCAGCCCGTTTGCAGCGGTGGGCATTGTTTTTAGGTGCTCACGATTATACCATTGAGTTTAAAGGCACAAAGCTCCACGGAAATGCAGATGGTCTTTCTCGTCTTCCTCATGAGCCAGAAGAAGCTTCTGCATCTCCAGATCCAGCTGAGCTGTTTCACCTCACGCAGATGGAGTGTCTGCCTGTCACTTGTCTGGAGGTGAAGAGAGAAACAGCCCGAGATCCTACAATGGTGAGAGTCCATGATTTAACGGTGAAGGGGTGGCCTCAGAAGGGTGATGCTGACCTACCTGAGTATGCAAACCGACGTGATCAGTTGTCTGTATGCCAAGGCTGTGTAATGTGGGGCACCAGAGTCATCATACCACCCAAGCTTCGTCACAGAGTGCTAGAGTCTCTCCATGAAGGACATCTAGGCATTGTTAAAATGAAGAGCCTGGCGAGGAGCTATGTCTGGTGGCCTGGCATTGACCATGAAATAGAGGACATCACTAAGTCATGTTCAGGATGCCAGCAAACCCAGCGTCAGCCACAGGTAGCTCCACCACACATGTGGGAGTGGCCCACAACTGTGTGGCAGAGAGTCCACATCGACTACGCAGGCCCCTTTATGGACAAAATGTTTCTAGTGATAGTTGATGCATACTCTAAATGGCCTGAAGTGATACCTGTAAAGAATGCAACATCAACAGGAACAATACAGGCCCTGCGTACTGTGTTTGCTCGAGCTGGACTGCCACAACAATTAGTGAGTGACAATGGAAGCCAGTTTACTTCAGAAGAATTCCAGTTGTTCACTAAAAGAAATGGAATCAAGCACATCACCACCGTGCCTTTCCATCCTTCGACTAATGGACTTGCAGAGAAATTCGTCCAGACGTTTAAGCATTCCATGAAGGCTATGGCAAAGACAAAATTGTCCTTGTCAGAGAAGCTGGCGAACTTCCTGTTGTCATACCGCAACACTGAACATTCCACAACAGGTCAGCCGCCTGCAGTCCTGTTTATGGGAAGATCCCTAAGATCACGTCTGGACCTCCTCAAACCAGACCTGCACAGGGATGTGTCAAAGAAGCAAAGTAGTCAACTCAAAAAGCAGTCACCACTGAGAACATTTGAGGTGGGACAATCTGTGCTTAGTAGAGACTATCGCCAAGGCAACCGGAAATGGCAACCTGGTGAGATTGTGTCCAAAACCGGCCCACTCACCTATACTGTCAAAGTGTCACCAGGACTGATCTGGCGCAGACATGTGGATCAGTTACTTGACATCACATCACGACACTCTGCCAACATCAACAC
>JAODXP020000029.1:12527893-12530393 GCA_027497455.2 Sardinella longiceps
TTACTGGAGGAAATGAGTTGTGATTAAAAGTGATTAATCACGATTAATCTTTGAAAAATGTTGTGATTAATCAGATTAATTTTTTTAATCGTTTGACAGCAATAAAAATATACCTACCTGACATACATCCTACAGACATCCTATATATAAAATATAATATAAAATTTACCTACCTAACATACATCCTACAGACATCCTATCCCAAGATGACCTTGTTTTGCTCTCTCCAACACAACAGGGCAGCTTACATTCAGAAATGTATTAGCAGCTTCTGCTAGACACGGGCCCTTCAAATCAAAGACAATCCCTGCAAAAGTAAGAACTAATCTTCAAACAAAACAAATCCCTGCAAAAGTAAGAACTAATCTTCATGTGAAAGAGAGGGGGAGAGAGCAGTAGAGGGAGGGAGAGGGGCATAGTGAGGGAGAAGGGAAGAGAGAGGGAGAGAGGAGGAAAGAGGGGAAAAGAGAGAGGGAGAGAGGAAGAGAGAGGGGAAAAGAGAGAGGGAGAGAGGAAGAGAGAGGGAGGGATAGAGTGAGGGAGAGGGGAAGATAGAGAGAGAGGGAGGGAGATGGGGGGGAAGAGAGAAAGAGATGGAGGGAGGGAGAGAAGGGGATAGAGGTAGAGAGAGAGGGGAAGAGAGGGGTGGTTAGAGGGGAAGATAGAGAAAAAGAGAGGGTGTAGAGAGAGAGAGAGAGAGAGAGAGAGAGAGAGAGAGAGAGAGGAATATAGGAAGAGAGAGGGAGAAAGGGAGAGAGAGAGGAATATAGGAAGAGAGAGGGAGAAAGGGAGAGAGAGGGGGGAGAGAGAGAGGAATATGGGAAGAGAAAGGGAGAGAGAGGGTGTGAGAGAGAGAGAGGAATATAGGAAGAGAGAGGGAGAAAGGGAGAGAGGGGGAAAGGGAGAGAGAGGGGGGAGAGAGAGGTGAATAGAGAAAAAGAGGGTGTGTGTGAGAGAGAGAGGAATATAGGAAGAGAGAGGGAGAAAGGGAGAGAGAGGGGGGAGAGAGAGATGAATAGAGGAAGAGAGAGGGAGAAGGAGAGAGAGAGGAAGAGAGAGAGAGGGAGAAGGGAGAGAGAGAGAGAGAGGAAGAGAGAGAGAGAGGGGGGGGGGTATAAATAGCACATGTGGGTGGAAATAGAGACGACCCTGTGACTCATTCACTGCAGAACATCTCTCTCGCTCTTCTCTCTCTCTCTCTCTCTCTCTCCCTCCTTCTCTTCACTTCTTTCTCTATCTTCTCCCCTCCTTCTCTCTCTCTCTCTCTCTCTCTCTCTCTCCTGTTTGGCTAAGGCAAGCTAATGCAAGTATTGCTAGTATTGACTGAAACATTCCAGTCACACTGAGGGAGATTTATCATCCGTTTCCAGGCGTTATTTCCATGCTTTTGCAGAGTTATTTACAGAGAGGACGCGTCCAGCTGAAATTGCACATTTTCTGGAATCGGGCAAGCTGCGTTTTGAGGGAGGGAAGTGGGATGGTGGGATGCGCAAACTGCACCTAATTAGGTATTGTGCGGTATTTAAAAAGACCTGCCCTTAAGAGCGCGCCTGTATTTTGCATGGGGCAAATACCGTCTCTTCAAAGCAGGTCTAAACCAAGCGCAAATCTTTTTGTGTGAAAATGGACTTTGTTGAATGGCAGCAGTGATCTGAACCACATGAAGACAGATGCAGGTACATGTTTGGGAGCAGATACATGTTTGCCTGGAGAATTACTCTTTAATTACGCCAAGCTGAAACCATCCCACCATACAGATTAAACAGCAGTGCCATAGGCATTATTGAATTACTGAATGGAATCAGTGCCATAGGCATTATTGAATTACTGAATGGAATCAGTGCCATAGGCATTATTGAATTACTGAATGGAATCAGTGCCATAGGCATTATTGAATTACTGAATGGAATCAAAGAGGACGCTCACATTCCATGCCAACACATGTTGAAGTAGAAAAATGGCTAAAATAATAATAAAGCCATGTTCCAGTCTACTACTCTTCTACTATTTTCCCCATTGCTATTTTGAATCAATTCCAGCCTAACTCCTTCATTTAAGTATCTGCCAGGTATTTCTTGTAACGTCAGACAAAATATCATACAGCTTTTTTTGGATAGTGAAGATTTTTTGGCCTGTTGTATAATTGTCCGTTACCTCATAAACTAATAACTCCGTTGCTAAACGAATTCTTTTTTGCAAAACTTGCGCCCCTGCTGCAAGGATCCATGATAGAGATCACATGCGGGCGCTTTTAGAGGCACGTTAATTTTGCAGTAGAGGGCAGGGTACGCTCTGTTTGCCTTATCATGTTTACGCTTCTAGAGGCGCGCTAATTTTGCACTAGAGGGCGGGGTAAGCGCTGAATGCCTGTTTGAGGGTTGATAAATACATCACAAAATGAAGAGACACTGTGTGCGCTATTTCAGTTTTCGCATAAACAGACGCAGAGCAAATAGCCTAGTCTTACTAAATGAGGGCCACAGTGTGTATATGTGTGTGT
>JAODXP020000029.1:12532893-12542893 GCA_027497455.2 Sardinella longiceps
CAGTGAAAAATGAATGGGCTTCTATGCAGCTGCACCCACAAATGCTGCATTTCTTTACATACAATTTTCTCTTGAATAATTGCATTCATGTATCCGGTTCAGGGTCATTTGACTTCATTCTTAGACCACAGATATTTTTAGCATTTTTTTTAATTAATTAGTAAAATTCCTGCCAAAGTGTCTGTCACGTGACACAGCAAGTCATTCCCTATGACCATTCACCAGAAAAGAGTAGCAGAATGCTTGTCAGTCAGTGGTAAAACCTGCTCACAGAATGAGAAACGTAATGGTCATAGAAATTTCTTTTCGATAGAAAATCCATGTGAAAGTTGCTTAAAATAAAATGCAATCTGTGATATTTTGGTGTGGATGGTGGCTGGGTTAACTGAGGTCAAAGTTGAGAAGTGAAAGGTGACACTACCTCTGGGGTGTGGATCTGACCTGAGGTCGAAGGTGAGACGCCCAAAATATTTCCGAGCTTATAACTTCCCTGGCAATGTGTCACAAATAGACAGATGGCGAATGTTTAGATGAAGAGGATCCTTAATGAAGTTCAAATGTTGTCAGTAATATTCTTGAATATTTGCTGTTAATTCCACCCAGGGAGCTTGTGATTGCTTAGTGAAGTGTGTGTGTGTGTGTGTGTGTGTGTGTGTGTGTGTGTGTGTGTGTGTGTGTGTGTGAAGTGTGTGTGTATTGAATATTGAAGTGTGTGTGTATTGAATATTGAATATTTTCTGTTAATTCCACCCAGGGAAATTGTGATTGCTTAGTGAAGTGTGTGTGTGTGCTTAGTGAAGTGTGTGTGTGTGTGTGTGTGTGCTTAGTGAAGTGTGTGTGTGTGTTCTTAGTGAAGTGGCATTATTTAGTGAAGTGGCATTTGGCAGTGACATCTAATGCTGTTATCTTATCCTGCATGAAAGATCACTGGCATGTATGTGCTGTAGACCTGTTCAAAAAAACTTTTTTTGTTATTTTAAAGCCAATTGCTGTGATTCCCATTCTCCAAGCTATGGAATGACCAGATATAAAATTATTTTGATTTTGGACCATGGGAAGGCCTGCCTCATGAGCCATGAAGTTTTAATGCTGATTTTTGTTAAAAACGCCTGAAATTTTGGCCCATTTTGCCTCATAACTTCCATATCATTAGTCATAGAGCATTATGAAAGGTACCATATGAAAGCTGGGGACATGTACTTTCAGATGGTGTTAGTGATCTAGACAGTCATTGTTGTTTTAAAAGCTAAAATGTGCTAAATTTTAGGCGATTTTGGAGGTTTCAGATCAGACATCACATCATTTAACCTGTTACATGTACTAAATCAACAAATATAATGCCAAATTGAACTTTGCAATTAAATATATTTACAGTAATAGCATTGGAACATTGAAAATAACATTTTCTGCACATTAGAAACACAAAACGAGGTGTATTAGGTTGAACATGAAAGTAATTACATATTATACAGTACATAGGAACTGGAGAGTCAGTTATTTCAATAACATTATCATTTGTTCTGTATGGCTTTCTTGAAGCTGTCAAATTTCCTCCAAATGTACTCCACAACCTAAAGCAAACAACTTCTCTGTTCTAGATTTGTTGTTATCTCAGTGGCAAAATCAGACATCGGTTTCACCCCTCGTTCAGAAACATCATTAGTCCCCTTGATAGACTTCACAAACTTTACAGCCGATCGGTACCCATTTCAAGGTTCCCACGTATCCTGGAAAACCTAGAAAACCTGAAATCTCAGAGGTGGCTTTTCCAGTTATGGAATATATAATTATATATAATTATATATAATCATTATATTATACTGTATTATACAGTTATAAAATCTGTATTGTCCAGGAAAATTGTAATTGCATTTAATCCGTCATTCAGATTCTTATAGGCCTTGTACAGTAGGCTATATTGAGGAGATAAATTTATCTTGATTGTGTTTTCAAAATGTATGATGTCAAAGCATGGTAAAAATAGCCTTCTTGAACCCTCTTACTTTAAATATCAATGATGTAGAAACAATGTACTGTAATGGAGAAGTATGATGCCCTTTCTGCAGAAAATATAGCTTCCACACCAGCATAATTTGACTCCTCTAGCAATGCCCCAACCAGTTAAAACCATCAAGGCTGACCAAAATAGCAAAGTTAAACCTATGCTCTTCCACTTGTTAATCATCTCCCTAGAGTACTAGTTAATTGTTTCTATCTAGTGAATGGGCAGAGTCGCTGTACAAAAGAAAGTGTTGAACAAAGAACTGTTCAATTGTGTTTTCCATGATTTTTGATAGTTTAGTTTGACCAGATGTTCATTCTAGCTAGTTGCACCAAAGTCCTTTTATTGCAAGTCCCTTCGCTCAGAAACCATCTTGGAGATTTTGACTTAGACATGCAAACCATATCTTCATTAAAGCAAAGTTTTTGGTGTAATTTAAGCATAGCCCTGTTGCAGGAGCCTGCTGACTGTACTGTAAAGTGAGTACAACGAAAGAATTTTGAACATAGATCGACTGTGAACACAAAAGTGAAAAAGCAGTTTACATTGATCCAATGACAAATCATTTTGCGTTCGGCCAATGTTGTTTCAAATTCTTTTATTCCACTCGCTATCTAGTGCAATAAGTATCAGACATGCTTGAGTTAAGCCTACACCAAGTCTTCACTTAAAGACATTATTCTAAAAATGAATTTGCTCACTGCACCTGCCCAAATGCACCACATTTTGGTGTATCGTAGCTTTGATAGATCGTGATCCCTGTTCTTGAATTTGCGAGAAAAAGCCTGGAAATGTCCTAACATTTGATGTTGAAGAAAGAGTGGGAACCCTGATTATACTCTTTCCAGGTTTCCACTGGTTGAGTAATCCAATCAGTCTCAATTCCAAGTGCATCAAATAAGAAGTGTGATTCTGGCCCTACCAAATGAGTAAGTGTTGTTGATCGATTGATGATGGGGAAACAGACTGTCTGATTTTGCCACTGAGATAACAAAAAATCTAGAACAGAGAAGTTGTCTGCTTTAGTTTGTGGAGTGCATTACGAGGATATTTGACAGCTTCAAGAAAGCCATACTGAACAAATGATAATATTATTGAAATAACTGACTCTCCAGTTCCTATGCACTGTATAATATGTAATTGCTTTCATGTTCAACCTAATACATCTGTTTTTGTGTTCCTAATGTGCAGAAAATGTTTTTTTCAATGTTCCAATGCTATTACTGTAAATATATTTAATTGCAAAGTTCAATTTGGCATTGTATTTGTTCATTTAGTACATGTAACAGGTTAAATGATGTGATGTCTGATCTGAAACCTCCAAAATCGCCTAAAATTTAGCACATTTTAGCTTTAAAAACAACAATGACTGTCTAGATCACTAACATATTGGGTATCACCTGAAAGTACATGTCCCCAGCTTTCATATGGTACCTTTCATAATGCTCTATGACTAATGATATGGAAGTTATGAGGCAAAATGGGCCAAAATTTCAGGCGTTTTTAACAAAAATCAGCATGAAAACTTCATGGTTCATGAGGCAGGCCTTCCCATGGTCCAAAATCAAAATAATTTTATATCTGGTCATTCCATAGCTTGGAGAATGGGAATCACAGCAATTGGCTTTAAAATAACAAAAAAAGTTTTTTTGAACAGGTCTAATGTGCTGTTTGCAGTGCATGTTGTTTGGGTAATGGCCGCTAGAGGGCGCCAGAGACCACTAAATATCATTTGTTTAAGGAGGATGGAGTGCAGTTTGCTGTAGGCATCCTGTATGAAAATGTTTATTTATTTATATGTAACAACAGTCAGAACATTGCATTTTTACAGAAGGCTGATTGTCCTGCCACCTACTCTTTGTGTTGGAGAGACATGGGGTTTCACTGGGTTACTGTAGGCTAGTCTGATTTCCATGATCTCCCTTCCCTTGCCAAGTGCCCCTCTCCATCGTGAGTGCAGAGAGAGACAGCATCATCTATTCTATGTGTTATGTGTGAGAGAAACCCACAGACAGGCGAGAGAACACACCTGTGTGTGTGTGTGTGTGTGTGTGTGTGTGTGTGTGTGTGTGTGTGTGTGTCCCTGTTTTATATGTGTTATGTGTGACAGAAACCCACAGACAGGCGAGGGAACACACCTGTGTGTGTGTGTGTGTGTGTGTGTGTGTGTCCCTGTTTTATATGTGTTATGTGTGACAGAAACCCACAGACAGGCGAGAGAACACACCTGTGTGTGTGTGTGTGTGTGTGTGTGTGTGTCCCTGTTTTATATGTGTTATGTGTGACAGAAACCCACAGACAGGCGAGGGAACACACCTGTGTGTGTGTGTGTGTGTGTGTGTGTGTGTCCCTGTTTTATATGTGTTATGTGTGATAGAAAACCACAGACAGGCGAGGGAACACACCTGTGTGTGTGTGTGTGTGTGTGTGTGTGTGTGTGTGCCCTGTTTTATATGTGTTATGTGTGACAGAAAACCACAGACAGGCGAGAGAACACACCTGTGTGTGTGTGTGTGTGTGTGTGTGTGTGTGTGTGTGTGTTTTATATGTGTTATGTGTGATAGAAACCCACAGACATACAGTTGCAGTTACATGTGTAACAGACATACAGTTGCAGTTACGTGTTTTAAATCAGCTATGATCATCCCAGTGCCCAAAAAACCCGACATCACCTGTCTGACATCACCTGTCTGACATCACCTGTCTTACATCACCACCTGTCTTACATCATCACCTGTCTTACATCACCTGTCTGACATCACCTGTCTGACATCATCACCTGTCTGACATCACCTGTCTGACATCACCTGTCTTACATCACCACCTGTCTTACATCATCACCTGTCTTACATCACCTGTCTGACATCACCTGTCTGACATCATCACCTGTCTTACATCACCTGTCTGACATCACCTGTCTGACATCACCTGTCTGACTGCAATAACGACTATAGGCAGGTCACTCTCGCCTCTGTTGTCATGAAAGTGTTTGAACGCTTCGTCTGTAGTAGACCAACCTCCGCTTAGTCTGTAGGTTTGTATCGCACATAACACTAGACCCACCTCCGCTTAGTCTGTAGGTTTGTATCGCACATAACACTAGACCCACCTCCGCTTAGTCTGTAGGTTTGTATCGCACATAACACTAGACCAACCTCTGCTTAGTCTGTAGGTTTGTATCGCTAGACCACTAGACCCACCTCTGCTTTGTCTGTAGGTTTGTATCGCACATAACACTAGACCCCCACCAATGTGCTAACCTCCGTTTAGTCTGTAGGTTTGTATCGCACATAACACTAGACCAACCTCCGCTTAGTCTGTAGGTTTGTATCGCTAGACCACTAGACCCACCTCCCCTTAGTCTGTAGGTTTGTATCGCACATAACACTAGACCCACCTCCGCTTAGTCTGTAGGTTTGTATCGCACATAACACTAGACCCACCTCCGCTTCGTCTGTAGGTTTGTATCGCACATAACACTAGACCCACCTCCGCTTAGTCTGTAGGTTTGTATCGCACATAACACTAGACCAACCTCCGCTTCGTCTGTAGGTTTGTATCGCTAGACCACTAGACCCACCTCTGCTTCGTCTGTAGGTTTGTATCGCACATAACACTAGACCCCCACCAATGTGCTAACCTCCGCTTAGTCTAACACTAGACCCCACCAATGTGCCTACAGGGCAAATAAGAGAGTGGTTGATGCTGTCTCAATGTGCCCGTGTCCTATTCATAGATTTCAGCTCAGCTTTCAACACTCAGTTTTCAATCCTGCCTATCAGACTGATCAACTCTCTCCTGTCCATGGGCAGTGTTGGGCAAGCTACTCAGTAAATGTAGCAAGCTGAGCTACCAGTTACTCCACATCATATGAAGCTTCACTACACCAAAGCTACTCAGTAAATGTAGCAAGCTGAGCTACCAGTTACTCCACATCATATGAAGCTTCACTACACCAAAGCTACTCAGTAAATGTAGCAAGCTGAGCTACCAGTTACTCCACATCATATGAAGCTTCACTACACCAAAGCTACTCAGTAAATGTAGCAAGCTAAGCTATCAGTTACTCCACATCATATGAAGCTTCACTACACCAAAGCTACTCAGTAAATGTAGCAAGCTAAGCTATCAGTTACTCCACATCATATGAAGCTTCACTACACCAAAGCTACTCAGTAAATGTAGCAAGCTGAGCTACCAGTTACTCCACATCATATGAAGCTTCACTACACCAAAGCTACCGGAAGACAAAATGTAGCAAGCTAAGCTATGAAAAAATGTCATAAGTAGCTTAACTATGGTGAAGCTACTTTTTAATACTCAAAAAGGCCTATAAATAAGTCCTGATGAAAGCATGCCCTGATGAAGGCCAATATGGTCGCAATGTGTAGGCCCTGCCATGTTATATTAAAGGCTTTTTTAATATTTTTCTCAAATCTCAAGAGTGCCTCTGCTCTTTCCTCCTTTTTTGGACTTACACTTCACCCGGTACAGATGAGCACCTGAGTAAAATTGTTTGCAGTCTTAGTGCTCTAAACTCTTTTGTGTCTTCTCAGGCCTATAAATAAATTCTGTGATCCAACCAATTGTATTAGTGATCAAACTATCGGGTCTCTCAAACAGACATACAATAGTAACTAACTATTGTAGCCTACTTTTATATGGGTAAAACATTTTCTAATTGACACATGATAGAAGACAAAACTGATTTTCATTATGGACACTTTTTTGAATTATGGCACCTGTCAGGCAATAAATGCATCACAGTACTGTAAAGAACTGATCCTCCGTGCATGGCCTAGATGAAGGATTTGCTGTTGTGAATTGATGCCCTAAAAATGTAGCTTATGGGAAAGCTACCACACTACATGGCCAAAAAAGTAGGTACACTACTGACAAGCTATCAGATTCAGAAAATAGCTACACTACAGCCAAACTACTCAGCAATGTAGTTAAACTAGTAGCTTCACTACTTGTAGCTAGCTACTGCCCATCACTGTCCATGGGTGTCAACCCCCCACTCTGTCACTGGCTGCTTAACTTCCTGTCTAACAGAACACAGTGTGTTAAAATACAGGACAACATTTCATCTGTCAAGGTCCTAAACACTGCCGCGCCACAAGGTTGTGTGTTGTCACCCCTGTTATTCTCTCTGTACACCAACAACTGTACATTCAACTCCCCATCTGTCAAACCTCTGACGACACCACTGTTATAGGCCTCATACGTGGCGGGGACAAAACATCATATCGTGATGAGGTCAAACATCTAGTGCAGTGATGTGCAGTCAACAATCTGACATTCAACAATTGCAAAACCAAAGAACTCCTAGTGGATTCAGGAAACAGCAGGCCAGCACACCCCCATCTATATTAATGGCCAGGCAGTGGAGTGGGTTCACTCCTTTCTGTTTGTAGGCACCACCATCCATCAGTCCCTGTCATGGAACCTGAACACCTGTCTCATCATTTCAAAAGCCCACCAAAGACTATACTTCTTCCGACAGCTGAGGAAAATTGGGGTCAGTCAAGCAGGCATGATCCTCTTCTACCGTGCTACCATGGAAAGCGTGTTCACATTCTCCATCTTGGTCTGGTATGGCAGCTCCACCAGCCAGGATAAGCAACATCTGGAGAAGGTGGTATGCAGGGCCTCTAAAATGTATTATTATTATTTCTACCCTATTGTTGGGTTAAATATTCAACCCAACATGTTGGGTTGATCCAACCCACTGTTGGGAAAGACCATATTAGACCCACCTGTTGGGTTAAAATTGGGTTATTTTTAATCCAACATTTTTTAAAGTGTATGTAAATTAAGATAAGACTCAGTTTCATGCATGTGGGACCACTCTGGGGGAGAATAAAAAAAAAAGAAAAAACGTCAAATAAACCGGACTAAATCTGAAAAAAAAAAAACGTGATGTTGTATTTCGGAGTTGAAACACAAACACACACACACTGAAACACACACACACACACACACTGAAACACACACACACACACACACACTGAAACATACACACACACACACACACACACACACACACACACACACACACACACTGAAACACACACATACACACACACACACTAACCTGGTGTGCGGGTTGTTGGAGCGCCTAAAGAGAGAGGTGTAGGGCGGAGGTGAAACACACACACACACACACACTGAAACGCACACACACTGAAACACACATACACACACACACACACACACACACACACTGACCTGGTGTGCGGGTTGTCGGAGCGCCTGCAGCGAGAGGTGTAGGGCGGAGGTGAGCGTCCCCGTAGCAACGGCCCATGGCAACGGCAGCGGAAGCATACTGTAGATGGCGAAGAGCGTGAAGAGCACGTAACCCACGCCGTCTCCTAGGAGACCGTAACCAAGGCTACATGCTAACACCTGTGTGGCCATGGCAACCCAGGTGAGGGCGGCTCCGTAGCGCAGGTATCCCTGGGAAGCGTGCGAGGAGGAGGCGTGGTCTCGATGCGCGGCCACCAGCACACACACCATGACCTCGGCCGCGGCCCCGGCGCCTAGCAACGCGTGCGGGGGGGCGGGGGGGTCCCCGGTTGCTAGGGGCAACAGCAGCAGGCCCAGCTTGGCCACGGCGTCGAGCGCACTCAGAACGGTCAGAGCCTGGCGGCGCTGGAACAGGAAGTAGCGCTGGTAGCGGCGCTCCAGCGGCCGAGAGCGGAAGGCGGGGCCTAAGGAGGGTAGGAGGAGCCCACGGTAGAAGCCACGCCCACTGGGAGTGGCCTCCAGCTGCAGCAGATTCAGCTCCGCACTCTGGCCACTCCCACTGCGCTGTGGGAAGACTCGCCCCCCTGAGGGCGACGCCGGCGGAGGGTCGCTAGGCTCGCTGGGGTCACTGGGCTCGCTGAGGTCAAAGGTCGTTGGCACGGTGTCGGACTCCTGCAGGAAACGCTGCTCTGTGATGTGACGCACGGCGTGTTGCCACAGTAACCGCTTAGGGCGGGACACCAAGCCTCCCGCCTCTCCGGACCCACCAATCACAGGCAAGGGGGTGTGGCCTCCAGCAGAGAGGGCGTCGGCTCCAGAGCAACGTACCTCCGACAGCTCCATCTGGTTGTGTTTGTGTGTGTTTGAGAGTATGTGTGTGTGTGTGTGTGTGTGTGTGTGTGTGAGTGAGAGAGTGAGTGAGTGTGTGTGTCAGAGAGAGTGTCTGTGTGTGTGTGTAAGAGAGCGTGTCTGTGTGTGTGTATGTTTTTATGTGTGTGTGTGTGTATAATGTGTGTGTTTGTCTGTGTGCGTGTGTGTGTGTGTGGATGTATGGGTGTATTACCTGGTCATGTTGTGGATCTGTTTGTATGTTTGTGTGTGTGTGTGCTCATTGCTTGTGATTTTGCCTGTTGAGTGCAAGTATGTTATGGCTATACTCCTGTGTGTGTGTGTGTGTGTGTGTGTGTGTGTGTGTGTGTGTTAGCTAGATGTGGTATGTTTGTAAGGAAGAGTCATGTTAGAGAAAAAGGTTGGCAGCAGTGAGTAACCGGCAACCTGAAAACACACACACACACACACACACACACACACACACACACACACACACACACACAGGGGCATTGTGAATCATATCACTTTTTAAAGGTAAATAGTAAACACACGCTTGCATAGTGTTGCAAACGCACCTACAGAATGTAATCACACACACACGCACACACACCTATAACTGTACTTTAACTGTAAAATACATTCCCTCCACAAACTCAGATAACATTTCCATGCATACAAAGACAAACAGACAGACAGACAGACAGACAGACACACACACACACACACAAATAACCTTTCCACACATACAAAGACACACCCACACACACACACACACACACACTTCAATAACCTTTCCACACATACAGATACACAAACAATTAACCTGTCCACCTGTCCACACACACACACACACACACACACACACACACACACACACACACATTCACCTCCACATATACACACACACACACACACACA
>JAODXP020000029.1:12547893-12550296 GCA_027497455.2 Sardinella longiceps
AAAGCTTATGTTGGGAAAACAACACGCCAATTAAAGCAACGCATAGCAGAACACAGAAGCACGATTAGACGAAAAAATGACACATATCCATTGGCCTGTCATTTTATTGAAATGGAACACACTGTTGCCTCTTTACGTTACATTGGCATCGAAAAGGTAGACAGTCCTCGTCGGGGAGGCGATCTTGATAGAATCCTATTACAAAAAGAAGCCCAATGGATTCACAGACTTGGCTCCTTAGCGCCCTATGGCCTCAATACAGAATTTGATTTGAAATGCTTTTTGTGATTGTATTTATATTGTGTTTATCTATTCCATACGTGATTTGTGTCTCCTATGACTATTTATTGAATCTGATTAAATTAATTGGTATTCCATTTTTAGTCGAATTGACTTGATATGTTACCTATGACTGTACTGTATCTATTGAATTCAACTTGACATGTCTTTTGTAATTATATTTATATGTCATACACATTTTATATGTATTTATAAGGAATTTAGTCTCATAAATGTTTGTCTAAAATCACCTATGTTACAGCCGCAAGATGGGATAATTGCCTGTCCAGGTGAATTTTGTGAATGGACTCCTGACACACCCCTTGCTAATTGTCAACCAATCTGGAGATTCCATATAGACAACATGAGTGATTTCTGTGTAGAGATGACCCTGATGAAGGCGTAAGCCGAAACGTTGGTAATAAAAAAAGTATTGCATTAGTTCTGAGTGTGCCACGACACCTTTTTTCTTTTCACAAGTTTGCTTTGATTGCCGTGTGCACCTCACAAGGTGTGCGTTTACTTTACTTTAATTTTGAACAAGACTTAAAGTGAGACAGGACAAATGCGCTGTCTTTTATGAGAGGCGGAGCGGAGGAAACTGCTGGTATTCATCTACTATCTACTGATAAACTGCCTATATTCACAATCCAGCAGAGACGTATCCAAGTTTATTCACGCCATCAAACATATAGCCTACATATCTCGGTCATAAATTTAACATAGCAGGCAACTGGGATGCCCAACTATCGGAGCTCACCAGCCAGTACATGCACAGAATGGATTTCATTGACCATAGACCATTACCCACCCTGATGAAAATTCAGGCCATAGGTGAAATGGCCCTGGCCAAAATGTGTGTGTGTGTGTGTGTGTGTGTGTGTGTGTGTGTGTGTGTGTGTGTGTGTGTGTGTGTGTGTGTGTGTGTGTGTGTGTGTGTTCAAGCCGTAGGTGAAATGGCCCTGTCAAAACCTCCCATGTATTTGCAAACATCCGCATTCCCCAAAAGACATTGGGCCCTATTTTGACGACGCAAAGTCAACTGTTGTTTGGCAAATGGCGCATATGGTTTTGGGGGCGTGTCGGCGGCTTTTTGCTATTTTCACAGCGCAGAAAATGAACTTCGCGCCGGCGCAAAGTCCAAAAAGGTTGGACTTAGGATGCCTAATTAATCATGGGTGTGTTATGGGTGTAACACAGGCATAACCAATGACAGATCAATCTCTCATTGCCTTTAAGGACGAACAGCGCAAAGCGCCTGGTGAATTGCTATCACACCAGCTGATCTCCTCCTTGGGCATTAAAAAAAAATTAAAATATTGAATAGCGAGCAAGCTCACACGTCGGGTCTAGTCATAGTTAGAGCCGTAATGGGTATGGTAATATTAAATTGATGTCTACAGGCTGCACAAGACACGAAGGAAGCTGATTTAGTCCCGATAGATATCTCGGAATATTCATTCGAAAGCGAAAGTAAACTTGATTCTCCATTTAACGTCCCCCCTTCTTATATCCTCACTCGTTTTCTGTTACAGGCTAATAAATTGTGGTTAACCACATCTTCCTGAGCATCATAATGATTTTCCGATTGTAATAATTATTGTTGTGGCCGTCATTGTCATGCTGGAACAAGGACTGCATTACCTATTGCGTTGTGCGTCCATAAAATAGCATTTCAGGAATGCGTGACTGACGAATGACCAGGTTTTTTCCAGTCACTGGCGGATCCCTTTCTGCGTCTGCATAATAGCATCTTTTGCGCTTTGCGCCTAGCCACACCTTCGACACACCTCCGAGGACGCAAAGTCACTTGCTAGTTAGACAACGTGAATTACTTGACAGAAAAACGAACCATGCGCTCGCACAAAATAGCAATGACAGCTTGCGCGAGTCGCGAAGGCATGGTGCGCCGCCTGCAAGATAGGGCCCATTGACAGTGAAGCGGCCTCCGACGCAGTTTACACATTTGTACAAATCTCGCGCTTTGGCGAGAGTATTCAGTGAAGTTGTTGACGCGTAGTAGCTTTTGTTATCTTGAACGTTTATTGCTTTCGTATTTCAGTTTTAAAGTTTTAACAAAGGCATTCGGTACGGTACGGAACGGTCAAAAAACTGTATCCCTCC
>JAODXP020000029.1:12550396-12552896 GCA_027497455.2 Sardinella longiceps
GAAAAATATATATCGAAAGTTCTATCGAGCGCATTTTCTACTGCTATCGGGTATGTGTCTATCGCGATTCATATCGCTATCGTTTTATCGCCCAGCCTTACTTAAGAGTACAACTGAAAGCTTGTGGCCACGGCGGACTGCCTTAAAGAAAGTAACTTACCTTAGCGCTCCTAGCTGGGCAATTGTCTTTACCTTAGCGCTGTGTGTATTGTGTCCTTAGCGCTGTGTGCATCGTCTCATGGCTGTCACAAATCTCATGATGCTGTCTTTGTAATCCACTTGTCTTGCAGTTTGCTTTTCAATTAACCCTAGCCACCAACGATATACTTCTACTATCGTTTGGCATCTTCTGTCTGTAGTTTTGTATGTTCTAACCTGCATTTAATGCCTTTCCGTTTCTGACAACCAGGTTAGGGTTAGGGTTAGGGTTGCACCGACATAGGGTTAGGGTTAGGGTTGCACCCATATTTTGACATTGAACTAACTCGTCACAGGTCTCGAGCCCGCGAGGGTTCAGGCGAAGGGCAACAATTGATACATTTTTACAAACAACCAAAAACAGCCAATAGGGAAGTTGCATTGTTCAGCCTCTCTTTGCTCTCAGATGCCGCTCAGCAATGCACTGATTCAGAAACAGAGAGAACTCTTTATATTAATTAATAATATATATATATATATACACTAACTCTAGAACTCTTTATATTATTATATATATATATATATACACTAACTCTAGAACTCTTTATATTATTATATATATATATATATATACACTAACTCTAGAACTCTTATATTATATATATATATATATATACACTAACTCTAGAACTCTTTATATTATATATTATATATATATATATATACACTAACTCTAGAACTCTTTATAGAACTCTTTATATTATTATATATATATATATACTAACTCTAGAACTCTTTATAGAACTCTTTATATTATTATATATATATATACACTAACTCTAGAACTCTTTATAGAACTCTTTATATTATTATTATATATATATACACTAACTCTAGAACTCTTTATAGAACTCTTTATATTATTATATATATATATACACACTAACTCCAGAACTGTTTATATTAGCCTATTTCGTTTTTAGTTTTGTGGGGCCCCTCTCCACACCGGTCCCGGGTGCAATTGCTACCGTTGCTACCCCTCTAGAACCGGCACTGCACACACACACACACACACAGAAACCAACCTGCTGTCCATGGTAGAAGACTGCCAGCAGAAACATGGCCATCAGGAGCAATGATGTTTCTTTGGTGCCCAGAAAACTCCTGAGAACGAACACACACACACACACACACACACAGTGTTTGACATGCATCATCAGGTGAAGAGTTCTGAAGTCTCTGTGTTACCGTGTGTGTGTGTGTGTGTCTGTGTGTGTGTGTGTGTGTGTGTGTGTGTGTGTGTGTGTGTGTGTGTGTGTGTGTGTTACCTGTTGTTGGGGTGGAGGTTGTCATAGCGACTGAAGAGTTCTGAATAGACTCATCAGTGTGTGTGTGTGTGTGTGTGTGTGTGTGTGTGTGTGTTACCTGTTGTTGGGGTGGAGGTTGTCATAGCGACTGAAGAGTTGTGAATAGACTCCCTCAGTGAGAAGGGAATAACACCCCATAATGACCAGCAGCACGGTCAGTTTAAGCAGCGAGTTCAAGCGCAAGAACACCGCACACGTCACCATAGCCAACAAGCCTGTGAAAACAAAATACTGCACACACACACACACACATACACACACACACACACACACACACACAGAGTGAACCAGAGTGGGTCGTTGTTGGACACACACACACACACACACACACACACACACACACACACACCTGTGGGTTGTAGCAGATGTCTGGGTAGTTGTTGGACACACACACACACACCTGTTGGTTGTAGCAGATGTCTGGGTAGTTGTTGGACACACACACACACACACACACACACACCTGTGGGTTGTAGCAGATGTCTGGGTAGTTGTTGGACACACATACACACACACACACACAAACACACACACACACACACACACACACCTTAGGGTTGTAGCAGATGTCAGGGTAGTTGTTGGACACACACACACACACACCTGTGGGTTGTAGCAGATGTCTGGGTAGTTGTTGGACGGACACACACACACACACACACCTGTGGGTTGTAGCAGATGTCTGGGTAGTTGATGGACACACACACACACACACACACACACACACACACACACACACACACACACACACACCTGTGGGTTGTAGCAGACCTCTGGGTAGTTGTTGGACACACACACACACACACACACACACACACACACCTGTGGGTTGTAGCAGATGTCTGGGTAGTTGTTGGACACACACACACACACACACATACACATACACATACACACACCCACACACACACCTGTGAGTTGTAGCAGATGTCTGGAGTCAGTTTCCCAACAGCGTCGTTGCAAACTAACGTAGCAACTTCCGTGGTTGGAACGAC
>JAODXP020000029.1:12557896-12565396 GCA_027497455.2 Sardinella longiceps
ATCAGCAGACAGTTAATACTTGGCTTGTGCCGTTTATAGCACTACCGAACGCTTAACAGCTTATTAAACTTCCAGTTATGCCAACTAGCTGCCAGCTGAGCACCAACTGACTAGCCAGCTTCCAACTCAAGTCATATTCTCCACCCGACGTTAGCTCCATCTAGAGGAATTTTATGGACCCCAACACAATCTGCAAGTTACTTCTAGCCTAGTTTATGAAAATGAAAAAGCCCTTTACATTCAGATAATTATTTTTTCTTATAATCTATGACGAATGTTCACATGCCCTGCTGTAGTTTACTGTACAAACCAATTAGCAGTAGAAATCTATGACAGCTAAGTTAGTACAATGCTAAATGGATACACCTTCTCAACAAACACATTTTTAACCCATTTAAGGTATGAATTTCGGCATAAGTTAACAACAATCTGAAAGGGTAGACTTTATTCTGTCAAATTATGCTGAAATGTGAAATTCGACTTTATTGGTGCAAGCATTCCATTTTTAGAATTTTCTCAGAAACGAAGCTTCTGCGAAGCGACTGATTTCGCTGTGTCACATATGGCTCATCAGAAGCAATGCATGGAGAACTGTTTCCATAACACTTAACAAAATCATGAATTAATCTGTAACCCGTTCATCACAGAGACTAGCAACCAGCATATTATGTAAGTAGCTGTTGTGGGGTTCTTTGAATTGGTGCATGTACCACATTTGTAGGAGGAAAACTCTCCGAGATATCTCAGATAAACCGAGAAGAACTGATAGCTTTGGAATCAATAGGCGCACCGCGATCGCACATGGCATAGGCACATCGCATTTTAAAATGCGGTGTTCGCAATGTTTATGCGTATGTGCGTGCATGCGTTTGTGTGTGTGAGTGTGTGTGGATGTGTTAGAGTGTGTCCAGTACAGACCAAAAGTTTTCATTCAAAGCATTTCCTTTTTACATTGGCTAGTATTAACACTGTAGATTCTCTTTGAAGGCATCAAAACTATGAATGAACATTTATGAAACTATGCACTTTACTAAAAAGTGTGAAGTTTGGACACACTTTCGGATTTGAACCCTATCAAGACGGTTTGGGGTGAGCAGGACCGTGAAAGCAAAAGAGCCACTAAGTTCTAAGCATCTCTGGGAATGAATAACTGTTCAAGACAGTTGGAAAAACATTTCAGGTGACTACCTCTCAAAATAAACCATTTCAGGTGACTACCTCTCAAAATAAAGCATTTCAGGTGACTACCTCTTGAAGCTCATCAAGAGAATTCCAAGAGTGCAAAGCAGCAATCAGAGCAAAGGGTGGATACTTAGAAAAAAACTAAAATATAAAAGATGTTTTCAGTTATTTCACACTATATTAATTAAAGGCAAAAATTCAGGATTTATCTGGAGTGAATCAACACGTAGTTCTACTGTTTCACCTTAAGTGCTGCCAGTAGATTTGTGAATGGCTGAATTTCACGCAATGCCAAGATGGCGACACAGCAGCTAACAGTAAGTGTAGCATGTAGGTAAGTGTGCTTTGATAAACCCGCTGCGTCAGCGTTAGCTGCTGTTTGGCCATCTTAGTCTGCTCAAATGTGCTCATTCACACAGCTGTTGACAGCACTTAGCTTGTTTCACTTTGGTTAAACGTGCTCATTCACACAGCTGTTTTGATATACCCGCTGGTGTTAAAGTTAGCTGCTGATCAAATGTGGTCACACACACACACACACACACACACACACACATACAGCTGTTTTGACCCGCTTAGAAACAGCAGAGCAGTGTGTGAACTCAAGATTCCACGTGTTCAACCATAGATTGTTTTGTGTGTGTGTGTGTGTGTGTGTGTGTGTGTGTGTGATGTGGATTAACCCTTTAAGAACATATTCCACGGTAT
Organism: Sardinella longiceps; assembly: GCA_027497455.2. Lineage (NCBI taxonomy): Eukaryota > Metazoa > Chordata > Actinopteri > Clupeiformes > Clupeidae > Sardinella > Sardinella longiceps. Next base: position 12,559,787 of record JAODXP020000029.1, read on the forward strand.
CATTTCTTTACTCATTTTTGTGTACACATTCGAAATATTCGGACAATCTTGATAAAGACTTGAAAAGAGACATTGGAAACCCACAGGAGGAACTAGATTGGGAAGCGATATGGGACAATGTTACAAGTTCATCAAAGAATCCCAATCATCAGTTTATCCACTTGAATATATGTTATCGCACATATCTGACTCCTCACAAGCGGCATTTGATGGGGTTGGCCCCCATCCCTTTTGTACCTTTTGTCCATTTGGTAATCTTGGAACATTTATGCATTCTGTGTGGGTCTGCCCAGACGTTTTCTCTTTCTGGACTAAAATAATTGGTATAATATCCAACTTGACAAACATTGACTTTCCAGTGGATCCTGCACTACACCTTTTGCTTGATGACTCAAGCTTTCCAATGCCAGAGAAAACGTGTAAATTGTGGTTAGCAGGAGGGGGGGGGGGTTCTGATGCATTACATTGTATTTTGTAACCTGTCATGTTACCAAAACCCAATAAATAGTGCATTATAAAAAAAAAAAAAGAACATATTCCACGAGTTCATCCATAGATTTGATGCCTCCAATACAAATAATCATGAAAATTAATGAAACACATTGAATAAGAAGGTGCGTCCAAAATTTGAGTCTGTACTGTGTGTGTGTGTAAGTGTGTGAGTGTGTGTGTAAGTGTGTGTGTGTGTGAGTGTGTGTGTTGTGGTGTCCCGAGGGGCTGTCGTGGATGGTAGATACGTGCCCTTCCTCAAGATGGCCGCCCTCCCGAAAACTACAGCTCCCAGAAGGCCAAGGGAAGCTGACAGGTGGTGTCAATCCAGACAAGCTGACAGGTGGTGTCAATCGCAGCAATCAAGAGTGAAGCAGGCATTCTATTAGGAGTGTGGAAGACAGCAGACAGAGAAGGGCGACTGGAGCACACGGTGTCTAGAGAAGTTTTGTTTGTTAGCCAAACTGACGTTGGAAGAACAGTTTTTGTTGAAATACTGCATTTTTGAAGAAGAGACTATTTTAGGTGAAGTAAATCTGTTTTGATCCTATTTGAAACAAATGAAAAAGAACGATTTTTCAGTTAAACCCGTTTTGTATCTTTCCTCTGCACTTCCACACGGCCTCTGCTACTCTTGCAAAGGGTTACACCCTCCCTGATGTTACAGTGTGTGTGTGTGTGTGAGTGAGTGTAAGTGTGTGTGTGTGTGTGTGTGTGTGAGTGTGTGTATGTGTGTGAATGTGTGTGTGAGTGTGTGTGTATGAGTGTGTATGTATGTGTGTGTGTGAGTGTAAGTAAGTAAGTGTGTGTGTGTGTGTGTGTGTGTGTGTGTGTGTGTGTGTGTGTGTGTGTGTATGTTACCTCGTGGAGGGAAGGAGTCCCTGTATCCCTGTGATGAAGAGGAGAACGATGAAGGCACACACCAGGTTTGATTTAAACACATCGTCCCTCATCTGAGAGTACTGCAGAAAACACACACACACACACACACACACACACACACACACACACACACCAGGTTTGATTTAAACACATCGTCCTGCATCTGAGAGTACTGCAGAAAACACACACACACACACAGTTTGATTTAAACACATTGTAGGAGCCAAAATGTTTGCCATTTTTTTTGAGTGCAATGTTTTTGTTTTCCACTGGGTGGCGTATCCATTTACCAATTAGTCAGGTGTATACTGTAGGTAGTGTTGGTTAGGTGTCTGACCCGGAAGGGCAATTAGTCAGGTGTATACTGTAGTAGGAGCAGAGCCCGTTTACGGCGAGCCATGGCACTCCTATTAACGCCATTCAACCTGCAATTCCAATTGCAAATCCGCTAGGGGGCGATCGCGAGTCAGTGGAAACTGAGTGGAAAATCAATAGGCACCTATGAGGTATAGGGCTAAATGTATAATTTTCACATGTTTAGGGACAACATATCACAGATTGCATTTTATTTTAAGCAACTTTGAGATGGATTTCAATCAAAATGAAATATATTTAATACATATGACCATTACGTTTTTCATCTTTGAGCTGTTTTTCCCCTGACTCACTAGCATTCTGCTACTCTATTCTGGTGAATGGCCATAGGGAAAGACTTGCTGTGTCACTTGACAGACACTTTGGAAGGGATTTTACAAATGAACAAAAAATGCTAAAAATATTATGTGTGGACTGAGAATTAAATCAAATTACTCTGAACCGCATGCATGAATGCATTTATTCAAGAAAAAATTGTATCTAAAGAAATGCAGCATTTTAGGGTGCAGCTGCATAGAACCCAATTCATTCTTCACTGACTCGTGCACGCCATCTAGGCGCAATACCACCGGAGTGCTAATTCTCCCCTATTAAAAGTTCTCTGGTAGGAGTGACCTGTTGTTGGTTAGGTGTCTGACCCGGAAGGGCAAAGGGTTTTGACCGCTAACGCTAACGCTACACAGTAAGTAAATAGAGTAGCAGCGAGTAGGCCTAACCTAAGGCAACATCTAGCACGTCAGCCTAGCCACTACCCGCGTCAGCGACACTTCAGTAGTTCCGTATCAGAACACAATTCCTATAACACACATCGTCCCGCAGCAGAGAGTTGATGGTTGTGAGCTATGAGAGATATGATGTTTTCAGCCTAGGACAAAAGTCAGATGTAACATCATTAGATTGGAGAATAATTGCATTCGCATTGCTATGTTAATAACAGACAGTTTGGCTACCTAGATTCCTTTGTCATATTGCAATTCCTCCCCCAGCCACAGGATCTCCTTCCTGGGCACAGGTAAAGGTGTAAATTACTCAACTGTATGATAACGGAATAAGTGTCTGACCTATAGAAGACCCATTGGGCACCAGGGCTCATGCTGAGCTCAGGGTGATTGACTGTTCTTTTCATATGAATTAGAGGCGCCAGATCTGCCGTTGTGTAACTGTATGTAATGTGAACGCCCCTTTCTACATTTTTCTAATTTCTGTATAAATGTATCTCACTCTTCATTGTCAAGTCAGAAGTACGGTGGAACTCTTTGGAGCGAAACTGGATTTCTCCCTTGACAGCGCTGACTCTGTAAATGAATAAAGCATCTTGAACTCTACTCGGCCTGACCCGACCTCGTAAACTCAACTCTATTAGAGTACTGCAGAAAACACACACATACACACCAAGTTTGATTTAAACACACCGTCCCGCATCTGAGAACACACACACACACACAAACACACCAAGTTTGATTTAAACACATCATCCCGCATCTGAGAACACACACACACACACACACACACACACAGAGTTTGATTTATACACCTTGTCCTACATATGAGAGTGCTGCAGAAAACACACACGCACACACACACACACATGAGAGTACTGCAGAAAACACACACACACACACACGCACACACATGAGAGTACTGCAGAAAATTGGCTTATTGGAAGTTGGATAGTTGGACATACTCTCCTCCACTCTAGCAGTTTGCCCAGTGAGTGTGTGTGTGTGTGTGTGTGTGTGTGTGTTATGATTGGGTCTCACTATCAGCCATATTGTACTCAGACATCGGTGGTGTCTATCCAATCACACTCTAGCTTGTATTCAGACATTGTGGTATTTAGCCAATCACACTCTAGCTTGTATTCAGACATTGTGGTATTTAGCCAATCACAACGCTTGTTAGTTGGTGGTAGCCAGTGTGTCTGGCTTGGCAGGCTATTCTTCTTCTGTTTCCTGTTTGGATTTTTGGACACATTATTATTGCACAATCCTATGGTGAAGTGATTGTCTCTAGTTTTGCACATGGACTTCTATTCAGAGCCTGGGATATTCAGATGATATTCAGTGAGGATATTCAGATGATATTCAGTGAGGATATTCAGATGATATTCAGTGAGGATATTCAGATGATATTCAGTGGGGATATTCAGATGATATTCAGTGGGGATATTCAGATGATATTCAGTGGGGATATTCAGTGGGGATATTCAGATGATATTCAGATGATATTCAGTGGATATTCAGATGATATTCAGTGGGGATATTCAGTGGGGATATTCAGATGATATTCAGTGGGGATATTCAGATGATATTCAGTGGGGATATTCAGATGATATTTGGTGGGGATATTCAGAGGTGATATTCAGAGGATATTCAGAGGGGATATTCATGCCCAGAGGGGATAATCATGCCACACCTACCCCGCTTCCCACACACGCACACTCCCCCCCCCCACAGACACACACACACACACACACACACACACACACAGACACGGCTACCTTATCCTCCAATCGGGTGTCTGTAAAGCGGAGCAGTGGCGTGAGGTGTTCACACACACACACACACACACACACACACACACACACAAGCAAGCACGCACATACACACACACACACACACACACACAGCTACCTTGTCCTCCAATCGGGTGTCTGTAAAGCGGAGCAGTGGCGTGAGGTGTTCCCGTGTGTGTCCAGGCAGGGCGAGGGGTGTGTGTGTGTGCCGGGGGTGGGGGGGGGCGTGCAGCGTCTGAGCCAGCGGGGAGGGGAACACACTCAGAGACTGACGTGTGAGAGCCACCAGCGCCTACAGGAGAAACACACACACACACACACACACACACACACACACACACACACACACACACACACACACACGAGTAAGGGCCAGCGGGGAGGGGAACACACTCAGAGACTGACGTGTGAGAGCCACCAGCGCCTACAGGAGAAACACACACACACACGCACACACACACACACACACACACACACACACACACACACACACGAGTAAGGGCCAGCGGGGAGGGGAACACACTCACAGACTGACGTGTGAGAGCCACCAGCGCCTACAGGAGAAACACGCACACACACACACACACACACACACACACGAGTAAGGGCCAGCGGGGAGGGGAACACACTCAGAGACTGACGTGTGAGAGCCACCAGCGCCTACAGGAGAAACACACACACACACACACACACGCACACACACACACACACACAGGGTGTGGCTGCAGCCCATGCGCAATTATTGGAGACACCTGGGCCCGGTCCATAAAAGCAGTTTTCCCTGTTTGGAGCTTCCTTTTCCACACACACACACACACACACACACACACACACACACACTCATTCCCTGTTTGGAGCTTCCTTTTCCACACACACACACACACACACACACACACACACACACACACACACTCATTCCCTGTTTGGAGCTTCCTTTTCTACACACACACACACTCACTCACTCACTCACACTCACACACACTCACTCACACACACTCACTCACACACTCACTCACTCTACACCCCTCATAATACTACCCACACATCCACACACACACACACACTCACCACTCACTCACACACAGTGTTGGGAATAACGGCGTTACTAATGCAGTTACTTTTTTCAGTAACGAGTAATCAAATAAATTACATACTCATAACGCCGACGCCGTTTCCGTTACTGCCCATGTAACGTTACTATCCATATGCTCCCGACACAGGCGCATTGGTCCCGCTCAGCAGAATAAAGGAGAACGCACTTTCTTTTCATATTCAGGCCAGTGCATGCGCCCGACGCAAGAGCCCTTTTCTTTTAGCCTATACAGCGGAGTTCTCATCCCAGAGAAACG
>JAODXP020000029.1:12577896-12597896 GCA_027497455.2 Sardinella longiceps
GCTGCCTCTGTGTCTCTAATGCTGCCTCTGTGTGTCTCTAATGCTGCCTCTGTGTGTCTCTAATGCTGCCTCTGTGTCTCTAATGCTGCCTCTGTGTGTCTCTAATGCTGCCTCTGTGTCTCTAATGCTGCCTCTGTGTCTCTAATGCTGCCTCTGTGTCTCTAATGCTGCCTCTGTCTGTGTCTCTAATGCTGCCTCTGTGTGTCTCTAATGCTGCCTCTGTGTCTCTAATGCTGCCTCTGTGTCTCTAATGCTGCCTCTGTGTGTCTAATGCTGCCTCTGTGTGTCTAATGCTGCCTCTGTCTGTGTCTCTAATGCTGCCTCTGTGTCTCTAATGCTGCCTCTGTCTGTGTCTCTAATGCTGCCTCTGTCTGTGTCTCTAATGCTGCCTCTGTGTGTGTCTCTAATGCTGCCTCTGTGTCTCTAATGCTGCCTCTGTGTCTCTAATGCTGCCTCTGTGTCTCTAATGCTGCCTCTGTGTCTCTAATGCTGCCTCTGTCTGTGTCTCTAATGCTGCCTCTGTGTCTCTAATGCTGCCTCTGTGTCTCTAATGCTGCCTCTGTGTGTGTCTCTAATGCTGCCTCTGTGTGTGTCTCTAATGCTGCCTCTGTCTGTGTCTCTAATGCTGCCTCTGTGTCTCTAATGCTGCCTCTGTGTGTGTCTCTAATGCTGCCTCTGTGTGTCTAATGCTGCCTCTGTGTCTCTAATGCTGCCTCTGTGTCTCTAATGCTGCCTCTGTGTCTCTAATGCTGCCTCTGTGTGCTGCCTCGTGCTAATGCTGCCTCTGTGTGTCTCTAATGCTGCCTCTGTGTCTCTAATGCTGCCTCTGTGTCTCTAATGCTGCCTCTGTGTCTCTAATGCTGCCTCTGTGTCTCTAATGCTGCCTCTGTGTGTGCTCTAATGCTGCCTCTGTGTCTCTAATGCTGCCTCTGTGTCTCTAATGCTGCCTCTGTGCTGTGTCTCTAATGCTGCCTCTGTCTGTGTCTCTAATGCTGCCTCTGTGTCTCTAATGCTGCCTCTGTGTCTCTAATGCTGCCTCTGTGTGTGTCTCTAATGCTGCCTCTGTGTGTGTCTCTAATGCTGCCTCTGTGTCTCTAATGCTGCCTCTGTGTGTGTCTCTAATGCTGCCTCTGTGTCTCTAATGCTGCCTCTGTGTGTGTCTAATGCTGCCTCTGTGTCTCTAATGCTGCCTCTGTGTCTCTAATGCTGCCTCTGTGTCTCTAATGCTGCCTCTGTGTCTCTAATGCTGCCTCTGTGTCTCTAATGCTGCCTCTGTGTCTCTAATGCTGCCTCTGTGTCTCTAATGCTGCCTCTGTGTCTCTAATGCTGCCTCTGTGTGTCTCTAATGCTGCCTCTGTGTCTCTAATGCTGCCTCTGTGTGTCTCTAATGCTGCCTCTGTGTCTCTAATGCTGCCTCTGTGTCTCTAATGCTGCCTCTGTGTGTGTCTAATGCTGCCTCTGTGTCTCTAATGCTGCCTCTGTGTCTCTAATGCTGCCTCTGTGTCTCTAATGCTGCCTCTGTGTCTCTAATGCTGCCTCTGTCTGTGTCTCTAATGCTGCCTCTGTGTCTCTAATGCTGCCTCTGTGTGTGTCTAATGCTGCCTCTGTGTGTGTCTCTAATGCTGCCTCTGTCTGTGTCTCTAATGCTGCCTCTGTGTGTGTCTCTAATGCTGCCTCTGTGTGTGTCTCTAATGCTGCCTCTGTGTCTCTAATGCTGCCTCTGTGTGTCTCTAATGCTGCCTCTGTGTGTGTCTAATGCTGCCTCTGTGTCTCTAATGCTGCCTCTGTCTGTGTCTCTAATGCTGCCTCTGTGTCTCTAATGCTGCCTCTGTCTGTGTCTCTAATGCTGCCTCTGTGTGTGTCTAATGCTGCCTCTGTGTGTGTCTAATGCTGCCTCTGTCTGTGTCTCTAATGCTGCCTCTGTCTGTCTTTAATGCTGCCTCTGTGTGTCTAATGCTGCCTCTGTCTGTGTCTCTAATGCTGCCTCTGTGTGTGTCTAATGCTGCCTCTGTGTCTCTAATGCTGCCTCTGTCTGTGTCTCTAATGCTGCCTCTGTGTCTCTAATGCTGCCTCTGTCTGTGTCTCTAATGCTGCCTCTGTGTGTGTCTAATGCTGCCTCTGTGTGTGTCTAATGCTGCCTCTGTCTGTGTCTCTAATGCTGCCTCTGTCTGTCTTTAATGCTGCCTCTGTGTGTCTAATGCTGCCTCTGTGTCTCTAATGCTGCCTCTGTGTCTCTAATGCTGCCTCTGTGTCTCTAATGCTGCCTCTGTGTCTCTAATGCTGCCTCTGTCTGTGTCTCTAATGCTGCCTCTGTGTCTCTAATGCTGCCTCTGTGTCTCTAATGCTGCCTCTGTGTGTGTCTCTAATGCTGCCTCTGTGTGTGTCTCTAATGCTGCCTCTGTGTCTCTAATGCTGCCTCTGTGTGTGTCTCTAATGCTGCCTCTGTGTCTCTAATGCTGCCTCTGTCTCTAATGCTGCTCTGTGTCTCTAATGCTGCCTCTGTGTCTCTAATGCTGACTCTGTCTGTGTCTCTAATGCTGCCTCTGTGTCTCTAATGCTGCCTCTGTGTCTCTAATGCTGCCTCTGTGTGTGTCTCTAATGCTGCCTCTGTGTGTCTCTAATGCTGCCTCTGTGTCTCTAATGCTGCCTCTGTGTGTGTCTCTAATGCTGCCTCTGTGCCTCTAATGCTGCCTCTGTGTGTGTCTAATGCTGCCTCTGTGTGTGTCTCTAATGCTGCCTCTGTGTCTCTAATGCTGCCTCTGTGTCTCTAATGCTGCCTCTGTCTGTGTCTCTAATGCTGCCTCTGTCTGTGTCTCTAATGCTGCCTCTGTGTCTCTAATGCTGCCTCTGTGTCTCTAATGCTGCCTCTGTGTCTCTAATGCTGCCTCTGTGTGTGTCTAATGCTGCCTCTGTGTCTCTAATGCTGCCTCTGTGTCTCTAATGCTGCCTCTGTGTGTGTCTCTAATGCTGCCTCTGTGTGTGTCTCTAATGCTGCCTCTGTGTCTCTAATGCTGCCTCTGTGTCTCTAATGCTGCCTCTGTGTCTCTAATGCTGCCTCTGTGTCTCTAATGCTGACTCTGTCTGTGTCTCTAATGCTGCCTCTGTCTGTGTCTCTAATGCTGCCTCTGTGTCTCTAATGCTGCCTCTGTGTCTCTAATGCTGCCTCTGTGTCTCTAATGCTGCCTCTGTGTGTGTCTAATGCTGCCTCTGTGTCTCTAATGCTGCCTCTGTGTCTCTAATGCTGCCTCTGTGTGTGTCTCTAATGCTGCCTCTGTGTGTGTCTAATGCTGCCTCTGTGTCTCTAATGCTGCCTCTGTGTCTCTAATGCTGCCTCTGTGTGTGTCTCTAATGCTGCCTCTGTGTGTGTCTCTAATGCTGCCTCTGTGTCTCTAATGCTGCCTCTGTGTGTGTCTCTAATGCTGCCTCTGTGTCTCTAATGCTGCCTCTGTGTCTCTAATGCTGCCTCTGTGTCTCTAATGCTGCCTCTGTGTCTCTAATGCTGCCTCTGTGTCTCTAATGCTGCCTCTGTGTGTCTAATGCTGCCTCTGTGTCTCTAATGCTGCCTCTGTGTGTCTAATGCTGCCTCTGTGTGTGTCTCTAATGCTGCCTCTGTGTGTGTCTAATGCTGCCTCTGTGTGTGTCTCTAATGCTGCCTCTGTGTCTCTAATGCTGCCTCTGTCTGTGTCTCTAATGCTGCCTCTGTGTCTCTAATGCTGCCTCTGTGTGTCTAATGCTGCCTCTGTCTGTGTCTCTAATGCTGCCTCTCTGTGTGTCTCTAATGCTGCCTCTGTGTCTCTAATGCTAATGCTGCCTCTGTGTGTGTCTAATGCTGCCTCTGTGTCTCTAATGCTGCCTCTGTCTGTGTCTCTAATGCTGCCTCTGTGTGTGTCTAATGCTGCCTCTGTGTGTGTCTAATGCTGCCTCTGTCTGTGTCTCTAATGCTGCCTCTGTGTGTGTCTAATGCTGCCTCTGTGTCTCTAATGCTGCCTCTGTCTGTGTCTCTAATGCTGCCTCTGTGTCTCTAATGCTGCCTCTGTCTGTGTCTCTAATGCTGCCTCTGTGTCTCTAATGCTGCCTCTGTGTGTTCTAATGCTGCCTCTGTCTGTGTCTCTAATGCTGCCTCTGTGTCTCTAATGCTGCCTCTGTGTCTTCTAAGTGCCTCTGTGTCTCAATGCTGCCTCTGTGTCTCTAATGCTGCCTCTGTGTCTCTAATGCTGCCTCTGTGTCTCTAATGCTGCCTCTGTGTCTCTAATGCTGCCTCTGTGTGTGTCTCTAATGCTGCCTCTGTGTCTCTAATGCTGCCTCTGTGTGCTCTAATGCTGCCTCTGTGTCTCTAATGCTGCCTCTGTGTGTGCTCTAATGCTGCCTCTGTGTCTCTAATGCTGCCTCTGTGTCTCTAATGCTGCCTCTGTGTGTGTCTCTAATGCTGCCTCTGTGTCTCTAATGCTGCCTCTGTGTCTCTAATGCTGCCTCTGTGTCTCTAATGCTGCCTCTGTGTGTCTAATGCTGCCTCTGTGTCTCTAATGCTGCCTCTGTCTGTGTCTCTAATGCTGCCTCTGTGTCTCTAATGCTGCCTCTGTGTGTCTAATGCTGCCTCTGTGTGTCTAATGCTGCCTCTGTCTGTGTCTCTAATGCTGCCTCTGTGTCTCTAATGCTGCCTCTGTCTGTGTCTCTAATGCTGCCTCTGTCTGTGTCTCTAATGCTGCCTCTGTGTGTGTCTCTAATGCTGCCTCTGTGTCTCTAATGCTGCCTCTGTCTGTGTCTCTAATGCTGCCTCTGTGTCTCTAATGCTGCCTCTGTGTCTCTAATGCTGCCTCTGTGTGTGTCTCTAATGCTGCCTCTGTGTGTGTCTCTAATGCTGCCTCTGTGTCTCTAATGCTGACTCTGTCTGTGTCTCTAATGCTGCCTCTGTGTCTCTAATGCTGCCTCTGTGTCTCTAATGCTGCCTCTGTGTGTGTCTCTAATGCTGCCTCTGTGTGTGTCTCTAATGCTGCCTCTGTGTCTCTAATGCTGCCTCTGTGTGTGTCTCTAATGCTGCCTCTGTGCCTCTAATGCTGCCTCTGTGTGTGTCTAATGCTGCCTCTGTGTGTGTCTCTAATGCTGCCTCTGTGTCTCTAATGCTGCCTCTGTGTCTCTAATGCTGCCTCTGTCTGTGTCTCTAATGCTGCCTCTGTCTGTGTCTCTAATGCTGCCTCTGTGTCTCTAATGCTGCCTCTGTGTCTCTAATGCTGCCTCTGTGTGTGTCTAATGCTGCCTCTGTGTCTCTAATGCTGCCTCTGTGTCTCTAATGCTGCCTCTGTGTCTCTAATGCTGCCTCTGTGTGTGTCTCTAATGCTGCCTCTGTGTCTCTAATGCTGCCTCTGTGTCTCTAATGCTGCCTCTGTGTCTCTAATGCTGCCTCTGTGTGTCTAATGCTGCCTCTGTGTCTCTAATGCTGCCTCTGTCTGTGTCTCTAATGCTGCCTCTGTGTCTCTAATGCTGCCTCTGTGTGTCTAATGCTGCCTCTGTCTGTGTCTCTAATGCTGCCTCTCTGTGTGTCTCTAATGCTGCCTCTGTGTCTCTAATGCTAATGCTGCCTCTGTGTGTGTGTCTAATGCTGCCTCTGTGTCTCTAATGCTGCCTCTGTGTCTCTAATGCTGCCTCTGTCTGTGTCTCTAATGCTGCCTCTGTGTGTGTCTAATGCTGCCTCTGTGTCTCTAATGCTGCCTCTGTCTGTGTCTAATGCTGCCTCTGTGTCTCTAATGCTGCCTCTGTGTGTGTCTAATGCTGCCTCTGTCTGTGTCTCTAATGCTGCCTCTGTGTGTCTAATGCTGCCTCTGTGTCTCTAATGCTGCCTCTGTCTGTGTCTCTAATGCTGCCTCTGTGTGTGTCTAATGCTGCCTCTGTGTGTGTCTAATGCTGCCTCTGTCTGTGTCTCTAATGCTGCCTCTGTGTGTGTCTAATGCTGCCTCTGTGTCTCTAATGCTGCCTCTGTCTGTGTCTCTAATGCTGCCTCTGTGTCTCTAATGCTGCCTCTGTCTGTGTCTCTAATGCTGCCTCTGTGTGTGTCTAATGCTGCCTCTGTGTGTGTCTAATGCTGCCTCTGTCTGTGTCTCTAATGCTGCCTCTGTCTGTCTTTAATGCTGCCTCTGTGTGTCTAATGCTGCCTCTGTGTCTCTAATGCTGCCTCTGTGTCTCTAATGCTGCCTCTGTGTGTCTCTAATGCTGCCTCTGTCTGTGTCTCTAATGCTGCCTCTGTGTCTCTAATGCTGCCTCTGTGTGTGTCTCTAATGCTGCATCTGTGTCTCTAATGCTGCCTCTGTCTGTGTCTCTAATGCTGCCTCTGTGTGTGTCTCTAATGCTGCCTCTGTGTCTCTAATGCTGCCTCTGTCTGTGTCTCTAATGCTGCCTCTGTGTCTCTAATGCTGCCTCTGTGTCTCTAATGCTGCCTCTGTGTCTCTAATGCTGCCTCTGTGTCTCTAATGCTGCCTCTGTGTGTGTCTCTAATGCTGCCTCTGTGTCTCTAATGCTGCCTCTGTGTCTCTAATGCTGCCTCTGTGTCTCTAATGCTGCCTCTGTGTCTCTAATGCTGCCTCTGTCTGTGTCTCTAATGCTGCCTCTGTGTCTCTAATGCTGCCTCTGTGTCTCTAATGCTGCCTCTGTGTGTGTCTCTAATGCTGCCTCTGTGTGTGTCTCTAATGCTGCCTCTGTGTCTCTAATGCTGCCTCTGTGTGTGTCTCTAATGCTGCCTCTGTGCCTCTAATGCTGCCTCTGTGTGTGTCTAATGCTGCCTCTGTGTGTGTCTCTAATGCTGCCTCTGTGTCTCTAATGCTGCCTCTGTGTCTCTAATGCTGCCTCTGTCTGTGTCTCTAATGCTGCCTCTGTCTGTGTCTCTAATGCTGCCTCTGTGTCTCTAATGCTGCCTCTGTGTCTCTAATGCTGCCTCTGTGTGTGTCTAATGCTGCCTCTGTGTCTCTAATGCTGCCTCTGTGTCTCTAATGCTGCCTCTGTGTGTGTCTAATGCTGCCTCTGTGTCTCTAATGCTGCCTCTGTGTCTCTAATGCTGCCTCTGTCTGTGTCTCTAATGCTGCCTCTGTGTCTCTAATGCTGCCTCTGTGTGTCTAATGCTGCCTCTGTCTGTGTCTCTAATGCTGCCTCTCTGTGTGTCTCTAATGCTGCCTCTGTGTCTCTAATGCTAATGCTGCCTCTGTGTGTGTCTAATGCTGCCTCTGTGTCTCTAATGCTGCCTCTGTGTCTCTAATGCTGCCTCTGTCTGTGTCTCTAATGCTGCCTCTGTGTGTGTCTAATGCTGCCTCTGTGTCTCTAATGCTGCCTCTGTCTGTGTCTAATGCTGCCTCTGTGTCTCTAATGCTGCCTCTGTGTCTCTAATGCTGCCTCTGTCTGTGTCTCTAATGCTGCCTCTGTGTGTGTCTAATGCTGCCTCTGTGTGTGTCTAATGCTGCCTCTGTCTGTGTCTCTAATGCTGCCTCTGTGTGTGTCTAATGCTGCCTCTGTGTCTCTAATGCTGCCTCTGTCTGTGTCTCTAATGCTGCCTCTGTGTCTCTAATGCTGCCTCTGTCTGTGTCTCTAATGCTGCCTCTGTGTGTGTCTAATGCTGCCTCTGTGTGTGTCTAATGCTGCCTCTGTCTGTGTCTCTAATGCTGCCTCTGTCTGTCTTTAATGCTGCCTCTGTGTGTCTAATGCTGCCTCTGTGTCTCTAATGCTGCCTCTGTGTCTCTAATGCTGCCTCTGTGTGTCTCTAATGCTGCCTCTGTCTGTGTCTCTAATGCTGCCTCTGTGTCTCTAATGCTGCCTCTGTGTGTGCTCTAATGCTGCATCTGTGTCTCTAATGCTGCCTCTGTGTGTGTCTCTAATGCTGCCTCTGTGTGTCTCTAATGCTGCCTCTGTGTCTCTAATGCTGCCTCTGTGTGTGTCTCTAATGCTGCCTCTGTGTCTCTAATGCTGCCTCTGTGTCTCTAATGCTGCCTCTGTGTCTCTAATGCTGCCTCTGTGTCTCTAATGCTGCCTCTGTGTCTCTAATGCTGCCTCTGTGTGTCTCTAATGCTGCCTCTGTGTCTCTAATGCTGCCTCTGTGTGTCTCTAATGCTGCCTCTGTCTGTGTCTCTAATGCTGCCTCTGTGTCTCTAATGCTGCCTCTGTGTCTCTAATGCTGCCTCTGTGTCTCTAATGCTGCATCTGTGTGTGTCTCTAATGCTGCCTCTGTGTGTCTCTAATGCTGCCTCTGTGTGTGTCTCTAATGCTGCCTCTGTGTGTCTCTAATGGTGCCTCTGTGTGTGTCTCTAATGCTGCCTCTCTGTGTGTCTCTAATGCTGCCTCTGTGTCTCTAATGCTGCCTCTGTGTGTCTCTAATGCTGCCTCTGTGTCTCTAATGCTGCCTCTGTGTCTCTAATGCTGCCTCTGTGTCTCTAATGCTGCCTCTGTGTGTCTCTAATGCTGCCTCTGTGTGTCTCTAATGCTGCCTCTGTGTCTCTAATGCTGCCTCTGTGTGTGTCTCTAATGCTGCCTCTGTGTCTCTAATGCTGCCTCTGTGTCTCTAATGCTGCCTCTGTGTGTCTAATGCTGCCTCTGTGTGTGTCTCTAATGCTGCCTCTGTCTGTGTCTCTAATGCTGCCTCTGTGTGTGTCTCTAATGCTGCCTCTGTGTCTCTAATGCTGCCTCTGTGTCTCTAATGCTGCCTCTGTGTCTCTAATGCTGCCTCTGTGTCTCTAATGCTGCCTCTGTGTCTCTAATGCTGCCTCTGTGTCTCTAATGCTGCCTCTGTGTTTGTCCCAACAGCTTTTGCTCGTGTTTACCTTGAGTTCACACCCCTGTGTATTTCCTGTGGTTATGTGTGTGTGTGTGTGTGTGTGTGTGTGTGTGTGTGCGTGCGTGCGTGCGTGCGTCCGTGCGTGCGTGCGTGTGTGTGTGTATTTCCTGTGGTTATGTCCTGGTTCTGTTCTGTCTGTGGCTGTTTCTCAGTATCAGTACTTTTTGTGTGTTTGTGTTCTCGCAGACTTGTGTGTGTATTTGTATATATCTAATGTGTGTGTGTGTGTGTGTGTGTGTGTTCTTGTGGACTTCTCGTGAAAATAGTATTTTGTCTGTGTTTGTGTTCTCATGGACTTCTTGTAAAATGTCATAAAACACTGTTCCAAATCAAATATCTGCATTTATTCAAGTACGGCTTGTATAGAATTCCTGGATGTTTTCTCGACTCGTCTATTTGCACTGGATGGTGACTTCTGCCTACTTCAGGACCAATATTCCCCATGATGCATTTGGGCATCCCATTCTGAGATGCTTAAGGAAATAAACATGGCGGAGCATGGTGACTTCTGCCTACTTCAGGACCAATATTCCCCATGATGCATTTGGGCATCCCATTCTGAGATGCTTAAGGAAATAAACATGGCGGAGCATGGTGACTTCTGCCTACTTCAGGACCAATATTCCCCATGATGCATTTGGGCATCCCATTCTGAGATGCTTAAGGAAATAAACATGGCGGAGCTCAAGGCAATGATTTACCGTTTGCCTTAAACTAATACATGTGGGGCTTGTGACTCAATGTTTTTTTTTTTTTTTAATCAGACCAGAAATGTGACTTTTAAGACTGTAAATATGGGTTTTGTAACCACAAAGTGTATCTGTAGCGAGATACAGTCTTCTGTGTGTGTGTGTATGTGTGTGTGTGTGTGTCTGTCTGTGTATCTGTGTTAGCATGACTCCAACCAACCGCCAGTGAAGTAACTGAGATCCCCACCGCCTGTGCCCAGCATAGCAATGTGTTTTGGGGCAACGTGTAGTGAGCTTCCCCCCTGTAGCTTTTCCACAGTCCACAGTAGAGTTCTCAACGGGCCTGAAAATTAGAACCCGACCCGAGCCAGCCCGTGGCTTTCAAAGCCCGAGCCCGGTGTAACCCGACACATCAATATGATTTATCTATCCGAACCTGGCCCGCGGCCCGATGCAATAATATACAGGTCGATTAGGCCTTTTGCATTTAGGCAAGAATTGTTTAAGCCCCCTGCCGTCGTTTAGGTCACAGGGAGCAGTCGTTTAGGCCGCGGGGAGCAGTCGTTTAGACCAGGCTACAGCAGCTGAAATCTTTGCATCTCCACTTGAACATTCGTTATTACAAGACATAAATCAGCTCTACTGGTCTGTCTGAGTAGCCTACATATCTATGGTAATTATTTAATAACCAACTTAAGTGTGGAAACGTTTTTTTTTTATTTAATAAATGGTGATTTATAAATTCATAAAATTGTGGAAATAATCATCCGCATTGCGTTAGATTCGTGCGGTTTGTGAGAATTGAAATAGTGATTAATAAAATAGCCTAAGCTTCGCATTGTCATCGAAAGGGTGACTGATCTGAAACCACCACATTCGTTGGACAATAATTAGGCTATTAATAATAGGCCTAACTTGTTATTCAGAAGCCAGTTAGGTTCGTGGTTTGTGAGAATATTTTTGGAATCCTCAAATAGAGGCTTGGTCTGTTTTTTTAGTTTCGGGTGGTATTTAATTTTCTAAAATCGTCTGTTTAAGCTAGTGATATGGTGTTGATTAAACACCATTCTCCCTTACAACTGAACCATCCAGTCGATAACTTGTCCATAACTTGCGCACACATGAACACAATGGCAGGTGAAGAACAAGAATGAGAGACTTGCAGCATGATCTCTTCCTCAGACTGTAATTAAAATAATTATTTTCAGGAAGAGTATGAAGTTTTCAGTAAGCTTATGAATAACTTTCAGTGCATTAACATTTAAGCGATCTCCTTGCACATTAGGCAATGCAATGTATTGTATACCGACACTTGTGAAACAACGCATAATGTCCCAAGAATTATTTCACAGCAAGTAAAGTCGCCGTCAACCGTTAAGTCTAGCCTGTTGTAGTTCAATTGATATGCCTGATTCAATCGTGAACAAAGATGGCATCTCCTCAAGGACAGGAAATCTGCAAAGGGAATTTAATGCAGACGCATAGGCTACCTCTTGTTCCCTTCACCTGCCATTGTGCTTGCGTCAGGTCTGTCCCCGCTCATGCATGCACCTTGCATACATCAGCCAGACTTTCGTTACAGTAGATAGATAGATGGATAGATAGGCCTAGACTACTTTATTGATTGGGAAATTCACCACGATTCAGGGTAAACAGCAGCGATGATTAATAAATGTTTGTTTTTTTTTTTTTTTTTTTCACTGGGCGGAAAAGATTAAGGCCGAGGACCGACTCGACCCGATTCATCTGCTTTCATTTTCGGCCAGTACCCGGCCCGAACCTGTGGGTCCCGTCGGGTTTGTCGGGCAGACACGACCCGTTGAGAAGTCTAGTCCACAGCCTCAAACTGCAGAGTGAGAGAGTGTGTGTGTGTGTGTGTTTGCTTACATGAGCAAGGCGGTCGAAGCGGGCAAACAGCTCGTTCAGCATGCGCACAAGCTCCTGAGCCGTGAGAGTGGTGGACAGATTCGTGAAGCCCTTAACATCAGCGAACAAGATGCTGTAACATACACATACACACACACACACACACACACACACACACACACGGAAAGAGTACATTGTTTAGATTGGTAGGGTTTATACAGTACACACACACACTCACACACACACATTACATACACACAAACACACACACACACATGTGGTAGTAGATCCCTGTCTTGTCAGGTTACTAGTGCTGGCAAAATTAACTGATTAATCACATGATTAATCCAAAAAAAATAACTCTGATTAAAAAAATTAACTCAGATTAATCCTGATGAATATGGTTCCAAATTCATGACATGTATTATGTTCAATTTCAGATAGAAAAAGGCTTGGCTATCAAGTCAAACTATACAAAGATCATGGCCTAGCTCCTGACTGTCCAACAACATGTTTGGGGAATCCTTGGGAGTAGCCCCATTTGAGACGAATAAAGCCAACTACTTAGTGTCCGGGCCTTTACAGGGCAAAATAAGGATCCAACATACTCTAGCATCCAAATTCTTACTGGGGTAAATGAGTTGCGATTAAAAGTGATTAATCATGATTAATCATTGAAAAATTTTGTGATTAATCAGATTAATTTTTTTAATCGTTTGACAGCACTACTGGTTACCTGACGTTCTCATAGAGGTGTATGTAGATCTCTCTCTGTCTTTGAGCCGTAATGGCGGGCAATGTAGATCTGTGTGTTTGAGCCGTAATGGCGGGCAATGTAGATCTGTGTCTTTGAGCCGTAATGGCGGGCAGTTTGAGCCGTAATGGCGGCAGAGTTACCTGACGTTCTCATAGCGGTGGATGTAGATCTGTGTCTTTGAGCCGTAATGGCGGGCAGTTTGAGCCGTAATGGCGGCAGAGTTACCTGATATTCCCATAGCGGTGTATGTAGATCTGTGTCTTTGAGCCGTAATGGCGGGCAGTTTGAGCCGTAATGGCGGGCAGTTTGAGCCGTAATGGCGGCAGAGTTACCTGACGTTCTCATAGCGGTGGATGTAGATCTGTGTGTTTGAGCCGTAATGGTGGGCAGTTTGAGCCGTAATGGCGGCAGAGTTACCTGACGTTCTCATAGCGGTGGATGTAGATCTTGTGAAACTGGTGCTGCAGCGTCTCGTCCTCCACGCTGGCCATGTCGTTGATCATCTCCAGGACCACAAAGCGAGGAAGAACAGACAAGACCAATCGCTCCTGATAACACACATAAACACAGTTCAACACACACACACACACACACACACACACACACACACACAAACACAGGTCAGCACACACTGTGATTCCTTTATTTGAGCCCAATGAAGATGGCTTAGCTCCTGCATATATTACAGATTTACTTGTTCCATACCATCCAGCAAGACCTCTGAGATCTCAAAATGCTGGCCTCCTTGAAAAAGTGACCATATCTAAAACTACAATTGGGGGAAGAGCTTTTGCCTATCGAGCACCTCTTCTATGGAATTCTATTCCTCCCTACATTCGCGAAGCGGACACTCTCAATACCTTTAAGTCTAGACTTAAAACCTTCCTTTTTGACATTTCCTATAATTAGGAGTGGGCCATGGCATATCACCACTCCTCTTGGGCTTTCTTGGGAGGGCTACCTCTGCTGTTTTTCCAAGGCGGCCACTGACCACCCCCTTCTGGGTTGCTGAGATGCCATGTACCATACCTTAGTTATGCTGCGATAGCCTAGTGCTGCCACCTTCTGCACACTTGCCATCCTGTACAACCCTCTTTCTCCTCTCTCTCTCTCTCTCTCCCTCTCCTCACTCTAGCTAGATTATATGACACATATCATGAAGTGATATCCTCCTAGATTGGCCTAATCCTCTTGTTTCTGTTTCTCTTTGTTTCTCTTGCCTCCTCTGCCCCGACGCACTGGCTGAGTGATGAACCTCCCGTACCTCCCTGCCACCAACCCTACCCCACTACGGATGCTGACCAACCTCCCCGGAGCCACACACCATGACCATCCCCCTTTTCTCTGAGGCCCGTGATGGAACTGGCCTGATGGCCCCCTGATGACCACTACTTAGATGGCGACCAACACCCAATGAACTCTGATCCCACTCCAAATACTGACTAATCCCACACTCCAACTACTGACTCCATCCCTTGGCCCTGACTGTCGCACAAACTATGTGTATATCATCTCTGACTACATTCAGTACTCATGCTGTTTTGTGTTAACCATGGTCAATCTATGCATCAGACTTTACGGATACTTTATTAGGCCCCAGGCAGGTAGGCTGAGTCCATGAGGCGTGGATCTGCCCAAGGTTTCTTCCTACATAACAAACTATTTACAAAGCGAGGGAGTTTTTCCTTGCCCCTGATTCTCATGGATGCTTCCCGTACCGTCTGTAAAGCGCCGCAAGACAATGTACTGTATTTGTGCGCTCTACAAATAAAATTGAATTTAATTGAATTGAATTGAATTGAAGATGGTTTGGGGTGAGCTGGACAGCAGAAGAGCCAACAAGTTCTAAATCTGTCTGGGAAGGAACAACTGGTGCAGAAAGTTGGAAACCCATTAGAGAGCAAAGCAGTAATCAGAGCAATAAACACAGTTCAACACACACACACACACACACACACACACACACACACACACACACAGCAAAGCAGTAATCAGAGCAATAAACACAGTTCAACACACACACACACACACACACACAGCAAAGCAGTAATCAGAGCAATGGGTTTATACTTTGAAGAATGTTTTTGGTCGTGTTGGTTTGTCTGTTTGTTTGTTTGTCAGCAGGATAACTCAAAAAGTTATGGACGGATTTGGATGAAATTTTCGGACCATGTGTGTATTGGAAAGAGTGAGAACTGATTCGTGGTGGCAATCAGTGATCCACAACACCATCTGTGACCACATTGTCTTGGCAGAGGTCTGCCCTCTCTGAGCGCTTTTCTAGTTTCACACTTTTTTTGATTAAGTACATGATGCCACGTGTTCATCATATTTTTTTTTGCCTTCAGTGACAATCTACAAACTCAATAGTCATGAAAATAAAGTAAACAATTGAATGGGAAAGTGTGTCCAAACTTTTGGTCTGTAGTGTACATGCTTAAACTGATACACTTTAGGTACACACACACACACACACACACACACATACTGTTATGTTCAAAGGAACTATTTCATGTGTAGTGATGCGGCCCTATGTGTTCCCTATGACGCCGTACATGGATACTCTTGAGTGCACACTGTAAAGTGAAAGTAAGACATGCAAGCAGTCAGTAAAGTTCGATAAACTGGACTCCGTGTCATTGTTCGTTTGTGTAAGAGTAAGAACACAACAATTGGCGACGAGACTCGATCCTGACGTGCAGTGGATGTTATAGGAAGAAAAGTTGTCCTCCAACGTTTGTTTTTGCCTACCCCCGCATTGAATGAGCTACCCTGGAAGTTCCAGCTAGTGAGGGAGGAGGAGAACAGAACGCATGAGGCAGTGAGTGAGTAACATAAAGAAAGTACAGAAAACAAAATTGGACTGAGTGAAATAGTCTGGATACAGCAAGAAAAGATGGCTGGATGTGTAGGACAGATGGATGCATTTGATAGTACGGTCGAAACCTGGGCTACTTATGTTGAAAGACTTGAGCAGTATTGCCTTGCTAACCAAATACCAAATGACCGGAGAGTGGCGGTGCTACTGAGCGTAATGGGCGCTAAAACATACAATCTTCTCCGTAATTTAATGGCTCCAACAAAACCAGCAACAAAGAGTTTCAAAGACATTGTTGACATATTGCAAAAGCATTTAAACCCGAAACCGCTGGTCATCGCAGAGAGGTTTAGATTTCACAACAGAAACCAAAAGACAACGGAGTCTATCACGGACTATATGGCTGAATTGCGTAGGCTATCGGAGCATTGCCAGTTCGGAGGAGGATTGTCAGACGCGCTGCGTGATAGGCTGGTGTGCGGTCTGTTAAACGAAGGCACACAGAAGCGGCTACTCACAGAGAGAGACTTGACGTTACAGCGCGCGCTAGAGATAGCCATATCTATGGAGACGGCTGCAAAGGATGCAGTTGAATTGCAAAGGAAAACAGGTGGTGAATGCACAGTGAATAAAATGGCAGCTAAACGCTCAACAGCTTGTTTTCGATGTGGGAAGACATCCCATAGCCCAGCAGAGTGTTGGTTCAAAGACAAAGACTGTAATGCCTGTAATAAAAAGGGACATATAAAGAAAATGTGCAAAACGAAACCAAATGAGAGAAAGCCTAATTTTCAATCAAGACACAAAAAAGTTAATGAACTGAATGAGGATAATTCGAATGAATCTGATTCTGATGAATGTGAGCAGGAATTGGCTTGCCTTGAACTTTATTCTGTTAAAGAGAGTCAACACAAAGTGATTTGGGTGACACCTGAAATTGAGGGACAGAAACTCAAGATGGAGCTAGACACAGGATCAGCCCTGTCAATTATTTCATACAAAGACTACAAAGAGAAATTTGCTAAAATCAAGATGAAAACTACCTCATTGACATTAAAGACTTACACAGGTGAAAAAGTCTCCCCACTGGGAAAATTAAAGGTGAATGTGAAATATGAAAACACAAAGCGAGTACTGGACTTGTATGTGGTGAAAAATGACAATGTTCCATTATTTGGACGAGAATGGCTGCGAAGTATCCAGCTTAACTGGAAGTCAATCAAAGTGATGGAGGCTTCTGAACAAAGCACTCAGCCTCCGCCAGGGAGACTGAGGAGTCTACTGGATCGCTTTGCACCAGTTTTTCAAGACGGAATTGGAACCCTGGCACAGATAAAAGCCAAAATAGTCTTAACTGAAAATGCACAACCAAAATTCCACAAAGCCCGGAATCTGCCATATGCCTTACGCCCAAAGGTTGAAGCAGAGCTCAAGCGCCTAGAAGACCTAGGAATCTTGTCAAAGGTGGAATGGTCAGAGTGGGCGACGCCCATTGTGCCTGTCGTAAAGAAGAGTGGTGCTTTACGCATCTGCGGCGACTTCAAAGTCAGCATAAATCCAGTGCTTCATGCTGACCAGTATCCGCTACCTCGTATAGAGGATATCTTTGCCTCGCTGGCCGGAGGTCAGCATTTCACTAAGATAGACCTAGCACAGGCTTACCTGCAAATGGAGTTAGAAAAATCCTCAAAGAAATATCTGACTATAAACACCCACAAAGGCCTCTTCCAGTATAACAGACTTGTTTTTGGAGTGGCATCTGCCCCTGCTGTGTGGCAAAGAGCCATAGACCAAGTTCTTCAAGGCATTCCTGGCACTCAGTGCTATTTGGATGACATATTAGTGACGGGTAATGATGAAGCCGCACACCTGTCAAACCTGGAGACGGTCTTGAAGAGACTAGCAGACTTTGGACTCAGGGTAAACAAAGACAAGTGCGAGTTCTTCAAAGACTCAATAGAGTACTGCGGCCACAGGATTGACAAGGACGGTCTTCATAAAGCACAAGACAAAGTGGATGCAGTCTTGAAGGCACCCAGACCTGAAAATGTTAGCCAGCTGCGCTCATTTTTGGGCCTTGTTAACTATTATGCCAAGTTTTTGCCTAACATAGCAACTGTTTTGCACCCCTTGAACAGTCTGTTACAGGTGAAGAGTGAGTGGAAATGGACAAAAGCATGTGAACAGGCGTTCATGTCTGCAAAGCAACTGATAACATCTGAAAAGGTACTGACACATTACAACCCAGATCTGCCATTGCGTTTGGCCTGTGACGCTTCACCGTATGGAATTGGAGCCGTGCTTTCCCATAAGATGAAGGATGGCTCTGAGCGGCCTATTGCGTTCGCCTCCAGATCATTGAACAAGGCTGAACAAAATTATGCCCAAATTGACCGGGAAGGCTTAGGCTTAGTCTGGGGTGTTAAGAAATTTAACCAGTATCTTTATGGCAAGCATTTTACACTTATTACTGACCATCAGCCACTTGTTGCTATTTTCAGTCCCAGCAAGTCAGTCCCCGCCATGATGGCAGCCCGTTTGCAGCGGTGGGCATTGTTTTTAGGTGCTCACGATTATACCATCGAGTTCAAAGGCACAAAGCTCCACGGAAATGCAGATGGTCTTTCTCGTCTCCCTCATGAGCCAGAAGAAGCTTCCGCATCTCCAGATCCAGTTGAACTGTTTCACCTCACGCAGATGGAGTGTCTGCCTGTCACTTGTCTGGAGGTGATGAGAGAAACAGCCCGAGATCCTACAATGGTGAGAGTCCATGATTTAACGGTGAAGGGGTGGCCTCAGAAAGGTGATGCTGACCTACCTGAGTACGCAAACCGACGTGATCAGTTATCTGTATGCCAAGGCTGTGTAATGTGGGGCACCAGAGTCATCATACCACCCAAGCTTCGTCACAGAGTGCTAGAGTCTCTCCATGAAGGACATCTAGGGATTGTTAAAATGAAGAGCCTGGCGAGGAGCTATGTCTGGTGGCCTGGCATTGACCATGAAATAGAGGACATCACTAAGTCATGTTCAGGATGCCAGCAAACCCAGCGTCAGCCACAGGTAGCTCCACCACACATGTGGGAGTGGCCCACAACTGTGTGGCAGAGAGTCCACATCGACTACGCAGGTCCCTTTATGGACAAAATGTTTCTAGTGATAGTTGATGCATACTCTAAATGGCCTGAAGTGATACCTGTAAAGAATGCAACATCAACAGGAACAATACAGGCCCTGCGTACTGTGTTTGCTCGAGCTGGACTACCACAACAATTAGTGAGTGACAATGGAAGCCAGTTTACTTCAGAAGAATTCCAGTTGTTCACTAAAAGAAATGGAATCAAGCACATCACCACCGTGCCTTTCCATCCTTCGACTAATGGACTTGCAGAGAAATTCGTCCAGACGTTTAAGCATTCCATGAAGGCTATGGCAAAGACAAAATTGTCCTTGTCAGAGAAGCTGGCGAACTTCCTGTTGTCATACCGCAACACTGAACATTCCACAACAGGTCAGCCGCCTGCAGTCCTGTTTATGGGAAGATCCCTAAGATCACGTCTGGACCTCCTCAAACCAGACCTGCACAGGGATGTGTCAAAGAAGCAAAGTAGTCAACTCAAAAAGCAGTCACCACTGAGAACATTTGAGGTGGGACAATCTGTGCTTAGTAGAGACTATCGCCAAGGCAACCGGAAATGGCAACCTGGTGAGATTGTGTCCAAAACCGGCCCACTCACCTATACTGTCAAAGTGTCACCAGGACTGATCTGGCGCAGACATGTGGATCAGTTACTTGACATCACATCACGACACTTTGCCAACATCAACACAAGAAGTGGTGCAGATTGTTCAGAAGATGCTGAAGACTTTTCATTGTCCACACCTGATGCACCCGAGGTTGTAGTGGACACACCTGATCCAGAGACTGATAACCCGGCCATGTCTCCCAGGCCTGTTCCTGATTCTCAAGAGCGGCGTTACCCTGACCGAGCACGGCAGCCGCCACAGAGATTAGAACTATAGTTTAGAATAGTTAAATCAGTTATCTAGAATGAATCAGCTCCTGTGTGATTAATGTGTTTAAGTAATGTCAACACACACAAAACTATGATTTGAAAAGAATGTTTTATTGAAGGTTATAGATGAAGTGTCTATAATGTTTTGAGTTTTCCCAATGTACTTAAAAGCTAGAAGGGAGGAGTTGTTATGTTCAAAGGAACTATTTCATGTGTAGTGATGCGGCCCTATGTGTTCCCTATGACGCCGTACATGGATACTCTTGAGTGCACACTGTAAAGTGAAAGTAAGACATGCAAGCAGTCAGTAAAGTTCGATAAACTGGACTCCGTGTCATTGTTCGTTTGTGTAAGAGTAAGAACACAACACATACACACACATCCTTACTCTCATGTACATACTTAAACTGATACACTATAGGGACACACACACACACACACACACACCCCTACTCTCATGTACATACTTAAACTGATACACTATAGTGACACACACACACACACACACACACACACACACACACACACACACACACCCCTACTTTCATGGACATACTTAAACTGATACACTATAGGGACACACACACACACACACACACACACATCCTTACTCTCATGTACATACTTAAACTGATACACTATAGTGACACACACACACACACATACACACACACACACACACACACATCCTTACTTTCATGTACATACTTAAACTGATACACTATAGCGACAGACACACACACACACACACACACACACACACACACACACATCCCTACTTTCATGTACATACTTAAACTGATACACTATAGCGACAGAGACACACACACACACACACACACACACACACACACACACACATCCCTACTTTCATGTACATACTTAAACTGATACACTATAGCGACAGACAGACACACACACACACACACACACACATCCCTACTTTCATGTACATACTTAAACTGATACACTATAGCGACAGACACACACACACACACACACACACACACACACATCCCTACTTTCATGTACATACTTAAACTGATAC
>JAODXP020000029.1:12607896-12615396 GCA_027497455.2 Sardinella longiceps
TTGGACCATGGGAAGGCCTGCCTCATGAGCCATGAAGTTTTAATGCTGATTTTTGTTAAAAACGCCTGAAATTTTGGCCCATTTTGCCTCATAACTTCCATATCATTAGTCATAGAGCATTATGAAAGGTACCATATGAAAGCTGGGGACATGTACTTTCAGATGGTGTTAGTGATCTAGACAGTCATTGTTGTTTTAAAAGCTAAAATGTGCTAAATTTTAGGCGATTTTGGAGGTTTCAGATCAGACATCACATCATTTAACCTGTTACATGTACTAAATCAACAAATATAATGCCAAATTGAACTTTGCAATTAAATATATTTACAGTAATAGCATTGGAACATTGAAAATAACATTTTCTGCACATTAGAAACACAAAACGAGGTGTATTAGGTTGAACATGAAAGTAATTACATATTATACAGTACATAGGAACTGGAGAGTCAGTTATTTCAATAACATTATCATTTGTTCTGTATGGCTTTCTTGAAGCTGTCAAATTTCCTCCAAATGTACTCCACAACCTAAAGCAAACAACTTCTCTGTTCTAGATTTGTTGTTATCTCAGTGGCAAAATCAGACATCGGTTTCACCCCTCGTTCAGAAACATCATTAGTCCCCTTGATAGACTTCACAAACTTTACAGCCGATCGGTACCCATTTCAAGGTTCCCACGTATCCTGGAAAACCTAGAAAACCTGAAATCTCAGAGGTGGCTTTTCCAGTTATGGAATATATAATTATATATAATTATATATAATCATTATATTATACTGTATTATACAGTTATAAAATCTGTATTGTCCAGGAAAATTGTAATTGCATTTAATCCGTCATTCAGATTCTTATAGGCCTTGTACAGTAGGCTATATTGAGGAGATAAATTTATCTTGATTGTGTTTTCAAAATGTATGATGTCAAAGCATGGTAAAAATAGCCTTCTTGAACCCTCTTACTTTAAATATCAATGATGTAGAAACAATGTACTGTAATGGAGAAGTATGATGCCCTTTCTGCAGAAAATATAGCTTCCACACCAGCATAATTTGACTCCTCTAGCAATGCCCCAACCAGTTAAAACCATCAAGGCTGACCAAAATAGCAAAGTTAAACCTATGCTCTTCCACTTGTTAATCATCTCCCTAGAGTACTAGTTAATTGTTTCTATCTAGTGAATGGGCAGAGTCGCTGTACAAAAGAAAGTGTTGAACAAAGAACTGTTCAATTGTGTTTTCCATGATTTTTGATAGTTTAGTTTGACCAGATGTTCATTCTAGCTAGTTGCACCAAAGTCCTTTTATTGCAAGTCCCTTCGCTCAGAAACCATCTTGGAGATTTTGACTTAGACATGCAAACCATATCTTCATTAAAGCAAAGTTTTTGGTGTAATTTAAGCATAGCCCTGTTGCAGGAGCCTGCTGACTGTACTGTAAAGTGAGTACAACGAAAGAATTTTGAACATAGATCGACTGTGAACACAAAAGTGAAAAAGCAGTTTACATTGATCCAATGACAAATCATTTTGCGTTCGGCCAATGTTGTTTCAAATTCTTTTATTCCACTCGCTATCTAGTGCAATAAGTATCAGACATGCTTGAGTTAAGCCTACACCAAGTCTTCACTTAAAGACATTATTCTAAAAATGAATTTGCTCACTGCACCTGCCCAAATGCACCACATTTTGGTGTATCGTAGCTTTGATAGATGTGATCCCTGTCCTTGAATTTGCGAGAAAAAGCCTGGAAATGTCCTAACATTTGATGTTGAAGAAAGAGTGGGAACCCTGATTATACTCTTTCCAGGTTTCCACTGGTTGAGTAATCCAATCAGTCTCAATTCCAAGTGCATCAAATAAGAAGTGTGATTCTGGCCCTACCAAATGAGTAAGTGTTGTTGATCGATTGATGATGGGGAAACAGACTGTCTGATTTTGCCACTGAGATAACAAAAAATCTAGAACAGAGAAGTTGTCTGCTTTAGTTTGTGGAGTGCATTACGAGGATATTTGACAGCTTCAAGAAAGCCATACTGAACAAATGATAATATTATTGAAATAACTGACTCTCCAGTTCCTATGCACTGTATAATATGTAATTGCTTTCATGTTCAACCTAATACATCTGTTTTTGTGTTCCTAATGTGCAGAAAATGTTTTTTTCAATGTTCCAATGCTATTACTGTAAATATATTTAATTGCAAAGTTCAATTTGGCATTGTATTTGTTCATTTAGTACATGTAACAGGTTAAATGATGTGATGTCTGATCTGAAACCTCCAAAATCGCCTAAAATTTAGCACATTTTAGCTTTAAAAACAACAATGACTGTCTAGATCACTAACATATTGGGTATCACCTGAAAGTACATGTCCCCAGCTTTCATATGGTACCTTTCATAATGCTCTATGACTAATGATATGGAAGTTATGAGGCAAAATGGGCCAAAATTTCAGGCGTTTTTAACAAAAATCAGCATGAAAACTTCATGGTTCATGAGGCAGGCCTTCCCATGGTCCAAAATCAAAATAATTTTATATCTGGTCATTCCATAGCTTGGAGAATGGGAATCACAGCAATTGGCTTTAAAATAACAAAAAAAGTTTTTTTTGAACAGGTCTAATGTGCTGTTTGCAGTGCATGTTGTTTGGGTAATGGCCGCTAGAGGGCGCCAGAGACCACTAAATATCATTTGTTTAAGGAGGATGGAGTGCAGTTTGCTGTAGGCATCCTGTATGAAAATGTTTATTTATTTATATGTAACAACAGTCAGAACATTGCATTTTTACAGAAGGCTGATTGTCCTGCCACCTACTCTTTGTGTTGGAGAGACATGGGGTTTCACTGGGTTACTGTAGGCTAGTCTGATTTCCATGATCTCCCTTCCCTTGCCAAGTGCCCCTCTCCATCGTGAGTGCAGAGAGAGACAGCATCATCTATTCTATGTGTTATGTGTGAGAGAAACCCACAGACAGGCGAGAGAACACACCGTGTGTGTGTGTGTGTGTGTGTGTGTGTGTGTGTGTGTGTGTGTGTGTGTGTCCCTGTTTTATATGTGTTATGTGTGACAGAAACCCACAGACAGGCGAGGGAACACACCTGTGTGTTGTGTGTGTGTGCTGTAGTGTGTGTACAGAAACCCACAGACAGGCGAGGGAACACACCTGTGTGTGTGTGTGTGTGTGTGTGTGTGTGTCCCTGTTTTATATGTGTTATGTGTGACAGAAACCCACAGACAGGCGAGAGAACACACCTGTGTGTGTGTGTGTGTGTGTGTGTGTGTGTCCCTGTTTTATATGTGTTATGTGTGACAGAAACCCACAGACAGGCGAGGGAACACACCTGTGTGTGTGTGTGTGTGTGTGTGTGTGTGTCCCTGTTTTATATGTGTTATGTGTGATAGAAAACCACAGACAGGCGAGGGAACACACCTGTGTGTGTGTGTGTGTGTGTGTGTGTGTGTGTGTGTCCCTGTTTTATATGTGTTATGTGTGACAGAAAACCACAGACAGGCGAGAGAACACACCTGTGTGTGTGTGTGTGTGTGTGTGTGTGTGTGTGTGTGTGTTTTATATGTGTTATGTGTGATAGAAACCCACAGACATACAGTTGCAGTTACATGTGTAACAGACATACAGTTGCAGTTACGTGTTTTAAATCAGCTATGATCATCCCAGTGCCCAAAAAACCCGACATCACCTGTCTGACATCACCTGTCTGACATCACCTGTCTTACATCACCACCTGTCTTACATCATCACCTGTCTTACATCACCTGTCTGACATCACCTGTCTGACATCATCACCTGTCTGACATCACCTGTCTGACATCACCTGTCTTACATCACCACCTGTCTTACATCATCACCTGTCTTACATCACCTGTCTGACATCACCTGTCTGACATCATCACCTGTCTTACATCACCTGTCTGACATCACCTGTCTGACATCACCTGTCTGACTGCAATAACGACTATAGGCAGGTCACTCTCGCCTCTGTTGTCATGAAAGTGTTTGAACGCTTCGTCTGTAGTAGACCAACCTCCGCTTAGTCTGTAGGTTTGTATCGCACATAACACTAGACCCACCTCCGCTTAGTCTGTAGGTTTGTATCGCACATAACACTAGACCCACCTCCGCTTAGTCTGTAGGTTTGTATCGCACATAACACTAGACCAACCTCTGCTTAGTCTGTAGGTTTGTATCGCTAGACCACTAGACCCACCTCTGCTTTGTCTGTAGGTTTGTATCGCACATAACACTAGACCCCCACCAATGTGCTAACCTCCGTTTAGTCTGTAGGTTTGTATCGCACATAACACTAGACCAACCTCCGCTTAGTCTGTAGGTTTGTATCGCTAGACCACTAGACCCACCTCCCCTTAGTCTGTAGGTTTGTATCGCACATAACACTAGACCCACCTCCGCTTAGTCTGTAGGTTTGTATCGCACATAACACTAGACCCACCTCCGCTTCGTCTGTAGGTTTGTATCGCACATAACACTAGACCCACCTCCGCTTAGTCTGTAGGTTTGTATCGCACATAACACTAGACCCACCTCCGCTTAGTCTGTAGGTTTGTATCGCTAGACCACTAGACCCACCTCTGCTTCGTCTGTAGGTTTGTATCGCACATAACACTAGACCCCCACCAATGTGCTAACCTCCGCTTAGTCTAACACTAGACCCCACCAATGTGCCTACAGGGCAAATAAGAGAGTGGTTGATGCTGTCTCAATGTGCCCGTGTCCTATTCATAGATTTCAGCTCAGCTTTCAACACTCAGTTTTCAATCCTGCCTATCAGACTGATCAACTCTCTCCTGTCCATGGGCAGTGTTGGGCAAGCTACTCAGTAAATGTAGCAAGCTGAGCTACCAGTTACTCCACATCATATGAAGCTTCACTACACCAAAGCTACTCAGTAAATGTAGCAAGCTGAGCTACCAGTTACTCCACATCATATGAAGCTTCACTACACCAAAGCTACTCAGTAAATGTAGCAAGCTGAGCTACCAGTTACTCCACATCATATGAAGCTTCACTACACCAAAGCTACTCAGTAAATGTAGCAAGCTAAGCTATCAGTTACTCCACATCATATGAAGCTTCACTACACCAAAGCTACTCAGTAAATGTAGCAAGCTAAGCTATCAGTTACTCCACATCATATGAAGCTTCACTACACCAAAGCTACTCAGTAAATGTAGCAAGCTGAGCTACCAGTTACTCCACATCATATGAAGCTTCACTACACCAAAGCTACCGGAAGACAAAATGTAGCAAGCTAAGCTATGAAAAAATGTCATAAGTAGCTTAACTATGGTGAAGCTACTTTTTAATACTCAAAAAGGCCTATAAATAAGTCCTGATGAAAGCATGCCCTGATGAAGGCCAATATGGTCGCAATGTGTAGGCCCTGCCATGTTATATTAAAGGCTTTTTTAATATTTTTCTCAAATCTCAAGAGTGCCTCTGCTCTTTCCTCCTTTTTTGGACTTACACTTCACCCGGTACAGATGAGCACCTGAGTAAAATTGTTTGCAGTCTTAGTGCTCTAAACTCTTTTGTGTCTTCTCAGGCCTATAAATAAATTCTGTGATCCAACCAATTGTATTAGTGATCAAACTATCGGGTCTCTCAAACAGACATACAATAGTAACTAACTATTGTAGCCTACTTTTATATGGGTAAAACATTTTCTAATTGACACATGATAGAAGACAAAACTGATTTTCATTATGGACACTTTTTTGAATTATGGCACCTGTCAGGCAATAAATGCATCACAGTACTGTAAAGAACTCATCCTCCGTGCATGGCCTAGATGAAATATTTGCTGTTGTGAACTGATGCCCTGAAAATGTAGCTTATGGGAAAGCTACCACACTACATGGCCAAAAAAGTAGGTACACTACTGACAAGCTATCAGATTCAGAAAATAGCTACACTACAGCCAAACTACTCAGCAATGTAGTTAAACTAGTAGCTTCACTACTTGTAGCTAGCTACTGCCCATCACTGTCCATGGGTGTCAACCCCCCACTCTGTCACTGGCTGCTTAACTTCCTGTCTAACAGAACACAGTGTGTTAAAATACAGGACAACATTTCATCTGTCAAGGTCCTAAACACTGCCGCGCCACAAGGTTGTGTGTTGTCACCCCTGTTATTCTCTCTGTACACCAACAACTGTACATTCAACTCCCCATCTGTCAAACCTCTGACGACACCACTGTTATAGGCCTCATACGTGGCGGGGACAAAACATCATATCGTGATGAGGTCAAACATCTAGTGCAGTGATGTGCAGTCAACAATCTGACATTCAACAATTGCAAAACCAAAGAACTCCTAGTGGATTCAGGAAACAGCAGGCCAGCACACCCCCATCTATATTAATGGCCAGGCAGTGGAGTGGGTTCACTCCTTTCTGTTTGTAGGCACCACCATCCATCAGTCCCTGTCATGGAACCTGAACACCTGTCTCATCATTTCAAAAGCCCACCAAAGACTATACTTCTTCCGACAGCTGAGGAAAATTGGGGTCAGTCAAGCAGGCATGATCCTCTTCTACCGTGCTACCATGGAAAGCGTGTTCACATTCTCCATCTTGGTCTGGTATGGCAGCTCCACCAGCCAGGATAAGCAACATCTGGAGAAGGTGGTATGCAGGGCCTCTAAAATGTATTATTATTATTTCTACCCTATTGTTGGGTTAAATATTCAACCCAACATGTTGGGTTGATCCAACCCACTGTTGGGAAAGACCATATTAGACCCACCTGTTGGGTTAAAATTGGGTTATTTTTAATCCAACATTTTTTAAAGTGTATGTAAATTAAGATAAGACTCAGTTTCATGCATGTGGGACCACTCTGGGGGAGAATAAAAAAAAAGAAAAAACGTCAAATAAACCGGACTAAATCTGAAAAAAAAAAACGTGATGTTGTATTTCGGAGTTGAAACACAAACACACACACACTGAAACACACACACACACACACACTGAAACACACACACACACACACACTGAAACATACACACACACACACACACACACACACACACACACACACACACACACTGAAACACACACATACACACACACACACTAACCTGGTGTGCGGGTTGTTGGAGCGCCTAAAGAGAGAGGTGTAGGGCGGAGGTGAAACACACACACACACACACACTGAAACGCACACACACTGAAACACACATACACACACACACACACACACACACACACTGACCTGGTGTGCGGGTTGTCGGAGCGCCTGCAGCGAGAGGTGTAGGGCGGAGGTGAGCGTCCCCGTAGCAACGGCCCATGGCAACGGCAGCGGAAGCATACTGTAGATGGCGAAGAGCGTGAAGAGCACGTAACCCACGCCGTCTCCTAGGAGACCGTAACCAAGGCTACATGCTAACACCTGTGTGGCCATGGCAACCCAGGTGAGGGCGGCTCCGTAGCGCAGGTATCCCTGGGAAGCGTGCGAGGAGG
>JAODXP020000029.1:12622896-12624920 GCA_027497455.2 Sardinella longiceps
CAAACATATAGCCTACATATCTCGGTCATAAATTTAACATAGCAGGCAACTGGGATGCCCAACTATCGGAGCTCACCAGCCAGTACATGCACAGAATGGATTTCATTGACCATAGACCATTACCCACCCTGATGAAAATTCAGGCCATAGGTGAAATGGCCCTGGCCAAAATGTGTGTGTGTGTGTGTGTGTGTGTGTGTGTGTGTGTGTGTGTGTGTGTGTGTGTGTGTGTGTGTGTGTGTGTGTGTGTGTGTGTGTGTTCAAGCCGTAGGTGAAATGGCCCTGTCAAAACCTCCCATGTATTTGCAAACATCCGCATTCCCCAAAAGACATTGGGCCCTATTTTGACGACGCAAAGTCAACTGTTGTTTGGCAAATGGCGCATATGGTTTTGGGGGCGTGTCGGCGGCTTTTTGCTATTTTCACAGCGCAGAAAATGAACTTCGCGCCGGCGCAAAGTCCAAAAAGGTTGGACTTAGGATGCCTAATTAATCATGGGTGTGTTATGGGTGTAACACAGGCATAACCAATGACAGATCAATCTCTCATTGCCTTTAAGGACGAACAGCGCAAAGCGCCTGGTGAATTGCTATCACACCAGCTGATCTCCTCCTTGGGCATTAAAAAAAATTAAAATATTGAATAGCGAGCAAGCTCACACGTCGGGTCTAGTCATAGTTAGAGCCGTAATGGGTATGGTAATATTAAATTGATGTCTACAGGCTGCACAAGACACGAAGGAAGCTGATTTAGTCCCGATAGATATCTCGGAATATTCATTCGAAAGCGAAAGTAAACTTGATTCTCCATTTAACGTCCCCCCTTCTTATATCCTCACTCGTTTTCTGTTACAGGCTAATAAATTGTGGTTAACCACATCTTCCTGAGCATCATAATGATTTTCCGATTGTAATAATTATTGTTGTGGCCGTCATTGTTATGCTGGAACAAGGACTGCATTACCTATTGCGTTGTGCGTCCATAAAATAGCATTTCAGGAATGCGTGACTGACGAATGACCAGGTTTTTTCCAGTCACTGGCGGATCCCTTTCTGCGTCTGCATAATAGCATCTTTTGCGCTTCGCGCCTAGCCACACCTTCGACACACCTCCGAGGACGCAAAGTCACTTGCTAGTTAGACAACGTGAATTACTTGACAGAAAAACGAACCATGCGCTCGCACAAAATAGCAATGACAGCTTGCGCGAGTCGCGAAGGCATGGTGCGCCGCCTGCAAGATAGGGCCCATTGACAGTGAAGCGGCCTCCGACGCAGTTTACAAATTTGCGCGGAGACGCTTTGGCGAGAGTATTCAGTGAAGTTGTTGACGCGTAGTAGCTTTTGTTATCTTGAACGTTTATTGCTTTCGTATTTCAGTTTTAAAGTTTTAACAAAGGCATTCGGTACGGTACGGAACGGTCAAAAAACTGTATCCCTCCTACTCCCGCCAGCTGATTCAAAATCATCTGAGCCACCCAGTATACGTAGAGTGAGAGGAGGTGTGGTTACGTGGTGGTTACGTGTGGTTAGCGTTATCAGTAATAATATAATATGAAATTATGAACTAATTATCATCTTTCTCATTATCATATCAATATATTTATATCAACAAAAGGAAATAACAAAATATCAAAAATGGCTCCAACATCCCGGCCCCTAATTGTCTACATAATTCTGACAATTACAATAATAAACATGGAGCCATCAATTAGGCTATAGTTAGAGTCCATAGCAAAACATCCTATTCTATTCAGAATGTGAGAAAAAATGAAAAATCTTCAATAGGAAATATGAAAAAATATCTTCTTCCAAGAGCAAAAATGAAAAATGTCTTCTTCAAAAAGTCTTCTTTAAAGTACAAAGAAAAGGTAAAGACATTAAGGTCAATGTAGGGGTCAGTCAGAGTCATGTCACGTCAAGTCTCCAGAAGAAGGCACAGTTTAGTTATGGGTCGCTCCAGAATGTTGTTTCTGGTCCGTATCTTGACCCGTCGAACATGCCCTCTGCCATCTGTGATGGTTTC
>JAODXP020000029.1:12625020-12656793 GCA_027497455.2 Sardinella longiceps
AAAGACAGCAAACACTGCTCTCTGCACGTCTTCTTCTGTCATTTTCTCCTGTTTCACAGGTTAGTGCCTGGTCCAGAACCCACCCCTGATATTGGTATCCATCTGTGTACTGTTGTGTGTATAATAACGTATTTTCTGATGATTATAGGTATATTATTTAAGTGTATTTATAGCTTTTATATATTACTGTCAAAACTGCCATCTGAGGGAAAGTTAAGCTGCGTCTCGTGAGCTAGCAGTGGCGGCAAAGTATGCAGACGTTACCTGCTGGCTTGTTGCTAACTAGCCTAGCTCCCTCTAGTAGTATGGTTAGCATAGCATAGTGGGCTCCCCACACTCCGTTTAATAACATTACTGTTTTTATATTGATTTGTGATCATATTTAATAGAGTTAATGTACATGTTTATGAAAACATGATTTTAATGGTTCAATGAGTATTTACGCTATGACATGCTTGAATGATGATAAACAAAATTTTTGACGAAGAGTTTAATGATACAGTTACAGTTAAGATACAAGTGAATACAGTTTTAATGATATGGTTGTTTTGTATTGTTTTAGCTACACCTTGATACAGTTTCATGATTATACGTACAGGTAAATATTTTGATAACATGATTGAATGAATGAGTGATTTGAATATATGATGAATATATAGTTTAGTTTAATGGGTTTTTACTATGAACATGATTTATGTAGCTATCTAGTGCCTTGGGAGAAACAGTGATATTTTTCTAGTCTCTTCATTTCAGTAACCAGTCTGGTATGACTGTCTATTTTCAAGTAATGGAGTAGCCATTTTATATTGCCCAGCTTAAGTAAAGTAGCCTTTTATTCTTCATTTCTGGTGAACAATGATGTAAATGTAAATGGGACATTTTGAACAGTATTGATATGAATGTGAATGTAATGTTCTGGATGTGTGGTTTATTACATTGAATTGTATTGATATTGTGATGGTCTGCTGGCCCCGCCTATGTGCCTGTCTTGTCTTTGTGTTTTGTGTTCACGTAGGTGCGGCTGCAGCCACTTCGGTGTCTCCATGTCATCTTTAAAAGCCACTTTTCCCATTCCCATTTTGGTGCTTCCTTTTCTCCCCTTTTGCTTTACACGCAACATCCCTCACAATAGTCAAGTCAAGTCAAGTCAAGTGTATTTATATAGCGCATTTTAACACAACTCAGTTGATCCAAAGCGCTTTACAGTGGAAGGGGGGACCTCACTAACCACCACCAATGTGTAGCACCCACCTGGGTGATGCACGGCAGCCATCACAGTCGGCGCCAGAACGCTCACCACACACCAGCTTGAGGTGGAGAGTGAGGGAAGGGACAGGAGAGAAGGGATGAATGAGCCAATTACAGTGGGGGATGATTAGGGGCCAGATTGAATGAGCCAGGTTGGGACTTTAGCCAGGACACCGGGAAACTCCGTACTCTTTGCGACAAGTGTCATGGGATCTTTTATGACCACTGAGAGTCAGGACCTCGGTTTAACGTCTCATCCGAAAGAAGGCCTCTCCTACAACACAGCGTCCCCGTCACTGCACTGGGGCATCGGTATTTGATCTTTGGCCAGAGGGAAGAGAGCCACCTACTGGCCACCCACCAACACCACTTCCAGCAGCTACCTAGTTTTCCCCAGAGGTCTCCCATCCAGGTACTAACCAAGCCCACACCTGCTTAGCTTCAGCTTTTCAGCTGAGACAGGGTACCATTGGCCTGGATATACAATGGGGCTTGTTGCATGAAGTCACGCATCCCACTTTGATTTTGATTTTGTTTTGTTTAGCGTTGCGTAAAGTGGCTAACGTTATAATGCCGCCACCGACAGTGGAGGAATTTATTGCTTCTCCATCGGAGGATTTATTAGATCAGTGTAAGAAAGATCAGTTGTTACAATTGGCTGAACATTACAAACTTGATGTGAGCAGTCAGTTCGCAAAGGATAAGGTTAAGTCAATTGTTAAAAGTAATTTGATTGCTAACGGTGTTTTGGAAGAACGTGAATCTGTTAACGTTACGTCCCCGCTGTCTATCACTGGAGGGCTTAAGCTTTGAACAGCGTAAGGAGTTGTTGTTACAGATTGAGCATGAAAAGTATAAAGTGGATGCTGCAATTGAAAAAGATCTGGCAGTAGAAAAGTTGCGTCAGGAAACTGAGCAGACTCATTTAGATCTTGAACATAAACTTCAGGTTCTCCGCGAGGGCAGAATTTTGCCTGCGCCTCGGTCAAGTTCGAGCTCTCGGTCTAGCTTTGACCAGCCTGACACTTTTGATGTTCGGGGTAATTTACGCCTTGTTCCTAAATTTTCGGAAAGCGATCCGTGAAACATTTTTTCTATTATTTGAACGTTTAGCTGATGCGTGAAGCTGGCCTAATTCCGCACGCGCATTGATGCTTCAGTGTGTTATTACTGGCAAAGCTCAGGAGGCTTTTTCAGCTCTGTCTGCTGACTGATAGTAAAGACTATGCTAAAGTTAAAGCGGCAATATTGAAGGCATATGAACGTGATCCTGAGCACTATCTGCAAAAATTCAGGTTGTGGAAAAGAGGTCCAAAACAGAGCCATCTGGAGTTTGCAAGAGATTTAACAACCTATTTCAATCGTTGGTGTGCTTCTGTTGATGTTACAGATTTTGATGGTCTCAGCGACCTAATAGTGCTTGAGCAGTTTAAAAACTCTGTTCCACATCATGTTGCTACGTATATTTCAGAGCAGAAAGCGCGCACTGCTACTGAAGCTGCTTCTTTAACTGATGACTATGTGTTGATACATTCTAATACTTCTCATGACCGCAGGTTTCAGCCTGGTAGTTGTGCTAGTTCATCTTCTGACACTTCTAGCAGCTCATTTGGCATAGTTCAGTCTGGTAATAGGACTAGCGGGTCAGAGAAGGTCTGCAATTTTTGTCATAGACGTGGTCATCTTGAAGCTGATTGTTTCAGGCCTAAAACCTAAGCAATATGCTCCAGCTTCACACCCAAAGGGAGCAGGTTTGGCTGCACCAAATTGCTTGAGTGTTCCTGTCCCTGTTGATCCTGGTTTGCAGATGAAACATTCTTGCACAGCTGCACTAGACTCTTATCTGCCATTTTTAAGAACTGGTTATGTCTCAATGGTGGGCAGTAATCAAAAGGTTCCAGTAAACATTCTAAGGGACAGCGGGGCTTTTGATTCGTTCATTCTGGCAGGTGTTTTACCCTTGTCTAAAGACTCTGAAATTGGTAGTGCTATTCCAGTTAGGGGTATGGGCTTGGATGTTATGCATGTGCCTTTGCATAGGGTAATGCTTGACTGTGAGCTATTTCAAGGTGAGGTGGCACTTGCAGTGCGACCTGCGTTGCCAATTAAAGGAGTATCTGTTATACTTGGCAATGGTCTTGCTGGTTCCAGACTGTGGTCTGATAGTTCAGCTCCAGCTCCACCTAAGTCCCTTTCGCTGTCTTGTCTAGAGCAGAATAAGTCTAGTGAGGGTTCCTCTGGGACATTGTCAGCCTGCGCTGTAACGCGTGTGGCTCTTAAGCCTTCACTTGCTCCAGTTTCTCAGTCATCGCTCAGCCAGCTGGTGGCTGATGTGCCAACACACTCTTTACAAAATGGTTTGTCTGACCATGACTAACTCTGACCTTGACCTGTTTGAGAATATTGTTGTGGACTGTATTGGTCCTTTAGTGCAGTCACAATCTGGTTCTAGCTATATGCTTTCAGTGGTTTGTTAGGCCACTGGCTGTCTGGCCATGTATTCAATGTTTGGAGTGTCTCGGAGCTTTGTGTGTTCTGCTCTTTCCCAACACATTTCAAGATTTCGGTACTCCAAAGACCATTCAGGCTAGTGGTTCAAGTCTGCCTTTTCATGTTTGCAGCAGGTGTTAAGGCACCTACGTTTTCATGGTTCAGTGTCTCATGTGCGTTGTCAGGGGGCATTTGGGCATTTTTGTCAAGACAGTAAAGTCTTTTTTGAAAATGTATTGTTTTGAGCTTGGTAATGTTTGGGAAAGCTGTCTCCAGTGGTTGGTGCTTGCTGCCAGAGAGGTGGCGGGTGAGCTCTTTGGGTCTTCCCAATAGAGTGGCCTCTGGTCAGTTTTCTGTGGGTGTTTGCAGTCAGTCGGTGCCGCCAGACCATTTGATTGGTTTGGTGAATGGTTTTCGCTGTCGTCTTTATGCTGCTATGTTTCCAGACGAGCTCACATCTAAGGGTGCCTCAGTCTAACGGCAGGTCGGTAGAGTGTTCTTTCAGGCCATGAGACCAAGTGCTGGCCTTGTCTCTTGCTCAGGCCTCCTGTCAGGCAAAATTTTCTGGACCATACATGATGTTAAAACAAGTGTCTAGCCAGTATGGTTTGTTAGCTACTCCTGAGCGCATGAAAAATGTTCTGCTGTTTCATGCTAATTTATGTTCTTACCCTCTCCCTATGCCTGACGTCCTGTGTGAGGGGGGGTGGCGGCGTGGTTGCAAACACGCTGTTGCCGCTTCTCACATGGGCCTATAAAGTTCTGTCATTTTTTACCTCTCCATCCTTGCAACTCTTAAATGCTTCCTAGGTGCACCGGTTGCTGAGTTAGTCCATGAGCCAAGGGGCCAAAAATGGGGTTGTCGGTATCACTATATTTTTTTGAAAGCTATGTATCTCTGGAGTATATTTTGACATGATAGCAAGTTGGATTTGGCAGCTTTGTGATTTTACAGCCCCTTATGTCCTAGTGCTTCTCCCATTGAAATACATTGAAATTCCAATCCCCTCCATAGTGTTTGTGCAATATCTACTCAATACTTTGAGGGATCTTTACCAAACTTGGTAGATTTCATCACCACTAAGGCATAATAGGATGGTCAAACATTCAAGGTGATGAGGTCAAAGGTCAAGGTCAAATGAGGTCATTCTTTAAATATAGCTACAGCAAATTGTTTGTACACCATTTCAACACATTGAAGAACTTTCTACAACCCTAAAACAGAAAATCCCCATCAGGGGTAACTTATCTCAATAGGTGATCCTTGTTACAAGGTCAAAGGTCAAGATTGCATGGGGTCTAACACAAATTATTGTTCAACCGTATTGTTCTATTGAGCTGTATCTGCTATTTCTCCTGACTTCCTCACTCCAGATTCCACATTTATTTTCTTCAATGTGCCATGTTGATAATGAACTTCGTTAGAGGTCATATTGTAAAGGTCAAGGACGGCGTAAGTCCAACCTTTTAGAACTTTGCGCTAGTTTTCTGCGCTATGAATATAGCAAAATAGATTCATAAGATGAATCTTTCGCCTGAGGATATTTGGCATTGCGTCATCAATATAGGGCCCTATGTCTGAAATGGTTGAAAAGGTGATCCTGTGGTTTATCACTTATACACTAGTAATGAGATGTGTCTAGTGTAATTGTGCCCAATGGCTGGCATTAACCTAGTCTTAGACTGTTGTTGGGCTTTCTTACATTTGAATTATACAGCAGGGAATAACCAAGCTTAGCACCTAGTTTAGTCAATCTATTTTATTAAGTATATTCTTTGCGGATTCTGATGGACAGTAGTTAAATTGATCGAGTGGAGGAATTTTGAAGGCTCAAATCGTGACAAGACAACCAAATTCTGCCCTTTTGAATTTTTAAGCTTTAATCTCTTCCTATATTCTTCCTTGATAGGCAGTCTGAAGAGAAAACACAACTCCTGTTACATCACATCTAAAGACTATGCATTCAGAATATACAAAATTCTGACTATCATTAGACTGGTTGTTACTGGTTATTAGTTTTCGTTTAATGGAACATGTTGAAAATGTTCCATCCATAGACCTGGGCCACTTACAGCTACTGCTATGGTATGAAGATGATGTTACAACTGCATACAATCACTTGATGGGAATGTAGAGAGGAGAATGGATAGAATTTTTGGGGGGTTGGTTAGGGTTACCTTTAAAATTGCAGACCAAAATGTCTGAATGCCAAAAAACCATACAACTGATTTAGCTATAACCAAAGCGAGCACAGAAAGTAAGGAAACTTGACTTTGACCCGTTATCTCCACTTTAGTAATGCCAATCAGTAAGATGGTTTTTTTATCATTTTCATCTTTGATTTGTTACCTTTACAATGTATGCAGTATGCAGGCATGGGGCAATCA
The DNA here is from genome assembly GCA_027497455.2 of Sardinella longiceps. NCBI lineage: Eukaryota > Metazoa > Chordata > Actinopteri > Clupeiformes > Clupeidae > Sardinella > Sardinella longiceps. The sequence goes on from JAODXP020000029.1 coordinate 12,631,147, forward strand.
TGGAATGACCAACACAGCCAAACGTGTGAGTAGTGCCAATCAATAATGTGCCAAAATGGCCAGTATTAGTGTTCTGCTGCCAGTCATCTCGTTTTGGGCTTCAGAGTGCTGCCAGGTGAGTGCCAGTCATTGGTGTGCCCTGAGTATGGGTTCTGCAACTTGTTGGGTTTGTGGTTTCTCCAAGCAGCAACAGTGGTGGAAAGATGCCAAATTTGTTCCTTTAGGATGACCTGAGATGGCCTGTACAATATGGCAAACCGAGGCTGGTATCCCAGCATATAGAGCGGTAGCATCATTTGGCGTCAGTCCTGGTACCATTAACAAACCTTGGACCAAGTTCCATGAGACTGTGGAAGTCAAATACAGACCAAGAAGTCTAATTTCTGTGGGCAATCTTCAATGCTCCAAGCAATAAAGGCTATACCAACAGAATAGCATAACAGGCCATTTTGGCACATTTTTGGTTGGCACTACTCACATGTTTGGCTGCATTGCTCATTCCATGATTGCCTGATGCTTACAAGCTATACCTCATTGTAAAGGTGAGAAAACCACGATGAAAATGATGTAAATCACTTTACAGATTGGTAATACTAAAGGGGAGATATAATGGGTTAAAGTCAAATTTCCTTACTTTTTGTGCTTGGTTTATTATGTAGGCCTACAGTATGATGGCTTGTACAAGGTGTTGAGGAAGGTGATATATAGCATATTTCATGTCTGATCATATCTGACATTTATTGTGATTATCTGTGGCAAGTTTTGTGAAGATCCGTCAAAGGGTTCTGGAGATATCGTACAAAAAGCAGGAAATTACCTGAAAATACCGATTTTCCCATTCATTTCAATGGGAAAACTACTTAAGGGGCTGTAAAATAACAAAGCTGCCAAATCCAACTTGCTTTCATGTCAAAACATACTCCAGAGATGCATAGCTTTCAGAAAAATATAGTGCCCCCCCCCCCCCCCAGTGATACCGGCAACCCCCTCTGGCTCATGGACTAAGTGGGAAGGTGGTGAAGGAGATAATCGGTGGGACAGAGACTGACCGCTTTCAGGTTATGTTTTTCGGGGGGAAAAAATGGGGTAGCATGGTAGCTTAGCCTATGTATTGAGCTGTAGGACAGTTATTTTTCCATATTGCTGATCTGATGTTTTGCGGTGTTATGGTATTTCAGACTGCGACTTTATTCGCATTAGTAAATTTGTTAGCCCTGTAGTTTGGGGCGGGACTCCGTTATAGATACAGACGGCAAGTCCGGGCACGCCCATAAATCAGCTCCTCGTGTCCCCCATGTGGGGGAAAACAAACCCTAAATTAGTGAAGGAGTCAATGGCATGCTAAGCTACAAGTTACACTGAGCACCATCTACAAGAAGCCAGACACATTTTTGAGGGCAATGCCTGAAGGTAGTAATGATGGTCAGATGGTCCGATGTGAATTCTGAACTTGACACCCCTCCAAACGCGATACTGATGACAATTTAGATGATGTTTGTTAGCTTCATTAGCTTGCTAACTAGCCAACTTCATTGATCACCACAGTAAATGTAACTAATTTTAGCTTGCTTAACTGAGCTAATCAGACTTGTGATTGAAAGTTGCTTTACTTTTGACAGGAGCAGAGACGGCTCATGACATTTCTATTAGTGTAACTGCAATAAACAAATGATGGAAAAATTATCTTAGTCTGAACACAAGTAGGCAAACAGGTCATGATTAGACAAAACATCTAATATGGACTTTGTTAAATTTTACTTAGCGATCTTTTATTGTTAAGGAACTTTCTCTACCTTGTCCATTAACCATAATGTTAAATTGGCCTCTGTTATCCCCCACGCTGACTCCACCCTAGCATTTTGGGGGCGTTAACCGTACTTGCCGTCTGTATCTATGGAGCCCGCTTTTTGTGGGAGGGGGTGTGATGGTCTGCTGGCCCCGCCTACAGTATGTGCCTGTCTTGTCTTTGTGTTCTGTGTTCACATAGGTGCGACTGCAGCCCATGCACAATTATTGGAAACACCTGGGCCCGGTGTCTCCATGTCATCTTTAAAAGCCACTTTTCCCATTCCCATTTTGGAGCTTCCTTTTCTCCCCTTTTGCTTTACACGCAACACCCCTCACAATACTGTCCACACATCCATGCACTTACTTTACACCGCTGACCTTACAGACTACCATACTCCATTGGTATTTAATTCCTCATTGCTTTTGACTTTTCATTATTTATTTAATAAATTACTTATTTTTGCAATTTTGGTTATGCTGCGTCCTTCTTTGCCACGGCTGTTGAGCCAAGCCGTGACAATATTTACTTGCTTTTTAAACGAGCCATTGAAAAAGAGATTTTTATTGATTGATTGTTATTTGATACATTGAGAAGCATCTCTGACCCAAGACATTAAACACTGCTCTCTGCGTCGTCTTCTGTCATTTCTCCTGTCCTACAGGAAACATTATCTTTTGTTGCCTCCGCCCCAGTCAGGGGTGTGTAACAGTAAAACAAAAATAATAGTAAATAAAATAAAAAAAAATACATTTGTAGAACTGGAAATTATATTTGTGAATTGTATTTCTGCATTTGTGGATCGCCAATCACGCGCCTTCATCATTTTCCTCTGACGTATTTTTGAGACATTCTTTCCACAGAATCCACACAGATCCACAAACAAATGCCTACTGATTAGCAAATACACAAACATGCATGCTAGCCATTTATGAGATAATTTTAACGCCATATTTATTTGCTATATTTCCTACAATTTTCTGGTGTGAATCCACAAGCATACTTTGTCAATAGTATAATGACAGTCCCAACATTTGAAAACTTGCAATTGTACAGTTAGTTACTTACCACCTATATGCACCTGGAAGCTACAACTACCAAGCGGTCTTCTCTGGTCTGCACGAACATATCAACATTCTGTTCCCTGGCAAACGTTCAAACTTTTTATGATGTTGCAATATACTTGTGGTCCGTATCACACTGGCATTCTCCTTGTAACCGCTGAGGTGGAAGCTTTGGAGGGTCAAATCTGGCCTAGGGCAGCAATTACCTTCAATCTCCTTCTCCTGTGTCTCCATCATTGTCTTGTTCTCACGCTGCAGGCCTGCCACAGAGACATGAGTTACATGTACTTTGATTCAAACCATATGTATTAAATAGAAACTCCACTCCTGCTGCATTTCTAGAAAGGGGGGATTCAAATCTTACCTCACTCACGTCAGATGTAGCGCTACGCGCGTTCATCTGATATTCAGCGATAGACGAATTATTTCAGGAGCCAGGAATCCTTGAATCTAACTGGGCAAACGGCTTGTCCATCAATTTAATTGACGTACACTGCAGCCAACCACATCGAAACCAACCGAAGACGCTTGTTACGTTTGTTGGATTGGTTGGATTCAAAACAGTTGCTTCTTCGCTACGTCACACCCTCTACAGCAGCCAGCGGCCCTGATTGGTCCGGTTAGAGAATAATGGCTTGAAATCTCTCTGATGGGCTTCAACATCAGATCGTTGCGCGGAAGTGCCTTACGAAAGTTACGTAGCGCATGATCTGACGTGAGTGAGGTAAATTCAAATCTGGTTTAGGATAGCAAATAGACTAGAGCCAGCCCTGTACGTACATATACAGCAGACTGGCGGCCCAGAGCACTTTGGTTAAAAGAAAAGCAGCAACATCTGAACAAAGGGGTATCTGAGGGATACCCAACAAATACAGATATGAATCTCTTCCTGAGACCCCTCACTTTGTGTGACCTCTGGTAGCCTCGCAAAGGAGGGCAAAATGCATGTGATTACAAAGGGAAGGGTACCATCTCAAACCAACAAGCCACACACATTACTGTAACTGTTACATATGTCCCCTGCCAATCTCCTTCAAAGGGCTCAGCCGTCGCCAAAATAGCCTCTCGGATAGGCCCTGGTTTAAGCAGCTCTCTCTACTCCACTGCAAGGTCTTTTGAGACACCAATTTATTTCTTTACTCCAGAGATGATGTTGCTCCCAGACCCAGAATAGTGTATATTCAGTAAAGGTACTATAGTCAGTATATTGTATCAGTTTCCTATTCTTTTTTCCTTAAAAAAGTATAACCTCCTACTGGCATTTTACCATATCTATCTGTCTTTGTAGTAAGAAAGGATAATGTTTAGGTATTACTTACCATTTCTCTCTTTTTCTAGTCTTCGTTTTGTATCCCACTCATAATCAAGTCTAATCTGGGAAACTTTAGTTCAGATATGTATTAATAAACGATCCTAGTGCTAATTCTTATTCATAATGTAGGCTACTTTGTATGGCTACAGTCTTTAGAGTACTGTACTGTATGTATCTGGAGTCAATCAACCCATAGCCCTCTTGTTTGAGTTTGCAGTTGGTAGGAATATGAAAAGATTACTTCAATTAGCATTGACTGCTGTTTCAATATTCAATTTATCCTGTACCAAACTATTTCGTTCTTAGACAGCACTAGGCACCCTTGAACAGTAGGGCTGTGGGTTCATTGACTCCTGCAATACATCATGGAAACAATTAAAACATTTTTTCACCTTGTTTATCCAGATATGAGATAGATTTGTTTATTACATCCAGTTTCTTTTGCAGAGTTACCAATGGAAGATGATCTAGAAATCCAAAGTTGAAATGATAAAAATATGAGGTTATCACTTGAAACTTGTAAATATGCAATGATACTTATAAATATAGTAGTGGTGGGCATAGAGCAGTGGTTCTCAAACTTATTCTGCCATTCCCCACTTTGGAAGGCAGAGAATTTTCGCGCCCCACCTGAAATCTCAATTTGCGCACAATACATGTATCTCCATGAAGAATGCTTTTCGAGGTCAGGATTTTTGTTAATGTTATAATTTTCATGTCACTAATTCAGTTCTCTCGAACGCCTCATTACAGCAACTAGCAAATAACGCCATTGGAAAGCTCAATATACTGTCATATGCACATATCTGACAAATACCTGTGAATTTGGCAAGGGGCATGGTGCGACTGTTGGTAGATTGCAAAGAGATGTCTTGCGCCCCACCTGTCATGTGTTTGCGCCCCACTAGTGGGGCCCGCCCCACAGTTTGAGAAACACTGGCATAGATTGATTATTTAAAATCTAGATTAATCTCACTATAATCTGATTAGATTAATCTAGATTAAAATGGCTTATTTGAATTCTGTCGTAGAAATTTAATTTTCGTTTGCTACTCAAATAATGACAAACTGTAAGTCTTTGAGAGCGGGTCTCTCAAGCCAAGTGGCACATTAGAAATATTTGGATAGTGTTTGTGCCTCCAGCTTTACAAAAAAAAACTATCTAGTAGTACTGTTTTGATTCAATTATGACTGTTTTTAAACCTTCTACTGCCTGAGATGATGAGATGAATGTGACACAATAGGCCTACTTTATGGGTGCATTCTACTTTTTTTTATTTTGAGTTTCCTTTAAAGGATAGCGCCGGAGTGAATTCAAACATAGCCCTGAATTCAAGCAATTCAAGCATAGCCCTGTTGAATGAGCCTGCTAAATGCACTAGTTAGCAAGTGGAACAAAATAATTTGGACAGCATAGACTGAACGCGACACACTTTACATTGAGTCAAAGGTTCAGAATAATCAGGTTCCGAATAATCAGTTTCCATTGATTCAGTGTAAAGTGCTTTTTCGCTTCTGTGTTCGCATTAGGTCTATGCTGTTCCAAATTATTTTGTTCCACTCGCTGACTATTTCATTGAACAGGCTCGTTCAACAGGGCTATGCTTGAATTCACTCCGGAGCAATATCCTTTAATCTTAGATGTAGGCTAACACAACATGCAGTGTGCCAACAGTAATTCTTAACTTAATAATAGTGCTGTCAGTTTAACGCGGTAATAACGGCGTTAACGCAAACCCATTTTAACGCTGTCAATTTTTTTAACGCGCGATTAACGCATTTGACCCCCCATTATCAATAGAATGTGAAAAAAAAATATCTCCGACATCCCAACACCTCCCGACGTTTCAGTATGTCCTGTGTTTGTATCAGGCTTGAAGTAGGCCTACTGCTTAGCCCAGGACCTAGGCTACTCATGCCTACAGTAGCCTACACAGGCACTGCACACACGTGCCGTGTGTCTGCACTCTGCTCTGCTGTTCCATGTCAGTGAAAAATATTTCACCGACACAATCGTTGACGTTCACTCGCATGTTCGCATATTTAGGTTGTTAATTAGCTAGAGGATTGATGTTGTCACTTAGAAATCCCTTCTCTTGAACTGAATACCCCGCAAATAGGCTAATATCAGTTTCAAAATTGCAGTGCGAGTGAGAGAGGTGAAACAGGTCGGAGCGCAAATGAGAGAGAGAATGTTTGTGAGCCTCATTTGATGTCAGTGAAAACAAATATTTTACCGACACAATCGTTGACGTTCACTCGCATGTTCGCATATTTAGGTTGTTAACTAGCTAGAGGATTAATTTTGTCACTTAGAAATCCCTTCTCTTGAACTGAATACCCCGCAAATAGGCTAATATCAGTTTCAAAATTGCAGCGCGAGTGAGAGAGAGTGAAACAGGTCGGAGCGCAACTGAGAGAGAGAATGTTTGTGAGCGTCATTTGATGTCAGTGAAAACAAATATTTTACCGACACAATCGCATGTTCGCATATTTAGGTTGTTAACTAGCTAGAGGATTAATGTTGTCACTTAGAAATCCCTTCTCTTGAACTGAATACCCCGCAAATAGGCTAATATCAGTTTCAAAATTGCAGCGCGAGTGAGAGAGGTGAAACAGTTTGGAGCGCAACTGAGAGAGAATCTTGCAGGGCAATTGCCAATATGGCAAAATGCATTTTAAAGGTATGCTCATGCAATGTAGGTTTACTCATGTAGACCATAATGCCATATTTTCATCGAGCCTCTTTAAAATATAGGTTAGTATAATTTAAAGGGCCACCATCCAGTTTTTTTTTTGCTAGCAACTAGCAACATAAAAGACATCAACATCTCTCTGGCAGTACTTGAACATGTTAATAATTTCTGATGCTGTAACTGGGTTTTCTTTTATTTTAAATTGGTATTCACCCCCACCAATGAATGCTGATAACAGCATTAAAATGAAAATAAATAAATAAAAATGGGTCAAAAAGAAATCGAGGGACATTTAGAATAGAAAGAAATTTGCGATTAATTGCGATTAATTATGAGTTAACTATGGCAAAAATGCGATTAATCGCGATTAAATATTTTAATCGCTTGACAGCACTACTTAATAAGAAGAAATAATCCAATGAGCAAGCATGACATGGCACCTCACAGCCTTCATAACACAAAAATAAATATTGACTTATTAAGTTTAAATTTGTACTTTGTACTAAAGTAGGCTTAGCCTGCTCTATACTTTTCTGAGATGCATTCATATCTGCCCATAACTGCTTATTTTGATTTCTGAAAATTGGCAACACTAACCAAGACGAGACCTACCAATAGGCGAAACTTAGCATACTATATACCGCTTCATTGTTAAGTTGAACATTAATTTAACATGGCCTGAGTTAATTTTGGAGACAATAAAAGGAAAAGGTTTTAATAAAAGCAACTTAATGTGTGGGAGCAATGGGGCTGGTGTTCCCTACTCCAGTGCGCAGCTTGCATGTCCACTGCTTGCAACTGACGATTCTCATCACTTTAAGAGTAATGTTGTTGGTAGGCAAATGCAAAACCCGGAGCGGATTCTCAGAGATATATGCATTCGCTTTTCCATCATATGGATTGGATTCTTTCACGATGCAAGAGACAACTTTGAGAATAGATTAACAGCGTTAATTTATTTATTGCCTGGTAAGAGTCTGACGTTAAAGCCGTTTATGGCCCATCACTAAAATATAGCCTATATTGATTCTCTACTATGTTTTCTACAATATTTTCCTGAATACCACAACTTCATTCAGTTTCCTGTTTTAACTCAAACTAACATTAGCACTGTCACGCTATCATCAACATTAAATTCCACCTTTTATTTACAACATTGTTCTTACCAGCTTTAGCAGTATCCTGAGATTTCACTGTTTTTCTATGACTATCCTCAGACTGGAAATTCTGCAATTCTGTCAATAGGCAAAACAGGATATGACAAATTAGACATTTATCAACATTTTACCATGCTATGTTTGGAAAGACAGACTTGCTATGAAAACAACAGCAACTCCTACGGTATGTACTATGCCTTTACAGACAGTAATGCTTTTCAGCATCCCCTTGAGATCCATTCCACTGTCTTCTGTGATTCATCAATGTATCATTTGTTAATTAATCCATGCGTAGTACTTTGGTGTATTTGGTGTATGCTTTTATATTCAATTTGGCTACACCTGGCTTCGTCGGTTAAAGTTTTTTTGTTTTGTTTTTTCCGCTGTTTCTCGTCATCCAATGTCTACCCATTTACTTAGTAGATAAGAAAGGGTGGTATGTCAACCTATCTCATACTGTCCACACAATCGTATAATACATAGATGACTGACTATTTTGGTCATGCTGTCAAGAAGTGATTAAATTAATGGATACATGACATACCTTTCATGTCGTCATCAAGTCTTGATTTTATGGTAGTCACTTGGTTCTGCAATTCTACCAGAAAAAAGTGAAATGGGACATCATTGTTCTCTGATATTCAATTGTATTTTGTCAAAAATAAGATAAGGTGATATTTTACAAGCCTACAAGCCAAATATTTTACAAGCTCATATTTAGGATGTGTATTGAAATGACCATTTTACCTAAAAAAACACCCTCTCTGGCAACCTCAGTTGAACAGGAATGGCTTTGTGCTATTTGACATCACTTGTAGGCTTAAGTTCTAATTCGCCCATATTTTAGTGGCTATTTATAAATGTAAGATCTGTCAATTTATGTAATAATATTACATACATCTTTCTTCTGTTGTTAAGCATAAAATATTTCTACCTTTAGAGTACGGGTTTGCTCAAAATGATGTTAAGCCTTATTTGGATATCTTACTATGAAATACGATGGTTAAGATTGACATTTTAATAAACGCTTCTGTTCCGAGAATTTTCGCTTGTTGCTGTAGCATCTTAACAGCAGCCTACACTGGAACAATCCTTTCTAAAACGCATTAAATGTCTGTCTACAAAGGTATAAAACTCACTGAGTGGTCTGTAGTGTTCACTGATATGCTGATATATCACTGCAAAATATGACTTCTAGCAAGTTTTACTGAAGTTTGTAGTCAAACCCCACTGACTGCTGGGAAGTGATACGTCACTAACAAGAAATCCAAAATTATGCTAGAACCTACTAGAAGTCATATTTTACGGTGATATTTATGTCAGCATATCAGTGAACACAAACCACTCAGCGAGTTTCATACCTTTGTAGACAGACGTTTAATGAGTTTTAGGAAGGATTGTTTCAGTTTATAGGCTGCTGTTAATTCTCGGAACAGAAGCGTTCGTCAAAATATCAATCTTGATCATCGCATTTCATCGTAAGATATCCAAAAACAAGGCAGAACATCATTTTGAGCGAACCCGTACTTTAACAAACAAAATTCCTCTCTCCAACATACATCAGATTCTAAAGTTACCACCAGCATGGTCAAATGTTTAAAGTAGGTCTCAGGAATAATGTTTTACAGCTTTTCTCTATTGGTTTGGCTCATTTCTTGAAACAGAAATGACATTCCCAAAACACTAAAATCATTTGGGATAACACTCTTACGATTCTGCTCAACACCATAGCTAACCTGCAAAAGCACATATCTCTCCCAAAACTGCTCATCCATGCTTCATTTCTTTCCCATATAAAGAGTCAGTGCCACCCTTTGCAAACTGCAAAGATCCCTCTCAATTGTTTGGTTCATTTCTCAAAACAGACAGGACAATCTCCACACTCTTTAGTAATTTTTACAGAACTATACTGGATGGTTCAGCAAAACACCATGGATCCCCACCAAAGCTCATATCACTCCACAAACAGTTTACCCATGTGCCAAAATGAAGTTTCTTTTCTCATCCAAATGGTCATCCAAATGCCCCCAAAATACATAATCCCTTTTGCATTGTGTGAGCACTACAAGTCAAAATGCTTAGATATTTTGTCATACAGTATGTCAGAACAGAAGACCATTGAAATATCCCTCATGTCCAACATGTCTCTTAGCCTGTCCTTCATCAACAAAGTTTGGAGAAAATGATGAAAGGTTTTATGAAATGTGTTTTAGCAATTGTGAAAAACACAATTCTTATTATAAAGCAACTTTGATACACCAAAATAAAAGGAAAATGTATATTTTGAATGCACAATATTGTGAAATAAACATATAATTTAAATAAACAAGGAAAATTATATGTAAAATGCAGTTTTCTACTCTTGATTAATTTTGACAATTGAACAGACAAGAAGAAACAATATCTCCAAAACCACCGTCCCTCCAAACACATCCGTAATACTAGATATGCGTCACTGTGTTTAGAAACTGTATTTCTGTGTAATTCCTTAAAACAGCAGTTACCTTCAAGGTCTTTTTTCAGTCCTAGATTATCTTGCATCTGCAGCTCCGTCTGTGACTTGTGACCAAATCCTAAAGAATAAATAAATTAATATCATTAGAATGCATTAGGGAAGTAGCAACATACAAAAACTATCTATCTATCTATCTATCTATCTATCTATCTATCTATCTATTATCTTGCATCTGCAGCTCCGTCTGTGACTTGTGACCAAATCCTAAAGAATAAATAAATTAATATCATTAGAATGCATTAGGGAAGTAGCAACATACAAAACTATCTATCTATCTATCTATCTATCTATCTATCTATCTATCTATCTATCTATCTATCTATCTACATGTATCTATCTATCTATCTATCTATCTATCTATCTATCTATCTATCTATCTATCTATCTAGAAAGTGTGTAACCAGGACATGCAGTAAAGATCTCTATTGATCTAATAATAATGTAACTATTTTCATTGGGAGAGGTAATACAAACATGATTAATATAAATTACTTAAACTGTTTTAAATTAATGGATCTGCTACTGTGTAGTCCTAGAAACCATTTTGACCAGTATTCATACCCAGCCATCCTGTGAAAATACTTGAAATCTTGGATGTAGTTTTCTTCTGTCCTAGATTATCTTGCATCTGCAGCTCTGCCTGTGACTTATCACCTAAAAGTTCTTATTTTCATACAAAATTGTTATATGTGATGGTAGTTCAGAAACAACAATGACAAGCTGCAACATTCAACAATATAACTATAAAATGTACTAACATGACTTTAGGCTAATTACTAAAAATGTAAATTGTTTTAAATAAATGGATTCAATATACTGGATTTTCTTAGATATTCTAATAAAAGATTTTTTACCTGTCTTCATATCCTCCCTTATGCTGCCCAGCTTCTGAATCAGTTTTTCCAGTTCATTATCTATATTGTCAAACATACAAAGTTTTTTGTATAATAAAAACATAATCTCTCATGTCAGAGAATATTGTCTACTACTACTACTACTACTACTACTACCACTACTACTACTACTACTACCACTACTACTACTACTTTCTGTACTTTTATGTATTAAATTTGATTAATTGATAGCCTACATTTTATCTGTCAGTGTTGTAATTCAGTTTAGTTGCATATTTCTGTTAACTATTACAGTTTTTCTCTGTTGGTTTGGCTCATTTCTTGAATCAGAAATTAAATTATCTAAACTCTAAGGTCATTTGGCATAACAACCTTACGATTCTGCTCAACGCCATAGCTAACCTGCAAAAGCACATATCTCTCCCAAAACTGTTCACCCATGCTTCAGACCTAATTTCTTTCCCATGTAAAGAGTCAGTGCCACCCAAACTGCAAAGATCCTTCTCAATTGCTTCGGGTCATTTCTCGAAACAGATTGGACGTTCTCCACACTCTTTTGCACTTTTTGAAAAACTAAACTGGATGTTTTAGCAAAACACCATGGATCACCACCAAAGCTCAGATGTCTCCCAAAACAGTTCATCCATGTGCCAAAATCTTTCTCATTCAAATAGTCAGTGCCCCCAAAATGCATAATTAAAAAAAAGTGGTATCAGAATCAATTCAATCCATAGCCCTTGTTTGAGGAAAAATGTAGTACAACATAAATTACATAAAAACAATAATAACATCTCTCATGCTATTAGTGTAGCATTATAATGGTTTGCTATGGGTTGACAAGCTCCAGCTTTTTCCCTTTACACTTTGGCATGACCTTTAGGGCTGGAATTCCTTGAGATCATCATGATATATACTGTTATGTTCATAGGAACTATTTCATGTGTAGTGATGTGGCCCTATGTGTTCCCTATGACGCCGTACATGGATACTCTTGAGTGCACACTGTAAAGTGAAAGTAAGACATGCAAGCAGTCAGTAAAGTTCGATAAACTGGACTCCGTGTCATTGTTCGTTTGTGTAAGAGTAAGAACACAACAATTGGCGACGAGACTCGATCCTGACGTGCAGTGGATGTTATATGAAGAAAAATTGTCCTCCAACGTTTGTTTTTGCCTACCCCCGCATTGAATGAGCTACCCTGGAAGTTCTAGCTAGTGAGGGAGGAGGAGAACAGAACGCATGAGGCAGTGAGTGAGTAACGTAAAGAAAGTACAGAAAACAAAATTGGACTGAGTGAAATAGTCTGGATACAGCAAGAAAAGATGGCTGGATGTGTAGGACAGATGGATGCATTTGATAGTACGGTCGAAACCTGGGCTACTTATGTTGAAAGACTTGAGCAGTATTGCCTTGCTAACCAAATACCAAATGACCGGAGAGTGGCGGTGCTACTGAGCGTAATGGGCGCTAAAACTTACAATCTTCTCCGTAATTTAATGGCTCCAACAAAACCAGCAACAAAGAGTTTCAAAGACATTGTTGATATATTGCAAAAGCATTTAAACCCGAAACCGCTGGTCATTGCAGAAAGATTTAGATTTCACAACAGAAACCAAAAGACAACGGAGTCTATCACGGACTATATGGCTGAATTGCGTAGGCCAGGGGTCGGCAACCCAAAATGTTCAAAGAGCCATAATGGCCCAAAAAAAACAAAAACCATACCTGTCTGGAGCCGCAAAAGTCTAAAAGCCTTATAAAAGGCAACATAGACTGTCAATACATAAGCTGTATGTCTACTATTAAAATGACTAAGTAGGCTACAAATACAAAATGAACATTCATGATTAAATGTTTATTTTCCCTGCAGCACATCCTTGAGAGAATTACGCACCACGTGACTTCTGATATATGATAGGCCTATTGCTGCTTCAAGTTTAGCCTAACTCCCATTACAATATTATAGTGTTTTGGTTTTTGTTGCACTGGTTTTAGGTCTCAAGAACAAAAAAGTGCATAGCCTCATGCTATTTTCAGCCCGTGTGGAAATTAAATGTTCTCTTCAACGTCAATAACAATAGAACTTACTGTTCAATAACAATCAACAGAGCGCAAAAAATAGCAGCCTGTCGTTGCAATTATAAAAATAAAACGGTAAGTCAAATGCCAAGTTAAGTAGCCTAAGTCAGTGCAAATGAGAAAAATAAATAAAACAATCTTTTAATTCTCTCCCTTACTCATCGTCAGACATTAAATAAATTACAATCGCAAAGAAGTAACGCAGTTTGCGATTAAAAAGCAGCTGGCTTAAAAATTCATCAGTCAGTCGAAAATAAGACAGATAAACTTTGATTTCTGTGCATTATCCTCGTCTCATAAGTTCGCAAATGCCACGAAGTCTGTGCAACTGTCAAATGCAGAAGCATCCTTCTCTTCCCCCCTCAGCTACAGACACGTAGGCTACATCATCGGACCTTGCACCTTGCAAATAATCACTGTTGAGTGTGTGATCGTGATGGGCGTCTTTGAACTCTCTCAGGGATGAGAAGTGGGAGAGCGTGCCTCGCTCTATCCCTGACTGTCAGCTTGCGCTCGAATGATAAAAACAGCTTCCAGCATTTGAAGCGCAAATTTCTTAAATATCAAATAAAATGAAATATATTTACAACTACATACATTTTTACAACATAAGAATGTTTGTGTCATGTTTGCCCCCTAAGAAACCATATTTAAAAAAAAAAAAAAAGTTATTTTTCCATTTTCACACATTTTTGCAAAACCTCCATTGAGTCATTAGGGGAGTGCTGAAGAGCCGCGTGCGGCTCAAGAGCCGCGGGTTGCCGACCCCTGGCGTAGGCTATCGGAGCATTGCCAGTTCGGAGGAGGATTGTCAGATGTGCTGCGTGATAGGCTGGTGTGTGGCTTGTTAAACGAAGGCACACAGAAGCGGCTACTCACAGAGAGAGACTTGACGCTACAGCGCGCTAGAGATTGCCATATCTATGGAGACGGCTGCAAAGGATGCGGTAGAATTGCAAAGGAAAACAGGTGGTGAATTCACAGTGAATAAAATGGCAGCTAAACGCTCAACAGCTTGTTTTCGATGTGGGAAGACGTCCCATAGCCCAGCAGAGTGCTGGTTTAAAGACAAAGACTGTAATGCCTGTAATAGAAAAAGACATATAAAGAAAATGTGCAAAACAAAACTATATGTGAGAGAGCCTAATTTCCAATCAAGAAACAGGAAAGTTAATGAACTGAATGAGGATAATTCGAATGAATCTGATTCTGATGAATGTGAACAGGAATTGGCTGGCCTTGAACTTTATTCTGTTAAAGAGAGTCAACATAAAGTGATTTGGGTGACACCTGAAATTGAGGGACAGAAACTCAAGATGGAGCTAGACACAGGATCAGCCCTGTCAATTATTTCAAACAAAGACTACAAAGAGAAATTTGCTAAAATAAAGCTGAAAACTACCTCATTGACATTAAAGACTTAAAGTCATTAAAGTCTCCCCACTGGGAAAAATAAAGGTGAATGTGAAATATGAAAACACAAAGCGAGTACTGGACTTGTATGTGGTGAAAAATGATAATGTTCCATTATTTGGACGAGAATGGCTGCAAAGTATCCAGCTTAACTGGAAGTCAATCAAAGTGATGGAGGCTTCTGAACAAAGCACTCAGCCTCCGCCAGGGAGACTGAGGAGCCTACTGGATCGTTTTGCACCAGTTTTTCAAGACGGAATTGGAACCCTGGCACAGCTAAAAGCCAAAATAGTGTTAACTGAAAATCCACAACCAAAATTCCACAAAGCCCGAAATCTGCCATATGCCTTACGCCCAAAGGTTAAAGCAGAGCTCAAGCGCCTAGAGGACCTAGGAATCTTGTCAAAGGTGGAATGGTCAAAGTGGGCGACGCCCATTGTGCCTGTCGTAAAGAAGATTGGTGCTTTACGCATCTGCGGCGACTTCAAAGTCAGCATAAATCCAGTGCTCCATGATGACCAGTATCCGCTACCTCGTATAGAGGATATCTTTGCCTCGCTGGCCGGAGGTCAGCATTTCACTAAGATAGACCTCCATTTGCAGGTAAGCTCAGGCTTACCTGCAAATGGAGTTAGAAGAATCCGCAAAGAAATATCTGACTATAAACCAGTGATGTTCACAAGTCATTTTTTCCAAGTCCAAGTCAAGTCTCAAGTCCTTGGGAGCAATGCCAAGTCAAGTCTCGAGTCTTTCGTCCCAAGACCAAGTCAAGTCTCAAGTCAAGTCTCAAGTCAAGTCTCAAATGACTGAAATTAACTATTAACCTTTTTTTGTCTGTCTGAGATGATACTGGATAACTGTTAGGCTATCTTAACTGTTGGGGGGTATATCATACCATGAATGGTATGGTGCATTGTATCTTAAGAGGGCTATTTAAATTCCAAATTGTGAAGAAACATGAACGTTTTGTTTAAACTTAAATATTTAGAAAACAAATACCACAGATAGGCTACATTATGCATTTCCATTCTTGAGGTCTAAAATCCTATTTTGATCAACTGCATTTTCATAGCATATTACAGAAACTTCCTATCTTAAATCCATAGGATTTAAAATTTGGTATTACAGAAACAAATCATGTAGCCTATGGGATGTTTTTTTTTTTTTTCTTCGCCCTATATTAGTATAAAATTATTCATCATGTATTTCAATAAACTGTATTATTCAAGGAAATGTACAGGCTATTATATTTATCAGCTTATTATTGTTGGTTTACAGAAAGTTTTAAATAGTTTGATCTTTTCATGACAGCCAGTTATAGGCCTAGATCTAATATAATGGATAATTACACTACTCACCTCAACATGCTTTTTACAGTCATTCAAGCTACCATGGGCAATACTGAATTCACTGTTACCAACGGTGCATCTGTCGAAATTGTCATTATTTTTTTAACTCTTATCAGGCAAGGGTATTGTTTTGTATAATCAGAAGTAAAATGGGTCTTATACAGTATTTTCTTCTTTTTTTTTGACACTCTTTCTCTGCCATACCGATCCTGTTGACATTACCAAGGAGGTTATATATAAACTGGAGACAACGACTAAGTCCCGCCCTCCATAGAACTGAATGGCCGAGGCTAGGCTAGTAAATGCGGTAAATTGACAGTCAACGCCATTGTGAACACTGGAGGTAACAGACCAGGCCATGCCCATGCTGCCCATGCGCAAAGTTCCAAAGTTGGAAATGACGCATGGACTCACGTTGAATCTCTTTGCAAAAACAGTAGTCCTTCAGTCCAGACGGTGGTGATAATGCACCTAGATTGTTTACAATACAACACGAGGAAGAAAGTTCTGTCGAGAACATGCCTGAAGTTTTTATAGCATTCATGACAGTACAATTTTTTTTCACAAGCTCCTCGAGAAATAAGCAAAGACTAACCAGAGATCATGAAATATTGCTTTTACTCTCCCCGGAGAAATAACATTTCGCATGTAACCGCCCACCGACTTGTAAGTGCATGAGTGCTCGTGCCCAGCATGACTCTCGTGCATGCGCTGCCATGGTTCGGATTGTGACTCCATACTTAAATATGGCGATGCTAAAGTGCCGCCGCTAATCTGCGCGTTCTTGACCCCCTGGGACATTACCGAGCTGAGTTAAAAGACCGCCCAAACTGAAAGCTGATTGGTTTACTCAGCCAATTAGTAAGCCAATCAGGACGCTCCATGTCTTGCATGCACCCTCCATGCTCAACAGGAGCAGGCATGCCATACACACACACACACCGTTCCCTCAGGCACCGCTTCTCTCTCTGTCCCTCTCGCTCACTCTCACATGTGCGCATATTAAGATGCTCGATGTAGACGTAAATGTTTCATGTGCATGCCCTGGCTTAAACTAGGCAATATAACATACTAGGCAATATAACATAGCATACCATCATTAGATCCTCTAGAGGCAAACCCCGACTGTTGGGTAACATTAAAAATCGGTCACAACCAAATCACGGTTAACAATCAATTAAGACATTGACTTATGTTTACAACCTATACATTGCAACTGCGCAAGCATACAGTCCCCCTTTATCATCAGAGAACATAATAACAGCATGCCAATAAGGCAATAACACAAAAAGAAAAGATAATCAAAAACACCCCATAACAATAAGCGCTTCCCTGCTTGTGTGTCGTTCTGAGGTGCCTGATAAAGTTGGATGTAGTTGAGCCAGCATCATTTATCCTGACACCACACTCTTTGCAAAGGGCTGTTCGCCCTGTGTGAGAAGTCTTTATATTCAAATGCAACAACAAATGGAACAGGTGAATTTGCCGTCGCCATGGTCATTGTTGATTTCTGACTGCACACATGCGTTGCGCTAATCTGGGAGAGAAATATTCTGCCAGCGCTCCGCGTTTCCCATAAGGCAAGGGAACACATTGGAAAAACAAAAAGATGAAATATTTTTTTTTCAGCGAAATGATCATTGTTCACGAGTCACAAGGCTCAAGTCCGAGTCAAGTCTCGAGTCATTGAGGGCAAGTCTAAGTCCAAGTCTCAAGTCTTTGTTTGTGCGACTCGAGTCCAAGTCTGGGACTCACGTGAACATCACTGATATAAACACCTACAAAGGCCTCTTCCAGTATAACAGACTTGTTTTTGGAGTGGCATATGCCCCTGCTGTGTGGCAAAGAGCCATAGACCAAGTTCTTCAAGGCATTCCTGGCACTCAGTGCTATTTGGATGACATATTAGTGACTGGTAACGACGAAGCCGCACACCTGTCAAACCTGGAGACGGTCTTGAAGAGACTAGCAGACTTTGGACTCAGAGTAAACAAAGACAAGTGCGAGTTCTTCAAAGACTCAATAGAGTACTGCGGTCACAGGATTGACAAGGACGGTCTTCATAAAGCACAAGACAAAGTGGATGCTGTCTTGAAGGCACCCAGACCTGAAAATGTTAGCCAGCTGCGCTCATTTTTGGGCCTTGTTAACTATTATGCCAAGTTTTTGCCTAACATAGCAACTGTTTTGCACCCCTTGAACAGTCTGTTACAGGTGAAGAGTGAGTGGAAATGGATAAAAGCGTGTGAACAGGCGTTCATGTCTGCAAAGCAACTGATAACATCTGAAAAGGTACTGACACATTACAACCCAGATCTGCGTTTGGCCTGTGACGCTTCACCGTATGGAATTGGGGCCGTGCTTTCCCATAAGATGAAGGATGGCTCTGAGCGGCCTATTGCGTTCGCCTCAAGATCGTTGAACAAGGCTGAATTATGCCCAAATTGACCAGGAAGGCTTAGGCTTAGTCTCGGGTGTTAAGAAATTTAACCAGTATCTTTATGGCAAGCATTTTACACTTATTACCGACCATCAGCCACTTGTTGCTATTTTCAGTCCCAGCAAGTCAGTCCCCGCTATGATGGCAGCCCGTTTGCAGCGGTGGGCATTGTTTTTAGGTGCTCACGATTATACCATTGAGTTTAAAGGCACAAAGCTCCACGGAAATGCAGATGGTCTTTCTCGTCTCCCTCATGAGCCTGAAGAAGCTTCTGTGTCTCCAGATCCAGTTGAACTGTTTCACCTCACGCAGATGGAGTGTCTGCCTGTCACGTGTTTGGAGGTGAAGAGAGAAACAGCCCGGGATCCTACAATGGTGAGAGTCCATGATTTAACGGTGAAGGGGTGGCCTCAGAAGGGTGATGCTGACCTACCTGAGTACGCAAACCGTTGTGATCAGTTGTCTGTATGCCAAGGCTGTGTAATGTGGGGCACCAGAGTCATCATACCACCCAAGCTTCGTCACAGAGTGCTAGAGTCTCTCCATGAAGGACATCTAGGCATTGTTAAAATGAAGAGCCTGGCGAGGAGCTATGTCTGGTGGCCTGGCATTGACCATGAAATAGATGACATCACTAAGTCATGTTCAGGATGCCAGCAAACCCAAGGTCAGCCACAGGTAGCTCCACCTCACATGTGGGAGTGGCCCACAACTGTGTGGCAGAGAGTCCACGTTGACTATGCAGGCCCCTTTATGGACAAAATGTTTCTAGTGATAGTTGATGCATACTCTAAATGGCCTGAAGTGATACCTGTAAAGAATGCAACATCAACAGGAACAATACAGGCCCTGCGTACTGTGTTTGCTCGAGCTGGACTGCCACAACAATTAGTGAGTGACAATGGAAGCCAGTTTACTTCAGAAGAATTCCAGTTGTTCACGAAAAGAAATGGAATCAAGCACATCACCACCGTGCCTTTCCATCCTGCGACTAATGGACTTGCAGAGAAATTCGTCCAGACGTTTAAGCATTCCATGAAGGCTATGGCAAAGACAAAATTGTCCTTGTCAGAGAAGCTGGCGAACTTCCTGTTGTCAAACCGCAACACTGAACATTCCACAACAGGTCAGCCGCCTGCAATCCTGTTTATGGGAAGATCCCCAAGATCACGTCTGGACCTCCTCAAACCAGACCTGCACAGGGATGTGTCAAAGAAACAATGTAGTCAACTCAACAAGCAGTCACCACTGAGAACATTTGAGGTGGGACAATCTGTGCTTAGTAGAGACTATCGCCAAGGCAACCGGAAATGGCAACCTGGTGAGATTGTTTCCAAGACCGGCCCACTCACCTATACTGTCAAAGTGTCACCAGGACTGATCTGGCGCAGACATGTGGATCAGTTACTTGACATCACATCACGACACTCTGCCAACATCAACACAAGAAGTGATGCAGATTGTTCAGAAGATGCTGAAGACTTTTCATTGTCCACACCTGATGCACCCGAGGTTGTGGTGGACACGCCTGATCCAGAGACTGATAACCCGGCCATGTCTCCCAGGCCTGTTCCTGATTCTCAAGAGCGGCGTTACCCTGACCGAGCATGGCAACCGCCACAGAGATAAGAACTATAGCTTAGGATAGTTACAACAGTTATCTAGAATGAAACAGCTCCTGTGTGATTTAATGTGTTTAAGTAATGTCAACACACACAAAACTATGATTTGAAAAGAATGTTTTGTTGAAGGCTATAGATGAAGTGTCTATAATGTTTTGAGTTTCCCTAAGGTATTTTAAAGCTAGAAGGGAGGAGTTGTTATGTTCATAGGAACTATTTCATGTGTAGTGATGCGGCCCTATGTGTTCCCTATGACGCCGTACATGGATACTCTTGAGTGCACACTGTAAAGTGAAAGTAAGACATGCAAGCAGTCAGTAAAGTTCGATAAACTGGACTCCGTGTCATTGTTCGTTTGTGTAAGAGTAAGAACACAACATATACAGTACCTTTTCCTGTCCGTTCCAGTCCTTTCTTTGTTTCTTCTACTTCTGTCTTCAATGTAGCCAGTGCACCTACATGAAAAAGTCATGGTTAGAGATGATCTTTGCTGATATGAAAATTCAATTAGCAAATTCTCTCTGCATGCACTCTGTCCAGCACCACTTGGATGAGAGCGATGGGGAGCAATGCATACAATAGCGTCCAAACCAAAGTGGACAGTGGGTGTTCTCCCTGGATAGAAATAGGTCCACTCCTGCCACTTCGAACCTATCCCATGTTAACTGAATCACTTGAGGGTGGAGCCTCTAGGCTGCGCCCTGCAGATCTGCGCTGCTGTTTATAGCACCTGGGAGCTAGACTGAGAATTTGGAGTGAAACATCTGGGTTGACCAGGCCACTCCGGTGGTATATGATGGCCACAGTGTCCTACCTTAAAATGGCACGATATCCAGTGAGACGCTGTGAAAAGTGTTTCAGTTCGAGTTCAGTCTGTCGATCTAACAGGGGTGGGGGCAATGCATACAATAGTGTCTGTGGCCATGGCTACGCCAGTACATCAGAGCCCAGGGTGGTGTTGGCATTCAAGATTGACAACAGCGGACAGTGGCTGTTCTCCCTGGATGCAAATGGGTACACTTGGGCCACTCCAAACCTGTCCCATAGGGGAGAGGGTCCGCACCACATGACAATGCTCTGTGGCTCTGTCTCCCCACAGGATAGTCTAGGCAATAGGATAGGGATATCACAGGGGAAAGTGACAGAATTTGAATTTGCCAGAATTTGTCTGAACCTGCGGTTCCTCTCGTACTGAGCAGGATTACCATTGCAACAACATATCATTAGTAGGGTAAAACTAACCTGTCTTACAACGGTCTAAGCCCAGCTCATGTTCCCTACTAGTGGGTGAGCTATCCAATGCTTGATGAATTCTGCTTCACAATGAAGGCTGTGTCTTTCAGATCTACGTATAGCAGCTACCAAGCTGTACTGGCGAACACTGCAAAGGTTTAAGGGTGAACCCATGAAAGGGGAGATGTTTGGGGTGGCCATTGAGGTACCTCAAATAGAGAATTGGCGTCATTCCCCCATCCCATTTAGGGGCAACGAAATAATGGCTGTATAGCCATGAGGGGAACAATGACAATAGCATGTTTCGATAGGAGTTCCTATCTTAATGTCTGCCTGTGCCAGTATAACCAAGTGACCTATGGCACTTAACCCAGCACAGTCATGTGTGATGTGATGTGATATACCACATCAAATTCATAGTTGGGTGGATGACAAATAAGCCTGAAAAAATGATTTTTAAAGAACTTCAAGTATCATCCCTAAAAAGTGTTTATATGTGTTGCTGTGAGTCTAAACTTAACCAATACGTAAATATTTTTTACATTTTTTAATTAAAATAAGTATTTATATATGAATTTGTCAAGGTAGTGCCTAAAACTGTCATATGGTGTGACATTAATTTATTTGATATAAAATAAAAATTAGATATTTTTTTCTTCTTTAATTTACGTCAATGTACTTATTAATCATGTTTGCTTTGATATGCAACATTTGCTTGTGAATATTTAGGATAAAAACTTAACATTTGACAAGTTATTATGTCAAGGAGGAGAATGGTCTGAACTCTAACCAGATATTTTAGCGTATTTCTGACATTCTTTGTCAAAGGTTGCTCAAAATTCTTGAGATTCTTGCAGATGTCATTTCCTTTCTACACTATTGATTTTGTCATGATTTGTCAGTTAGAAAGTCTTGTTTTATGACGTTTTCTATGATTATTTGACGTCACACCAAATGACATAGTGTCACGCCATATGATGAAATACACCAAATCACAATGTATCAGCGCAAAAAAAGGTATTTCATGAAAATAAAATCATTAACAATGAATTTTGAAGTCCACTGAAAAGAACTTTAGGGATAACATCTATTTTTCAACTGCATATTACATGTGAAACATGGTGACATGGGGGAAAAATGGGAAAGGGAAATATAAATTGTACAGATCCTATTTTGCTAAATTCTTATCACAGATTTAATATATTTCATATATGATTTTTAAATTGAATTCGTGTTTTTACATATATTTCAATATAAAAATGCAGTTTGGTCATAGAGTGTGACAGAAATGTCATATATTGTGACTGTACATTTTCAATGTCCCAATGTAATAACAATGTAATAACAATGTCACTCCATATGACATAGTGTCACTCAATATGACATTTTGACAGTTTATCTAATTTATTAGACAACTAAATACAGCTAGATATTATTTAGCATGCAACTGACCACATGGCAGCAATGCTTTCTAAGAATTCATAAAGAAGATTTGTGAAAAATAACAATTTTTATTGCAAATGATGTCACACCATAAGACACAATTTTTTGGCCACTATTGATGATGTCGGATATGGAGCTTTTTATATAAAAATCTAAAAGGCAGACCTGACCTCCTGACCATGGCAATCACTCCTGACATGCTATTGTAACTTCCTGATGAAGCAGGGTCCGTGTCATGACAATGATGTCCAAATTAATGCCCGTTGAAAATATAAAATATAGTGTCACACCATATGACGTCCATTGTAGGGACAAAATATATTTGATTAGAACTTAGTTGGACGTTATGCATGGGCATCGAAACTTTCTGTGGTTATAGAAAACATCCACTTATTTTATTTGCCTGGTAAAATTTTAAAGTATTTATACTTTATATGGATATACATTCTAATAAGGAAAATCACACGCATAGTGGACAGTCACACCATATGACATTTTTTATGTTTGGATAGTTGTTTTATGTCAAAATTTAAATACAACACCAAAATTTTTAGTATGCAGGAAGTTGATCCTATCAGACCAACAACATTTCCATATCAATTCTTAACAATTACCATTTTTTATACGTGTGTGACATAAGGACAGTCTGAATTTTGCTATCCGTCATCCACCCAGTTACACATTCTTGAATCTAGTGTACTCATGCGGAATTTGCAGTTGTATGTGCTATAAAGACATCTTTGGCATCTTTGAAAACCCAAGCTTATCTCTGCCTTCATGGAATGAAAGAGGTGCATCTCCCTGTGACACCACCCTGTTCATGAAAAGGTGAGCCCAGTGCCTGGTGCCAGGGACTGGTGGGGTGGGGTACAAGCATCCATCAAGCTTGGATTAGCTGGCCTTGCATTGCACATTCATACTTTGCTGTTGTGTAAAGCTCTTCACTGTGCTGAAGCATGCCGCTCAGACACATTTCAATTTGCTCAGTGTGAAAAAAAGAGGGAACACTGACTCGGCGGGGATATACCTAAGGTGCCATAGCGCTCTGACTGAAATCGAATTTTCACATTTCAAATTCTATAAAATGTGCTGTCCATATTCCCAAATTCTGTAAAACGTTCTCCACAGATAGTGTATGAATAATACTGTGGCACTCAACACTGAATACTGTACTGAGTGGCATACTATTGTGCCACTGATTTACTCATACACTGGCTTACTACATTTTCACCACATTTACCTTCACTTGCTTGCAGTCTTTTCACAGCGTCAGGAATTTCCAACTGCAATCTTTCCAGGACACCTTATGGAAACACATCTCTGGTTAGTCTTATAATGCCCATGAGCAAAAGGTATTTGGTGATGATGATGTTGACTAGCCTAAATGTATACATTAGTGATGCGCGGGCCGATGATTTTTACGACCCGACCCGACCCGACCCATCACGCAGCCAACCCAGCCCGCCCGACCCGAAAGATTACGCAATGATTTTTAACCCGACCCCGACCCGCTTAATTTTTTAAAAAATAAATAAATAAGTGTTTATTTGTTTATATAGGGCCTAGGCATATTAAACAACACAAATGAAATATCTGCGGCCGCGCGAGGGGATGGTAATGCCATGGGCTGCCAGCAGCGAACTTCCCTCTTGGATCAATAAAGTTAGTTAGGCTACGTGACAATTTTTATCCGTTCCTTCCGCCCCCAAAATAGTTCTTAGCTTGGAACTGCCCTGGCAATATGTAAAAAATTAGACAAATAGCAAACGGTTTAGATGTATTGGATATTTACTGAACATCTCAAACTTTTACAGAGAGATCATCCACGATTTGCAAAATTGAAAGAAACAAATACTTTGGCAAGGGAGGCAACCCCCTTTATGCAAACTGGGGTCGGGGTCCGTTATGGTGAAGTGAATGAGATATGTGTGGGACACTTGTCAATAAACTGGTCATAATGTCTTTTTGGAGTCATTGAGGATTTTTTTGGATGTATTTATCATATTCTACAACTGCCTATCATCATTTCAAGCCAAGTAATGTAAGTTGTTATAGTTCGTATTTGTAGCAGAAGTTTAATTCAGGTTAGGCAGCTGCATTTTACTACAAATTGTTAGCGAGCTAACGCTAGCGAGCTAGCTAACGTAATTTTTTTAAATTGAGAAGTGGTGTTTCATTGAATGACAACAAGCTGGACAATGTTGCCGAGATTAGTTTAAGTTGACAGACCAAAAATAAACGAAGGCTAGTGCAAAATATTACGTTTAAGCGAAGTCTAAAACGGTTTGCTTCTAGTTAGCATACTGTTGCTATGTTACTTGCTATTCACTTGAACTAGTCCGTTAGCACGCTAAGTTAGTTAGTTCTTTTTAGGTTTGCTGTCGTGAGAGAGAGAGATAGAGCGCGAGAGAGCGCTTCACATGAGTAGCTGCCTGTTTGCTTGCATTCGGTTGCCTTCAGCATTGGTGCTGTGTGCGCAGAGGGAGAGAGAGCAAACACACAGGTGCAGGCATTCTGCTGTGTCGGATGTGCGTGTGATTTTAACGTTGTAATTATGACTGTCTGTGATCTGACCCGACCCGACCGCAACCCGTGTATTCTTATGAAAATAATGGCCCGACCCAACCCGGCCCGCGGGCTAGCCCGAGGGTCCCGCCGGGCTCGGGCCGGCCCGCGCATCAGTA
>JAODXP020000029.1:12656893-12674393 GCA_027497455.2 Sardinella longiceps
TTAGCTTTTAAATCTTGATGTGATCAAATCCCAGCTCTCTCTCTCTCTTAAAAAAATACATAAATATAAGCTATATTCTCCTTCAACTGAAGGCAATGTTCCATTCATGTGCACTTCTGTTGAAAGTGTCTGGCTCATGAGCCTTAGGTTATGAGCTTATTTAGATATCATTTACCATTAGTTGTAATTACCTGTTAAGTAGGCCTACACTAGTTTAAATTATATGTTCAAAGTGGGCAATCATTGTTTTGCCCTTTCTTGTAAATGTGTAGGATAACTATGATGAAAAACAACACAGAGGTGACAAACTGTTCGTAGGCCTAACCCAAAGACTCTTCTTGTCTGGAGGTAGCCTAAGAAGATTAGATAGACCTACTCTGTGATAAACGTCCTTAACTGATTAAATCACATCATATTTTCAAATCAAATCAATTCTGCAGAGCACAGCAAAAAAACGAAACAAAAATAATGTCTTACTGGAAGTAGTGAAATACTCCCACTCAAACTCTCCCTCCCACACACTCACTCACTCTGCCCTGCTGCCTACTGACACCTGACACCAGCCCTGCTCAGTTAGTCTCAGCTTGCTTACGATGACATCATTTCCCTAGCCTGACATAGCCCGCCCATAATACGAATGTTACAGCAGTATTATGGTCGGGCCAGGGTCGGGCTATGTCAGGCTATCATTTCCCGCCTTTGTTGCATGTAGTGAACGTGGGCATGCGTGTTAGGCAAGCCACGAGAGGGGGAGGTGAGGGAGAATCAGGAAGCACACTCATTTTAATTTCACTTTCACTTTTAAGGGGCGCTCTCGCTAGCATTTAGCCTAGAGCTGAGCCAAGCAAGGAAGAACAGAAATACAACTCTTCTCAAATCAGACTGGCAGCTATAATGGCCTTCCAGTACCCGACTGCAAGACGCGATGAGGAGAAGGTGGGTGCTGTTCTCATGTTACATACCCCACAGTGTCCCCTTAAAGGCATAAGTACATATTTAGCAGCGTAGCCGACAGGGTAGGCTACTGATTGTTGGGGGTTGGGTGTGCATGTATGTGTGTGTAGGGGGAGGTCTGTGTATCGCCTATGTGTGAGTGTGTAGGCCTGTTTTGTTTTGTAGCAAGGGGTGAAATGAGGACAGGTGTGCATCAAGCTGTTAGACCTAGTCTCTGTCTGTAGGTTTTATGTGCTAGGTTTTTCTTATCTTTGTTTCACTTTCACCTTATCACAAATTCTCCTGAATAATTTCAAGTTTAACTTTTGTGAGGGGGTTTGTAGCTTTGGGATTCGTGTGTGTGTGTGTGTGTGTGTGTGTAAGTGTCTGCACATTTAGATGTGCTAACAGCTCTCCTCTGCCTCACTGTCCAGGTAGATGAATATCATGGTGTCAAGATCTCTGATCCTTATGCCTGGCTTGAAGACCCAGACAGTGAGGAAACCAAGGTGAACATACTACTCCTGTATTCCTCATTGTGTCTGCATACACATGTACACATATCATCCCTGTGGAGCATAATGCATACAAACCAACCATAAAATGACTTCATTGCCAAATCCAAGCCCAATCCATGTAGACCAACCAACTGACAGTGTTGATAATGTAGAGAAAGAATTTTCCGACAGGATCAATAAAATAATATGCTCAGAGCTTTACCCCCATTATGCTTTATGCTCAGAGCCATATAACTTATAATGTGAGGTAAAGTGTGAGGTTAAATTACTGAAATAATTAACTAATTAACTTTATTAACTCTTCTTATGACTATGCTATATTAGCCTGACTAATAAGCCGACTGTTGACTCTGTCACAGTCTGTAACAATGCAATGGAAACATGTTTCCGTTTGGATATGACGTATCCTCTCACCTGGCTCTCACTTCTGCATTCAGCAGTAACAGATTGCTAGCTAATTCCAATTTATTTTGACATTGTAGCGGCAATAAGTCCTCAAGATCGTGAATGTTAATGTCATGTACCAATTTTGTAAAGGTAATTAGAAAGTAGGGGGGAGAATAATGAACATGTTCAGGCAAGTTAAGAGACATCGCTCTAAACTGTGTGCTGATTGGCTAAACCGTGAGCGAACCGAAGTAGGCGCTCTAGTCCAGACTCGTACGGAGGTCAAATTCATTTTAACGTAAGTACGTAGGATGGCGAAGCCAGGCTAATGGTATATCACACTCTGGTTCTCCTTGCATCTTTGAATGGATACAATAGGTAAGGATATTCATTACTGCTTACGTATAATGAACTTGACATAATCTCTCATTTCTATATGAAATTCTCTCCCTACCTACGCATCAATAAAATAATAACTTTGGCTAGTGAGGGCCCCCTTCCACTGCAAAGCACTTTGAATGAGTTGAAAAGTGCTACTGAAAAATGGATAAAGCCAAAATAAAGTAAATTGAAATTCCTTTTTTCAAGTAAAGTAGAAATGTTCCTGGCATTTTGTAGTGACTCTGGTGTCTAGCACCTTGTTGGACTTGAGCCTGGGACCTGGACTGAGCCTCCTCCTAGACAGTTTGTAACGTGGCCAAAAACAATGCACACTGACAGTGTCTGTCTTAACATAAGGTGTTGATAGCAAGGTTTACTCACCGTTGACTTCCGTTATGCATGCAAATGCACAAACCACACTGACAGATAAACTCTCTCTCTCTCTCTCTCTCTCTCTCTCTCTCTCACACACACACACACACACACACACACACACACACACAAACACAGACACACAGACACACACACACACACACACACACACACACCTTGTGCAAGAGAGTGGGTGTCATTGAAGGAGGCCTTAAAACAATACAAGCATACCTGAAAGAATACTTGCAGCTTGGGATGCAGTGCTGAAGTTGATGGCCCAATTCATTGGAAGTTAAACATTGGAATGACACATGGGCGTAGTTTCTTACCTTAAAAGTGTTGTCACCACTTTTCCAGATAAAGCGGCTCACATAAAACACAATGCAATCGATTAACAAGTTGTTAGATAGCTTCTTATAGCAATTAATGGATTACCTAATGTCACGCTATTTGACTGCGCCATATGAAGTAATTCTGACAATGGCAGCTCTGGTTGAGTGTCTCCTTGTTTGTTTTTCATAATTCAAATTTAATTTAATTTTATATACTGTGTTAGGGAAGACTTTAGATTACATTAACTAGCAGCTTATTACCATGCAAATAAAAAAGTACTTGTTAAAGACGAGCTTACTTACACTTATGGTAGACTGTGATTTAGGATTTCTACAATGCAAACTAATTACTGTGCATTCATAATAAGTAAGGTAGTTGCATATTAATTATGACATTAATATGCTTTCCTCATAAGGGGCTCATTTGGTGGTAGTACAACAGGAAAAACAAACAGACATAATTAGGACTTACTGTATTTGGACACTATTACATGACACTGTTTTGTTATGGCTAGACCATCTCATATTATTGAAGGAGGCCAAAGCACATTTGTCAGAATGCAAAATATCCTGGATCTTTTTAAAAAATAAAAATCTGCCTGCCTTTATGAGAATTCAGCATAGGGGAATGTATGCTTATGAGCCCTTCTCTATATTTTTCTTTATTTACAATATATTAATTCACAATGAAATTTGGTGTCATTAAAGCCATCACTTGAAGAATTTAACTAAAATTTTGACACTTCCCACTCTCTCTATACATATGTAATGTATGAAAATAAATGTGTACATGTATATTAAAGGAGACATAGAATGGAAAACCATTTTTACATTGGTTTTGATGAATTAAGAAAGGTTGTGGATGGTCAAAGAGCTATCATGAACATGAGGCATGGTTCTGCCCTCTTTCATATGGAAATTTATCAATATTGAATTGATATTTTAACATCAGAGAACAAGGTACAATACTCAATTAATCCATTCTACATGTATGTCATCTTTAAAATAAATGTATGCATATAGGCTTATTCAAAGTTGGAAAGAGAAAAGAGGCTCAGCAGGAGGAAATGATTATCCAATGTGACGGGAATGATTGTCCAAAGTAAAGGGAGGGATCCACACAGCTGCTGCAACACTATAGCCACAATGGAAAATCTGGGGCAGTCCCCTCAGCTTTGATTAATGAAAAGCAGCCTGAAAAATAGCAAAATAGCCATAGCTTCTGTTCTGAATTTGACATTTCTATGTGTTTTAGTTGCCTGAATGTAATTTACTTCAGTTGCTCAACTGCAGACTTCCCAGTTACGGTGCCTTGCTAGTAATCTCACCCCCCTTCTCTCACACCCTCTCCCCTCAGGCATTTGTGGAGGCGCAGAACCAGCTGACCATGCCTTTCCTGGAGAAATGTGCCGTTCGATCACAGTTCCACCGCCGCCTCACTGAACTCTACGACTACCCCAAATACAGCTGCCCCTACAAGAGAGGGAACAGGTGAGGATGTGTGGGATGGACGAGTGTTGCGCTTCCCAGCATGCTAGCGTGTCTGCAGGCTATAAGTGTTGGGTAATGTCATGGCTGTGCCTGTGGGTGGAAGGAGTGGAAGGAGCAGAGAGAGAATCAGTCCCATTTACAGTAAACTGAAGTGGCCCAGACCTGGCATGCGAGAGCCCGCTGCTGCTCGTGGGTGCCTGATTGCTCCATACAGGCAGGCAGAATTTGCACAATATTTGTTTTACGTGACCATACTTGGTATGGAGAGTGTTTATTCCGCCACCACCATAGTTTATCTTTAGGGAATGTTTCACTGCGAGAGTCCCTCTTACCATCACCATTTAACCAATTATTTCATCATGTTAGCATTGGGTTGTGACACGACCTAACAGTCGTATACACTGTACTTTACTGTACTGCCCCTCTTCAGGTATTTCTACTTCCACAACCAAGGCCTGCAGAACCAGGATGCGTTGTACGTGCAGGACTCTTTAGACGGTGCCGCTAGTGTGTTCTTTGACCCAAACGCCTTGTCCGAAGATGGAACCGTGGCCCTAAAAAGTGAGCTCTCTCTGTCTCTCTCTTTACATCTTACAGTACACCATTCCCTGAGTGAATGGAGCCAGTGACATCACATCATACATACTGTATCTGTGGTGTCACTGAACTACGGCTATTAATTCATTCATTCATTAATTAATTAATTAATTCATTTCATTTCATTCATTCATTCATTCATTCATTCATTCATTCAACCTTTATTTCATACTCTGAAATACAATTGAGGGGAAACCCTCTTTTTCAATGCATACATAGTAAGGCAAGGCAGTTCAGGCTACTAAACCAATGCATTATAAATTAATTAATAAAATGACAATACAAATCTTCCCATTGTATACATTTCGGCAATAGCATCGTAAAGAGATATTGATTAAATTGTTCCCTACTAGTATTGATGTTTTTGCATGTATAGAGCTAAAAAAAATAACTTAGCAACCCATTAATTGGAGATAAAAAATCTACATTTTAGAAATGAACAATTTCAGGCATCATTGAAAGGTTTCTTTAAAAAAAAAAAGTAAAATGTATGAAGTAGACCTTTCTAGGTGGTTAGCATTTGGATTTTGTAACATTATTGTGATATGTGATGACCTATGTCATGATATTAGCTTATTGCATATCTTTAAAATAAACTCACACAAACACACACACACACACACACATACACACACCATTTCTTTGTTTTGTTCTTCCTCTCTGCAGTGGGGCGTCTCTCTGAGGAGTGTGAGTACTTTGCGTATGGCCTGAGCACCAGTGGCTCTGATTGGGTGACGGTGCGCTTCCTCAAAGCGGACGACCTCAGCCCGCTGTCCGACGTGCTGGAGAGGGTCAAGTTCAGCTGCCTGGCCTGGACCCATGATGCAAAGGGTGTCTTTTACAACTGCTACCCTCCCCAAGATGGAAAGGCAGATGGTAGGCCTCACCGATAATTTTATATTTTGTATCGTCATTGTATGCATGCTGGTAGGAAGAGGGTGAAGAATGAGGTGCCACGTGTAAAGGTGTGTGTGTGTGTGTGTGTGTGTGTGTGTGTGTGTGTGTGTGTGAGAGAGAGAGAGAGAGAGAGAGAGAGAGAGAGAGAGAGAGAGAGAGAGTGTTCATGCATGGGTATCAGGTGGACACAATTATTGTATAGCACAATTACTGGGGGGGGTAACCTTAGCCTTAACAAGTGCAAAATCAATGTATGGATTTAACTTTGAGCAATAATCAGGAAATTACAGTATTAGAAGTCATGTCAGCAGATGATCTGACCCAATGAGATGGTATACTGTACATGGCAAAGAGGAGGGGCCCCAGCACTGATCCTTGGGGCACCCCTTTGACAAGGAGGTGTGGTGCAGATGTGCGCCCTATTTAAACACTTTGAAGGACTTTGCCTTGTGAGAGATAAAACCAGGAGTGTGTTTTACCTGTGATGCCCATATTTAAGAGATGCCCATATTTGCATTAAGCAGCATTTGACCGTGTCGGAGACCGGAATGTCTGGTGGTTGTGATGAAACATGCCTTCATGTGAAATGAAAACTATTAAAATTCCATGTTAACTGACTGGTGTCAAGATGGAACTTGTTTTTGCAATTCATTTCCTCAGCCACCTGCCTAATAACTAGTTGTCAAATGCTGCTTATAGGTCTAGCAGGATGAGTACATTTAAGACAACAGAGCCGTTTCAGTGGAGTGGCCACTTTTAAAACCAGATTAGTTAGAGTCAAGGTTGTTTTGTAAGAGGAATCATGTGACTTTCTTTGAATTGCCCTTTTAATGTCAAAGTCTTTGAAAGGAACAGGAGGAGAGGGAGCAGCCAATAGTTTTCCACTTGAGTGGGAAGGATTTTTTCACTGTAGAAAGCCCTCTTCACAGCAGTGAAGCAGGATGAGAAGGATGATCTTAGTAAATTGAGTATGTTCCAGTCTGAAGGACCTTTCGTTTTGTGCCATTTTCTGTCTGCAGCTCTAAGGTTGATGGTCAGCGACTGGAGGTTTAATCCAGGTTTCAGTTAGAACCAGTGATGGTGGGTGTGGTTAGTTAGGTGGTTAGGCAGCAATGAAGTCTGCTTTGTTCACAGCTGACTTACAGTTCCACAGTCCTACAGAAAGGGAAAGAGCCCATAAAAAAACCCCATTCAAAACAAACTTTTACCGACTACATTTCTGGTATTTGTCAACAACCCATTTACAGGCACAGAGACAACAACAAACCTCAACCAGAAGCTCTACTACCATGTGATAGGCACCAGTCAGTCTGAAGATATCCTGGTGGCAGAGTTTCTCGATCACCCAAAATGGCACAGTGGAGTAACGGTAAGACATAGGACCTATAGGCTATATCCATATCCATCTATAATACTATAGAACCAAGACAGTAGTTTATTATACTGATCTCTAAAGTACTGTAGGTCTATTGACTTTGACTGAGCCTTCCCAATATTCAGAAATAATAAATCAGTAAATCACGAATTTATTCAATCAAATATCGGAACTAGCGGATACCGGAATGTCTGGTTGTTGTGAGGAAATATGCCTTCATGTGAAATGAAAACTATTAAAATTCCATGTTAAGTGACTGGTGTCAAAATGCAACATGTTTTTGCAATTCATTTCCTTAGCCACCTGCCCAAATAACTACTTGAGGTAAAGGACCTGTTGTTCCACATTTTATGAAAGTGCTCAATCATGCTATTTCCTCATCTATTTATCGTACATCATATCATACAACAGCAGCCCAGTGTCTGTCTATGAATGACCCTTGTGTAACTCTTGATACAGACATTACAACAATTGACTGGTACAGTAAAACCGCAACTGTCTGGAATTAAAAAAAGCCCTTGATGATGTCCTTAAACAATGACTGTTTAAGGATGTTGCTTTGCCACAAAGGGAAAGAAAAACGTCACCATGTGGTAATCACCATGGATGCCTTTGGGTGTTCAGTGTAGACTTGCACGTACTCTAGCAAAGCTGAAGAAACATCTCTGTGGAGACCTGCTTGAAGAGGCATATCTCCACAGAGATGAGAGGCGGAAGTCTATCCTCATAAATTCAACTATACAAGACCCATCATGGTCAGTCTTCAAAATAAGGTCAAACAGGATTATGAACAAAACAAAACATTAGCAAAAAAACAAAACAAAAAAAACCCACCAAGTTCCCTGTCAAGTAGATTCTCAGTAAAACCATACAGATCCACTATGAGGTGTTGCGTCTGCGTCTTCCAAGACGCAGAGAAGAACTTGCGGTAGACTTCTCCAACGTATGAGTTAGTCACCACTTCTCATTTTTTTTAAAGCTGTGGCTGAGCCAATGTGCTGAGTGTTTTGCCAATAGCAGCTTCATTGTCTGTAGGTTCCACATTGTCTGCAGGCTTGCTCAAACACTGACTGATAATTGTGTTGCACAACTCCTGCCCACTTGTCAAACCAAATTTGTGTGCCCCAGCATTTCTATTTTACAAAACAGTTGCCACTTTCTTGGTAAGTTCTTGAAGAAGACATGACCTCCAAACCACACTCCCACCCCTCTTTAAAGTCCAACGTCGTAAAGGTCACTTTCGGAAAAGTTTCTCCTTATGTAAGTTACAGTACCTTTGATCTATTTGAACACTGTTATGAGGTCAAAGAGAAGTTGAATAAATGAAAAGGCAATCATGTTGTTCCTTCTCCACATGCACGTACGAGGATGGCCAAGGTTATCGATATGTGTCAATGTGATTAGTCTGTGATTCCTTGCACAAGGAATTGTGGGGAATCACGTGCCATCTATTATTTCAAAGGATGCGTTAGTATACCCTGTTTAGAGTACCCTGTTAAGTAAAGGTACTGTACATTACCATAGCCTGTGCTAAAGGATGCATTCATATCCCTTATACTAATGGGATATTCCACCTTTTTATGAAATTGGGTTATTCACTCTCTTACCTGGAGTTACATACAGTATGTGGGTAAAAGCATTTTTTGCTCATTTCCGAAATGGAAAGTAGCCAGATAGCAACTCTTTAGCTACTTTACTTTCCAGCGCCTAATTTAAGCTAAAGCTAAAGTTGGGGTTGCCAGAATAGGAACATGCATGCACTAAGACAAAAAATGGGAATTTTAGAATACATAAGTATACTTTGCACTAGACCCATGAGTACCGGTATAATTTGTGCTAAAGGACGGATCATCGCATTAAACATTGCATTAGTACTGTATATGAATCATGCATAAGCAAAATCTACATGTATACTAAAGACTGCAAAGTAGACTTTATATGGTAAATATAATAATGACCTACTGATTTTCACACAAAGCTGGTACATGCTAACAGCCATGTCTTTGTGACATCACCTTTTATACATTTCCTTAGGCATTACTGCCTGTCTAGTATACTATCTATTAATATCTTTCTGTGTTTGTCTCTTTGAAGGTCACTGATGATGGACGCTATGCTGTTATGTCTATCACTGAGGGCTGTGAGCCAGTCAACAGACTGTGGTATTGTGACCTGCAGGAATTACCCAATGGAATCAAGGGTTAGTATTGATCTGTTTCTCCTTGTCTACAATGCTTTTTGGTATGTGCACGAATTACACTTAATTACTACCACCTACAATGCCTTCAGACATCATTTAATGGAATATACCACCTTTTTATGAAATTGGGTTATTTGCTGTCTTACTTAGAGTGACATATGTGGGTAAAAGCATTTTGGTGTCAGTGCATGCGTTTTCCTAGCCTGGCGACACCAATTTTAGCTTGAGTTTAGCATAGGTGCTGGAATGTAATGTTGCCAAACAGTTGCTATCTGGCAACTTTACATTTCAGTACCCATGCTAAGCTAAAGCTAAAACATTGGGGAAATTGGGGTTGCCAGACTAGGAAAACACATGCATGAGACCAAAATGCTTTTACCCACATGTCACTCCAGGTAAGCGGGTGAATAACCCATTTTCATAAAATGGTGGACTATTTCTTTAATAATAAAAATATATGAACAATATTATTATATTTATCCTATGCTTTGCTGTAACATAAAATAATAATGCTGTGTTTACTGTAGTGTAACCTCAACTCATGTACTGTATGCAAATGTTTAACAGGGATGCTCCCTTGGGTGAAGTTGGTGGACAACTTTGACGCACAGTACTCATACGTCACCAACGAAGGCAGCGTTTTCACCTTCCGAACCAACCTGCAGGCCCCACGCTACCGGCTTATCAACATCGACCTGCAGAAGCCTGACCCGGCCCATTGGGGAACGCTCATCCCTGAGCACCCCAAAGACGTCCTTGGTGAGCCAAAAAAAAGAGGGAAAAAATTACAATGCTTCACACCGTGACCAGGGTTGGACTGGGAGCATAAAATGGCCCAGGCATTTTTGGCCATGGCGGCCCACCATGATTTTTTGGAATGATAATTTCATGGCAAGCTAAGCTAAGTAACACTGTAAGTTAAACCCAATGCATGAACTTTAGAGATTTAGTTCGACTAGCCCAATATCCTTCAAGAAAATTATGAATAAATCATGACAGCCCCGGTCAAAAAATGACCATCGGCCCACCAGGCGTTGCCCTGTAAGCCCTATGGCCAGTCTATGACCGTACAATGTCCTAACTGCAAGCGAGGCGACCAAATATTAGCATCAAAATCAGTTTCATTCCACTCTTTTCAGTTGGAATATCCTAACTGACACATTGTGAGACTTAAAGCCTGCCAAGGAAGAAGGACAGACACAGACCCAATACCCAGCTTGTTGAAACACACTTCTCACTCTCTGACCGTAACCGTGACGAGCATGTGATCATCATGGGCTAACAGCAGCGAACCTGACAATGCCAACAGCTCAGCCAGCTGATGTCAGTTAGTTACTATACTTACAGTGCCATGACAAGTGGCTCTCCTAACTGTAATAGCCAAGTCAAGTCATGTCATTTTATTTACATTACATTGCACAATTAATACAACAGTGTTGATCCAAAGTGCTCTATATAATTGCATGTTTTGAAGATTCCAGAATAGGTGAACACATAGTGGTACTCTCTATGACCTTGTACACTTCTTCGTATTCAAAAAAACCCCATCAGACCAGCTGTTCTTGCCAGCATTGAGTCATACAGCCCAGGCTTTTCCAGCAAGACAGACGCATGGCCCAACTGGCTTGATGTAACAACACTCTGGAGTTTTGTGGACCTGCTGGCTATGGCAGTATTTCTGTCAGCTCCACTGCTTTACCTGTGCCTCAACTTGTCACCCCCTCTTCACACACACTCACACACACACACACACACACACACACACACACACACACACACACACACACACACACACACACACACACACACCCTTCTATCTCTTTGATATTAAATCATAAGTCATGCAGAGTCTGCTTGCTGTGTTTACAACTTAACTAACTTGTCATTAATTTACAAACAGGCCACACAACATGCAATAAGATTTATAGCCGCATTAGACTGAATGAGCGTAAAAGAAAGTGAACACATCTTCTCGTTCTTGTCAGTGCTGCTTTTTGTCTTATTTTAAAGGTCAACAAAGAGTTGTTCTTGACACTTATTATATATAATTTTTGTCTTTATCTACTAATGATCTGAGGTGTGCCAGGGTAGGATAGGGGAGAATTATGACTCATGCTTTATCCTTACAACCTTATTATGAAGCCCATGGCCTTTTAGTTGTTATTATTACTTCAACTGTTTTGGTTCAGAATGGCTGGAAGTGGTAGTGACCCCAGTCACCTGTGCGCTATCCTGGAAATGATTGCTGCTTGTTGATTTCTGAGTAGAGAACTGACAAACCACATCATAGCGCGAGAGCTTCAGGGTGTGTGTGTGTGTGTGTATGTGGGGGGGTATGTATGAATCAAACAAAGAAAGAAAGAGACAGAGAGAGCGAGAGAGAGAGAGAAAGAGAGAGAGAGAGAGCACACATCAGATTAGCACATATCCTCCTGGTAATGGACATGTCTGCAGTATAAAACTTACCACCCTCACACAAACACACACACACACACACACACACACACACACACACACACACACACACACACACACACACACACACACACACACACACACACCCTTCTCACTCATACCCAGAGAGAAAAGTCTATAGATTGATAATCCATAATACAAAGACGCCATTGAAGTCTTTGAGCTGAGCTTGTGTTTACAACTGTGCTGGAAAGTTGTTGTAATGACAGCGTGTTTTGCTGATTTTGATGCTGATGTTTGCATGCATAAGTATCTTTACTGAAGATTGCAATAATTATGATTTTCATAATATAAACTTATACATATTAAAGGGCAAAAATTATAAAAGGAAATAAAAACTTCAGGAACAGTCAGACATTGAATATTTTCAATGATAAAAATCAGTTTGCTCTCATTAACAATTCATTTCAAATTATAAACTACTATTTATGAATTACACAATAATCTTGAAACAATGAATCACGGGCAAAATTTGGCAAAGTTTGTGCCAAAATGGTGATGTAACTTCTATGCGGTGCTCTGCGGAATCTTCCACAGTTCCAAGGAACCCAATCCCATGCAGCACACGTTGTCCTAGACGCGCGTTTAACAATGCTATGATATGTCTTGTTATTTTCAGTGGAAATCTACTGACTATCTGACACTATTAGGTTAGGAGTCGGGAATGGCTTTTTTGTTGTTTTTTTAAGCCCACCTTAAGATACAAGACCAGTGAGTAGCCAAACAACAGTACAAACATTTGCTTAAATGGACCTTCTTTGGAATTTATAAAGCAAATAATAAACATTTGCAAATAATAAGCAATTTACTGTTTCACAAATACTCAAACATGAGAATTTAGATACTGGTAACTGTTAATGACATTTGCATTTATATCATATTAGTAATGGTGTTGTGCAAGTGCACATGAAACATATTTTAAATAAAAATGTGTGTGCTAGCATAAGTATTTGAATGTTGGGTATGGTGCTTAAATATTTGACATTATCTGTTTGTGTGTTTTTTTTTTTTAAGTTTTGTTTTGTTTTGTTTAAGTCACTCATGCTAGTTTGCCTTTTTGCATTCCCAGGTTTTGTGGCCTGTGTGAACCAGCGCCATCTGCTGGTGAACTATGTGCACGATGTGAAGGACGTGCTGCAGCTGAGAGAACTGTCCTCAGGCAAACTGATCCGAGACCTGCCCCTCGATGTGGGGACAGTGGTGGGCATCAGCTGCAAGAAGAAGCACCCTGACTTCTTCTACAAGTTCACCTCCTTCACTACGCCAGGTATGCTCACTTTTATTGCATCAGAAAGGGTTCTCAAAGTTTTGATAGGTGAGGGCGAATTTAGGAACCCAACATTGAACTGAGGGAAGGAGAAAAAGGGGGAAAAAATCCCATCTGTAATAATTTTAATCTTTATTGATCAGGTTGCATCTCTACAGTTTACATTTATGCAATAATTAAATGCCTATAGTTGCTACAAGACACCACTAGACGGAGACTCATTCTTTCAAAGCAGAGTACATTTTTACAAATATTATCAGATGTTACCGTGGCCGTCCAAAAATGTTTCCGCAAGCCTCCATAGGCCCTCAGGCTGCATTTGAGAACCTATGGTCTACTATCTCAAAAATGAGAGCAGACGGAGAATGTCCAGGCAGTAAATATCCTGATAAAGGTGTGGTAAGGTCTTAAGATTGCGACTTGCATTAATTCCCATGGATAGGAAAATGACTGGTAGTTTATATTAGTGTTTATTATTTTAGTATTTGGGCATTTTTTCAATCTTTGTTCTGCTGAACGTGACACTGTCAGGAAGTCAGACAAGAAGCCAGGACAGGAAGCCAGGATGTGGGCCCAGAAAATAAACCCTTTGAAGAATCAATTCCATTCAGTTATGTTTGTACAATGGCAACTACAATACAATTGCCTCATTTACAGTTAGAGGAGCACTCTTACACAAGTAAAAGGCACATCAACTTCATTCTACTGTAGTTGTACATTTTAGGAAGAAACATTGGGCAGATCTGCAACATATCTAAGAAGAAGAAGAAGAAGAAGAAGAAGAAGAAGAAGAAGAAGAAGAAGAAGAAGACTTTTTCCAGCATTGACTGTCCTCACTGTCTCTACCCTGTGACTCAGACCCCGACCTTGTGCATGTTTCCCTCACGTGTTCTCTTCACGTTTGCTTCAAGAGCTTACAGCATGTGGTGTCTTTCTCGAGAAAAACACAACTCATTCGCAAATGTAACCGGACACAGGGCTCAACATGTTCCGAGTGAGTGAGTGAGAGGCACTGGTCTGAGTCATAAGTATTTTAAAGTGTGTATAATGGCCTGGAGTTGCATAAGAGGACTGGTTAATATCGCTGCTCCGGTACTTGTTTTGAATGGTGTAATTACTGAAGGTGTCTGCAGGATGATGGATGATGAAATTGGCTCTTTCCCAGAACATGTTCGAGATTCAACAACAGATAAAGGAAATCACCTTGAAGAGGAAAATGACGATTGACTTTAATCAAAGGGCAAGAAGATCCGACAGAACTATTCTGACAGCAACAGGGAATCTTGTTGATAAAAAAAGTCAATATCAGTAACACCCAAAACACTGCCAAGAGCTTACTGCAATTCTAACAGAGTGTTTTGGCAATGTACAACAGCTAACAGTCTTGAAATGAATGGTGCATTTACATTCACACACACACACACACACACACACACACACACACACACACACACACACACACACACACACACACACACACACACACACCTTCCATTTCCATTTCTAGATGTCAATACTGATATGCCTTCATATGACAGATTTCTTCAATAAATTAACACACATGGCAAGTTATGAATGAGAATATGGCAGACTTGCAATATCTGGCTGTTGGTGAGTCAGCATGAGCTCAGCCCTCACCTGTCTGGCCTCTCTCCCCTCTCCTCTCCTCCCCCCTCCCCTTTCCTCTCCCCTCCCCTCCCCTCCCCTCTCCTCTCCCCACTCGACTCCACCCCCCTCCCCTACGCTCCCCTCCTTTCCCCTCCTCTCTATTCTCCTCTCCTCCCCCCCCACTCCACTCCCCTCTGCTCCTCCGCTCCCCTCTGCTCTCACCCCCCCTCTCCACTTCACTCCACTCCCCTCTCCTCTCGCTCCTCCTCTCAACTCCTCTCCACCATCCCTCTCCTCTCCCCACCCCACTCGACACCACTCTCCTCTCCTCTCCCCCCTCATCTTCTCTCCTCTCCCCTCCCCAGGGATCATCTACCACTGTGACCTGAGCCAGGCCTCCCCAGAGCCACGTGTCTTCAGACAGGTGGAGGTGAAGGGCATTCAGCAGGAGGACTACCAGACTTCACAGGTGAGATCTGGCCCTACAAACACCAACAGCAACATTAGGGCACAAGCACACGAACTACAAACAGGAAATAACCACCGGGATCATTTTAATACAATGAATAAACTGTTGATATGAATATAAAGATTTCAAACTAAATGTTTTATTGTAGTGCTGCCAACATGGCAATCATTGCACTTCCATTACCACTTGCACTAACTTCTGGTAATGACAGCTTAAAGATGAATTATGAGTTCCTGCATGGTTTCAGCATTATTTCACTTGGCACTCTCCCTTTAATTCATGAAATCATGCTGAAACCATGCAGGTACACTGGAACTCAGGCAAGCATTTTCTACAATGTGTACCATCCTGTTTGCACACATAATGGTTTGAATACCATTGAATATGAATATTAAAAGCCACACCTTTTCCATGTAATTCTATGAAATGGTCTGGCAGATTCTCCAATTTCCTAATTCTCCGCCCATTTTAACCTCATGCAGCTACAGTACACTAGTGGTGCCAAAATTATGTCAAATTAATTTTATTTATGTTCTCACTACTTGCAGTATCAGATGCAATTATTTGATAATGACAAGGTGATTTATTTTAGATTATGTAGAAAAATGAAGGCGCTGTGTTATGCCACTTACATTAGTACTGAAACTTGAATGAACATATCACAGTACATAACAACAGCTGGCCATAGTGTGAGCACAGTTTTCAACCTAAATTCACACTATCAACTTATTATTCAACTTTCAAAATATGATATGTTTTTTATTAACTGTCACAATGCTGGTTTTAGCACAGTGTTGCGCCTCGTGCCGTTAGACATCCGTGCTAAAACCAGCATTTACACCGGACTCGAGGGGTTTATTGTACTTCTAAAACTGTTACCACGTTAACCGGCTATGGTTTCATTAACGGAAAACACAACCACGAGAAATGTAGCAAGTTATTCATTGACACCAATTCCTCCGCTAAAAAAAATATTTCCCCTAACTGAATGGTTGCCAAGTAACGCACAAGTGCTGCTCTGTTCATTTTCTTATGGCGCAGCAGTTTAGAACGAAATGCGGTTGGAGCCGTGCTAAATGCTTAATTTACAATGCCATCGAACACGTTTTCAACCAATCACAATCAAGGACTGGAACTATCAGTTTTAGAATGCAATGCAGACCAAATAGCAAACTGGCAGCCAACACTAACTAATGAGGGCATGAAAGTTTTGTTTTCATACACCGGCCTCTGTTAGCACTAGCTGCAAGGTTGCATTCAGTCCACATTGTACCTATGCTAGCTGATTCCTACTGATCGCACTTGGTAGCCTCAGAGAACAGGGTTATTAATTAAATGACTGAAGATTTTTCCTTTAAAGGAAAAATCCGGTGTGAATCAACACGTAGTCCTACTGTTTTATAGTGCCAAGCGCTATTGATAGCCACCTCAATCACTGGATTTCATGCAAGGCAGACTGAGATAGCGAAACGGCAGATAACGTTAACAGAATGGGGCATTTTTTAAAAAAAAGCAAATCGATTAGATTTCGTTTTTGACATGCCTCATTCAGTTAGTGTTAGCTGCTGTTTTACAAACTCGGTCTACGATGCACAAAATTCGATCATTGAGGTGGCTTTCAGTAGCGCTTAGCAGTATAAAACAGCAGGGCTACGTGTTGATTCACTCCGGATTATACCTTTAAAGTGAGGAGAATGAGACATCATATAGAGTGCTGAAGTGACATTTCAACTTTACAGGAGAGCCAAAACAAGAATGACTAGTTTGCTCTTATGCTACCGTACGCTCTGTATGTCACCTATTTGTCCTATTTAAAGCACGTTTTAACACAGATGGATGGCTGGAATAGCTGATGAAGGGAGTACTTAATGAATGATCATATATTTTTTAGTCAAAAAGCAGTTACGCTCTTCTGGCTTTAAATGGTGTGTGTTCACAGTTAAAACTTTTGATTTTTGTTTTTCCTCTATAATTTTCTCATTGGTAATAGCTCATCAAGAGCTTTTAGATGTTATATATAACTGTTTTTTTTTGTTTTTTCA
This sequence comes from Sardinella longiceps, assembly GCA_027497455.2. Classification (NCBI taxonomy): domain Eukaryota; kingdom Metazoa; phylum Chordata; class Actinopteri; order Clupeiformes; family Clupeidae; genus Sardinella; species Sardinella longiceps. The sequence continues at coordinate 12,674,238 of JAODXP020000029.1, forward strand.
AATTGTCACTTACACCCCTAATGTTCTCAGCCCTCAGTATGGTGTGCTTGGTTAGAGTGGCTTGTACAGTCACGCACATTATGTGTCTTCACTCTCACACATAATAGATAAACATTTGTGGTTGTGGTTTATTACATGCAATAGGTGTTGCAGCTG
>JAODXP020000029.1:12676893-12681893 GCA_027497455.2 Sardinella longiceps
AAAAAGCGAAGCTGCAGCTGCAGCGTCAACAAAAGTAAACACCATCTAATCGTTCATTTAAGATTAATGCTAACATGATAGCTGCCAACATTCTGACTACCGGTGACTACCGCGACCAATGTAATCACAGATGTCCAATTCGTAGAGTTTTATGTGCAAGCAGCGATTGGTTATTAAATTGCAGATTAAACTGTGAACCTTGTGGTTAAATGGAGGGTGGATCCATCACAGTAGTACAAAACCAATTGTCTGTTCATGCTGTATGTTGTGCTCTTCCTCTCACTGAGTAGAAAACCAATTGATATGGACTAGGCTGTAGGTCTCTCGTTGACTGTGTGCATGTGTGTGTGTATGTGTGTGTGTGTGTGTCTTTGTCTATGTAGTTTTTGGATGATAAAATAAGAACAAGGAGAGTGAGATAGAGTGAGTGAGTGAGTGTGTGTGTGTGTGTGTGTGTGTGTTTGTGTGTGTGTGGTGTACTATGGCTGGGTAATATGTACACAGATGTGTTATAATAAGTGTTATAATGTGTTTGTGTGTGTCCTTTCACAGGGGCCTGTGTGAACCAGCGTCCGGAGCTGTTTGGCTGTGCTGTGGCTGAGGTCGGGGTCATGGACATGCTCAAGTTCCACAAGTTCACCATCGGCCATGCATGGACCACTGACTACGGCTGTGCAGACAAACCTGAGGAGTTCCAGTGGCTCATCAAGTACTCTTGCCTATTTCTTTCTCTCTCTCTCTCTCTCTCTCACACACACACACACACACACACACACACACACACACACACACACACACACACACACACACACAAATAAACAAACGCACACACACAAACACTGACTACACAACACACACACACACACACACGAGAGAGACACACACACACACACACACACACACACACACACACACACACACTCACACCGGACAGACAACACACACACACACACACACACACACACACACACAGGAAAACAAAAACAATTATTTGCTCGGGTACACCAAAACACAAACAATCCATTAGCCTGGAGTGTATGTCTTTATTGTGGCTGGTGTGTTGTGGGCCCTTTGATTCTCTGATCTTCAAATGTCAGTTCAGCACCTCATCATTCTCCTCAATTACACGCTCTCCTCACATCAAAGACACACACTTCACAAACACCTCACCTCACCTCACCTCACCTCACCTCCAGTCCTCTCACACTCACGGGAACAAACAGGAGACGTTTTCTGTCCATCATCACGTTAATCATTGTCATCATACGATTTCTTTAAAGTTTATTTAACCCTCATATTCTTATTGCTGAGGTTCTCCAGAATATACCCGTATGTTTTAATTTGCATCAATAACTTTTTAAAGACTGTAGGCTCACACACACTATTACTCAAGCAAATATTTATTTAACAATGTTGACTGCAACCGCGATCACTGCTTTTCTCCAACACACCCGTTTTTTTTTTTTTTTCCTAAGAAGTGTGCAGAAAATTGTTTTTGCATGAATCACTTTAAATTGACCACAGATCCATGCAGGGGCAATTCCTTGAATAGTGGCAATACCGGTATTTCGGTTTGCGCATGAGTCATGTACACTGATTGAGATCAGTCAATTTGGCTGTATTCAAGTATCTGGCACAAACTGAATATACCTTAGCGAATATTCTGAAAGGACAAGTTACCATATTTGGTCATTTCCCCACACATCCAAAAATGTCCTCTCGTGCGACCCTATGAGGTGGTAGAAACAAATGGATTCGTCTCAGCTAATCACTAGAGGTCAGACTATGTCACAGGTAGGATCATAATGGCATATGATGAATAACCTGTCAACTTAAGTGTCGTTCTAAATTTGGAAAAAGTCGTAAAAGTGGCCCGTCCTATACTAATCCATCACTTTTGGTCATAACATCAAAACTGGTAAATTGATGAAATTCACATATTACATGGTTGACTAGTTATACTAAAGTTTGATGTAGAAGTTGTTCAGTGACAGCTTCTAGAATTCAGGAAGGGTTAGGCCTGAAAAATGAAGGAACCATATTTGATCATACATTTTAAATGGAACAAGGGTAATAATGCTCTGAATGATGCCACTTGATTATATAATCCTGTACTGTGATGAAATTTTGACTTTTAATTCTATTTAAGTCAATTACACAGCGATTAGAGAGCAAAATGTGTGGTTTTGGTCATTTCTTCACCTCTTAATCAGCCAATATTCAGACTGGAAGACATATTTTAGTATTCATCTATACAATAATAAAAAAAAGCATCGGCGCCAGAATTTGCCATTATATTTCATTTATTTTGCATGCACTTGCAATCAGGTGTAGTATGCAGTATGAGCACAAAATGCTCCTGAAAACATATTTCCTTAAATTTATGTTTTTTTTTTTTTTTTAACTGTAATATGGTATATGTATATGGTAACTTGGACCTTAATTTCCTCCATGAAAATATATTTTTTTGACAAAAATCAAAACATGAAAAAAAGTCTTAAAATAACTCCACTAGTAACAACACTCTAGGGTTCAATGGTCCAAGGATTGCAATGAGTGCCCTATAAAGGGTTAAAACTGGAATAGTCCCTGCATGTGAGTGTGATCATTGTCTAAACAAGTGTCGACACAAAGTTTCTCAAAGTGTCGGACAGGCCCCGGACTTAGAGGTGTGAATGTTGAGTGGATGTGTTAAAGCAGCGCTTACATCACTGACATCCTGGGTCCCGAGGTCCTGAGGCTGATGTTGCAAGTCTGTGTCGCTTCAGATAGAAGGTCACTGCTAAATATCGTTTGACTTCAAACTTGAACATCTGTGGTTAGCTGAACTTTTCAATCTTTGTCCCGTGTGCATCTTCAACCTCGACAACCAATTAAGCTTGGGAAGCGGGCGTGTGTTCTACCAATAATCGTTGGAATCCGGTGCCATGTTTAGGTTTCTTGCCATCAACGACGTAGAAGGGAAAGGGCTTGTGACAACTAGCTTATTTTCCGATGTCAATTTCCTACAGTACGTGAGGCTAATAATGAAGTACCGTTTTTATGTGTCCTCAGGAAAATGGCGAGTGTGCAAGTGTGAATTGAAACATGGCGATCCAAAAAAAATTTAACGTCCGCCCATTCCCGACATCCCAACATTCCCGAACTCAATATCCTTCTTCCACCTCTTTTATCAATTTTGTAGCCACTATTCCAGCACTACAGGACTTTTATGTTTCACTCAGGGGACAAATTAGACTGGTCCTGCCCATACTTCATGTCGCTGCATGAAATTTTGCGATCAAGTCAGTATGGCCAAGGAGACAAGCTTACGAAGACTCTGTCCATCTCTCTCCCATAATTCAATTCAAGAATTTATTGTCATTGTCAGAAAAGGCAACGGAATTGTGTTAGGGGTACAATACTTAGTAGCAGCAGATTTCCAAGTAAAGTGCACAAGAGGTAAAAGTGACATCAGTGCTTGACCCCCCCAGCCCCCCCTCCATCCCACTTAAAGTGCAACAAAGATTTTAAAGTGCCATAGTGCTTGGATCCCCCCATCCACCCACAAGCACACACACACATGCACACACACATGCACACACACACACACACACACACACACACACACACACACACACACACGCACAGTGGCCCTAATAAATAAGGCAGTAATGCAGTGATTTAAACAGTTCAGTTTCTCAACAGTCCTGTAGGTTCAGCAGTCTTATGGCCTGGTGATATAGGCTGTTGGCCAGTCTTTTAGTTCGGCATTGAAGGGACCTGTACCTTCTCCCTGAGGGTAGTTGTTGGAACAGGTGAAAGGCAGGATGGTGGCTGTCACGCAGGATGTTCTGCACTCTCCGTAGACAGCGCGTCTAACATTGCTAGAAGGTTGATAACATTTGATCTGCCCAGAATTCCAGGGCAATAATAGCTTTGCCAGACCACAGTTAATTTCTAGGGGCAAATACCTTTGTTAAATCTTGTGTCTCCCTTAGGTACTCACCGCTGCACAACCTGCCCCCTGCCCCGCGGGACGGCCCCCCGTACCCAGCAATGCTAATGCTGACGGCGGACCATGACGACCGCGTGGTTCCCCTGCACACCCTCAAGTACGTGGCAGCGCTCCAGCATGGCGTGGGCCGAAGCCCCAGCCAGAAGCAGCCGCTGATGGTGCGTGTGGACACCCGAAGCGGACACGGCGCCGGCAAGCCCACAACCAAAGCCATCCAAGAGGACGCCGACATCTATGCTTTCATTGCCCAGGTGCTGAGTATCAGCTGGAAGGACTGAGTGAGAGAGAGAGAGACAGACAGAGAGAGAGAGAAAAATTGCACTCAAGGAATATATAAAAGCACAAATCATTAAAATCCAAACATAACAGAGAATACATTACTTACAATAACATTTTACACGTCTCTATATATTTCTTTCCTCCTGTATAAGTAATTCAGTTTACAGATATCATGACATACAGAATCAAAAAACATCGATATCACTGCCATTACTGCTACTTACTGTAATAAACATTTTTATTCTATGTCTGACTATGCTCTAAAATTCACTGCATCTGTAATACGTCTGCTCAACACTAGGTGGCAACAGCAGACAACTTTTTAGGCCCATCGCCATCACGCACACAAAATGACCACCACTGCCAAAACCACAGTGCTGGAAGAAATGTTTATTGATCTGGCCAAATGTCACAGTATTTCAGTACACCAGGCCCTGTTTGTTTTGTCTGATTACCGTAGGAAAGCCATGCCCAAAGGACAGTAATTATAAAATCCATCAAATTTATGTTATGGTGGAAGAACGAGGGGAGGGGGGTTTAGAAAAATAAAAATGAGATTCATAAATCCATTAAAGGAGCACATTATTAGGGTATGATGTATACATGCAATATTTACCCAACCCATAGCCATGGTGAGAGGAAAATCATTTTTGAAAATGTCGGAATGTCATAACGTGATTAAATGACTTCAGATTTAGTATGTTCCGCAATTAACATAAAAGCA
>JAODXP020000029.1:12686893-12696893 GCA_027497455.2 Sardinella longiceps
AAAAAAAACTAATTGCAGCAAGTATGGCTGCTTTGAGTGTGTGTGTGTGTGTGTGTGTGTGTGTGTGTGTGTGTGTGTGTGTGTGTGTGTGTGTGTGTATATGTGTTTGTGTGGGCAAATCTTAAGTTTCTGAAATGCAAAATGTAAGGTCAGCACATTAAATCATCAATATAAGCACTAGTACTACCAAAGAAATGAAAAAGTTAGACAAATTGACAAAGTGCAGAAAACAAAAAAACTCATCAACCTCAGCAATAATCAAAAAGTGCTCGGGTTGCCATGGAGATCTATGTGCCCAAAGCAGGGGTATGACCAAACGCTTCATTTTTTTAAATATATATTTTTTTCTTTTTTTTTTAAACCAAATTTCTAAATAATCTCCAACAAAGCATCATTCCCATCAATTTTAATTACAAGGGGGGAAAAATGAAAACAGCAAAGAGAGGAACGACCAAACAAACAAACAAACAAACAACATTGTTTTGTAAACAAATAAATAAATATTTGAGTAAATATGATATATATGCTCACTTTTGGGACGCAGCCCTTCCCTTGTTTACAGTGCAATATCCCCAGAAGCAGGTGGGGAGGGAGGGAGGGAGGGGGAAGAGACTAAAGTCCACTAGATCTCTCCACCTTGGGCACAAAGAGTGTCCACTTGGCATGAGAGAAACATGGATGAAGGGAAGAAGTTCTATCAGTCAACCGAAGAAAGATAATTTACAGAAAAGGAAACAAAAAAAAAATATCGGAAAAAGGAAAAAGCTCTCGGTGTATTACAAAAAAAAAGGTGACAAACTTTTTGAGGATAGGTTAATGGACAAGAACACGGAGATCCCCTTTTGGATAATATATTATTCCAAAGTCACTATACTGTTCAGACATTTTGTATCTCTAAATACTTGTGTCTTATTCACCTGAAAGGTGCAGCATTGTAAAAGCCCAACCTCTTGAGTCTTGAGTGATTGATTGACTGATTGATGGAATAGTTTGTCTACCCTTAAGAGTCAACCATCACAAGAGGTCAGGGTGCGTGAAAGAGGTGGGGGTGTTTTTGGCACCTGTTTGCAGATCCGTGAAGAAGTGAGACCACTTCAGCTCTCAAGCCCATTGAGTTTTGCTGCCTTCTCCAGCTCAGTCTGTGGGTGGGTGGGTGCTGCTTAACAGTCTATTTATTCCTCCAATTGGAGTCCAGTCTAATAAAGCAGAGGGAGCTGGTCAACCAATCAGAGTTCAGTTTCATAAAGCAGAGGGAGCTGGTCAACCAATCAGCTTGTCATCTTCCCTTCTCAGCAGGCAGAGAACAGGAGTTCAGGTCAGGTTCGGTGCCGTGAGGTCATGAGCCCTCTGACCAATCAGAGAAGCAGGGAGCACATGGGTCACATGATGGACAAGTAGGAGAAGTGTACAACCCATGATGGAGGGAGAGAAAAGGAAAGTGGAGGTCAAAAAAGAAAGAGGGAAAAGAGAGGGACTGAAAGAGAAGAATGCTCGCCGTACAGCAGTCCCTCTGCTGGTCCATCACTTCCGTCGCCCACCCCCACTCCACTCCCACTTCACCCCGCTCACCATCCACTCTCTCTGGGGACGGTGGCTTTGGGCGTATGGGGGGGGGTGGGACTTCACCCTCCGGCTCCTGGGGTGGAGTGGGAGGGCAGCCAGACACATCTGCCATTTCTTTCCTCAGGGCTGTTCTCCAGTCAGTCACACATCTCGACATCCTGTCCAGGCCCATCAGTGTGTGTCTCAGAGTGTGTGGTGCAGGAGTTTAAGGTGTTCAATAATGGCAGTCTGTTATCTAGAGGTGTGCTCGCGAAACGGGTGTGGGTATACATATTTTTATATACGTGTGTGTGTAGAGGGCAGGTGAGGGGTGGGGGTGGGGTTGTTAGGGTTAGACCTGCACACCACGGCCGTGCATCTGAATGACCTGGGCCCTCAGGGACTGGATGGCGGACAGGATCTGTTTCTGGTGCTCCAGGGAGGTGATGCCCAGACTCAACACATCCCTGTGGACACGGAGAGACAGGAGGAGGAGGAGGAGGAGAATAAGAGCAGAAAATGTGTTAATTAGGACACAAGCACAAAACTGTATGCAGGTCACAATAAATCTTTGTCATACACGCAAAAGTATACACAGACAGTAGTGGTGGGAGAGAGAAAGAGGGATAGAGAGAGAGAGACGGAGAGAAAGAGAGACTCTTACAGTCCTGTCTTGTGTTAATGCAAACCCATACATGCACTAATACAGTATGTAGCTTTGTCTTGTATGTCTATATTGTATAGTTAAAAATAAAATGTACACCACTATTGGATTAATGGGGAAACAGCCTTTTGTCAGTGTAATGTATATTGCGTATATAGCTGAAATGGCATATAGACTTTTTCTTGAACTTACTGGACGGTCATGCGGGCCACTGACTCCAGGTAGCAGTACCCAGCGGCGGTGAAGTTGTCCTTGTAGCGGCCCATGTCCACAGCCTCTAGCCACTCCCCCACCGAACTGAACGAGGGGAAGGAGGGCAGCGTGCAACTCCTGTCCGCTAGCGTGCAGTTTCTCTCCGCTAGCGTGCAGTTCCTCTCTGCTAGCGTACAGCTCCTCTCCGCCAGAGAGATGGACGAACTCAGGGTCCTGATAGAAACACAGTCAAAAAAAAAAAAGTCAATGCATTTATTTTCATATGCACAGGAACAAAAAAAAAATAAAAAAATGTTTTCAAGCATAATGAAACTCTGACTTTAATACATGTGGCGTTCATTACAAATGACCAAAGTTCAGACCAACTTGACACAAGGTTATTTACCCCATGGCGACAAGTCAAATACCCCCTTGTGAGGTTGATGACATTGACAAAGCCCTTGTGTAGTTTGAATGTGTTTTCTGTTCACAGCTGAACTGTAAACTGTGGAGATGAATGGCACCATGCTCCCAACTCACCCACTGCCTTCCGTTGGGTAAATAGCCTGGTGTCAAGTTAGCCATGGGGTAAATAACCTAGTGTCAACTTGTCAAATGTACACCACTGCAAGTATGACAGATAGTGGGTAAAAACCCGCCCTATTGGGGTCCATTACTACAAATACCGTATTCTACTATGAGTTGGCCAGAAAAGTTCTTGCTCCATAAGAATAGAACATACCAAATCAGTTTGGATTTTTTTGACAGATTTGTTTGTGTTGAAAGACATGAAAAACTTATAAGTGAAAGTGAAAGCAAGTGTAGACTGCATACAGGCCTACTGTATACTGCAAGTGCATCATCATAAGCCTTCATCTCTGTATGGTGTAGCCCTGAAAAACAGCTTGTCCCAAAGCAGACTGTCAGTTCTACTAATAAGCCCTTCCCTCCCTCCAGTGCTTGTTTTCCCTCATACAGCTGTGAGGAGTCACAACTGTCTGCACTGGCTCCGGTACAGCTGTGGTGTGCTGCTGTACTGCGGCGGACGGGCGTGCGTGGAGGCCTACCTGCGTGCCAGCGTGGAGGAGCCGATGGCGTCGGGCGCGCGGATGCTCTTGCTGAGGGCGCTGTGGATCTGGCTGAAGCTGGGCCGCTCGCTGCGCTCCTTCTGCCAGCAGTCCAACATCAGCTGGTGCAGCGGCGCCGGGCAGTTCACCGGAGCCGGCAGCCGGAAGCCGTCCTCGATGGCTTTGATCACCTGAACACCAAGAGATCGGCAGGTGGGGTGGTTGAGATCATCAAGCAACAGATAAAGATCTTCACAAATGGAGACAAAATGCTGAAGACTGAGTTTTTCAAAGACCCACATTTCCTTATCTTTTCTTTCCTTTCAATGCTGTGTATACTTCATACATTCATTAAAACAAATGAGACAATACTCTAATTTGTACTGGAGTCGTTTCCTAGTCGTACAGTAATCATGTAACCAGACTCCCATTGAGAGCTCTCTCAAGTGCTCTTCTCAAGGACATAACACAATTACGTGGGGAAACTTCATTTGGCATAATTACACACACTTTACTACAGCACATACCATAATATTCATACAAGAGTATCAAGGGTGTTTGTAGTAGTGAACACGACCGTTAACATGGCCGAATGGAAACCCCTCTCCTTTAGAAGATTTATTGCTGCTTTCCCCGTTTTCTCTTTCTTCCTAAAGGCCAAACAGTGCTGTTTGTGGACTATCTCTCGACAGAAATTCAATTCACCAGCAGCTATCTCTGTAACAAAAGCAGTGTCTTTATCTTTTTGCTTGTACACAAGGAACAGAGAGCGGCAACAGTAGAAGTGTTACAATGGAAAGGCCCCTCAGAGAAAACTGAAATAACAACTTTAAGAGAGACTCGCGCGCTCGCACGGGGAGGCTCCCAGTATTTATGAGATCATCTGCTTAGCATGTGCTTTTTCTCTCAAAGGAGATTTGTGGAATTGTGTCTTTTTTTTTTATTCCCCGCAGAAATGTGTATGAGCGAGCGAGCACTAATCCTAATACGAGGGAAATCTCAGACACATTAAAAACGACAAAACACACAAACAAGCTGCATTTACTTGTTTGTGTCTCTTTGTCTCAAACACACACACACACACACACACACACACACACACACACACACACACACACAGTGAACAGTGAAGACCCGAACCTCTAAATCAGATAATATCTGATTCCATTAGAGAGAGATGCAGATAAGGCGGCAGTGTGAGGCCACAGATAGACAGAGAGTGTAAACAAAAACGTTTCACGCTTGAAAAATGCCACCCCGCCCGAGGCATTTAGCAACGCTGACCTTTGACAAAGGCGGCTATGATTTTTATACGATAAAACAAGACATGGGAAAACTAGCAGACAGCTAGCGAGTGCGTATGTGAATCTTAACAGCTCTGTCTAGCCAAGTGTCTATACGCGTGATTTAAATTATAATCGTAGGGTTTCCTTTGTAGTGCCTGATTCATTACAATCAAAGGGCCACATTTAATTATTGTCATCGCTGTGTACTACTTTGGCCTAAATGTAGATGGCAGAGGAGGCACAGATAAATACTCTCCTTAACTGGGATAGAAAAAAAAAGGAGGTGGCAACCATATGCTGCTCATCTCATCTCCCCTCAGTTAATCCTCACTTTTAGACACTTTTATCGACACTTAGGGGACAAGACTGGCATGATCTGTTGCTGATCGCCTTTTCGAAAATATACATTTCGGGAGATTTAGCCTTCTTTTTTTTCTCTCTCCCCCTCTGAAGCTATTATGAGCGTATTAGTTGGCTTGGCTTTTTAGTTGAATAACAGGGTGTTTGTGCATGTGTGTAGACCCAAGGGATGGGAAGGGTGGGTGTGGTGTTGATACAGTAGCACTTGGCTTTGAAAAAAAAATAAAAAAATAAAATGGCTAAAAATAAATCCCTTTTCTGGACTTTGGGGAATAATCCCATTTATGGGACAATCTTTGTGGCTGGCACACACGCGTGCACACGCACACACACACACACACACACAGCCAGCGATGGCCTGTTTGGGATACATATGGTGGCCATCCTTCAGCCTGCCCGGCATTCTGCGGCCTGGGTCTTCTCTCCTTTTAGACGAGGGTGGCGCAGACTGGGATCAGGACGCACACAGAGCACAGAAAACGCTAATTGGTCACACAAGCTGAAGGCAGACGCTTCAAAGCCATCTCACACACTGCCTCTAAAACATCTCAAAGACGACGACAAAGAATAAGAAGTCTGACTCAACTTGGCTTCAAATACTAGAAAAGTAAAGTACAGGAACAGAGAGAGAGAGAGAGAGAGAGAGAGAGAGAGAGAGAGAGAGAGAGAGAGAGAGAGAGAGAGAGAGGAGACTGACAGAAGATGGACAGAGATGAAGAGAGAGGGCATGAGAGCGAGTGTACCACAGAGACAGGAGTGACAGAGAGAGCTAAAGGGACAGACAGAGACAGTCAGAACAAAGGGGGAGACAGAGAGAGAGAGAGAGAGAGAGAGAGAGAGAGAGAGAGAGAGAGAGAAAGAGACAGACAGAGAGAAGGAGAGACTGACAAATAGGGAATTGCAGAGCGAAAGAGCAATAAGGCTCACTCCAAAGGACATGACCCCACACAAAAGCATGCATGGCACACACACACACATACACACACACAATCTAGCAGAAGTACACACACACACAGAGAGGCAGACAGACACACACATACACAGACGTAGCAGACATATACACACACAGACGCAGACAGACACACACAGACAGAGATACACACACACACACACACACACACACACACACACACACACACACACACACACAGAGACAGATAGACACTCAGTAGAACTTGAGTCTATTCAATATTTCTTCATTCTGTCTATCAACTATCAACAAATCTCTTTGTTAAATCTCAAGAGATGCTCTGTGAATACAAATGCTCTTAGTCAGACTTCTGAAGAACATTTGGCTTTGAATCTGAATTTGAGAGTGTGAGAGAGCATGAATGATTTTGTCTGTGTGTGTGTGTGTGTGTGTGTGTGTGTGTGTGTGTGTGTGTGTGTGTGTGTGTGTGTGTGTGTGTGTGTGTGTGTGTATGTATATGTGTGTGTGTGTGTGTGTATGTGTGTATATGTGTGTGTGTGTGTGTGTGTGTGTGTGTGTGTGTGTGTGTGTGTGTGTGTGTGTGTGTGTGTGTGTGTGTGTGTGTGTGCGCGCGCAACAGCGAAGGAGAGATATACTTACATCCTCGTTGCCCATGTCCCAGTAGGGTCTCTCCCCGAAGGACATGACCTCCCACATGACGATGCCAAAGCTCCACACGTCTGAGGCAGAACTGTAGCGGTGGTACTGAATGGCCTCAGGAGCGCTCCACAGGACTACACTCTTCCCACCGTGCTGAGGGACACAGGACACAGTCATTCAGTTATTTAGATATATTATATTATTTATGTATTTATGTTATTATATATTACATACGTTTCCTTTTTTTACATGGACATATCTAAACCTTAGGACCCTCTCGTAAACGAGACGTCACATCTCAAGGGGTTATCCTAATATAAGAAATTTCATAAAATAAACTTTAAACCTAAACCATAAAACCTTATTTTACATTATTTTGAGAGCTCAATAAAAAAAGGGAAACAACACAGTGGATCTTCACTGAGTTGACCAACTGTACAAAGAGTTAAAAAGGAACATTTGACAACCTAAAAAAAACCCGAAACAAAACGTAACGACTGGTGGTTTGGCCCATTGTTGAAACGTGCAGATTGTGAGTTTCTAAGCTTGGCTTTATGTGTTCTTTACTTTTTTATCTGTTTGTATTGTTTTTTTGGTTTGTTTTGTTTTGTTCTGTTTGTATTGTTTGTAATATTGAATACTTTGGCAACACTACCCCACTGTCATGCCAATAAAGCTTACTTTGAACTTTGAATCTGAATTTGTCAGACAGATGGAGAGAGATGGAGAGAGATGAAGATAGAGATGGAAGGAACAGGAGTGGAATGAACGAAGATGGAGAAAGAATACAGGATAGAGGGAAAGAAAAGAAAAAAGGAGGGAAAAGAAATGAGAGAGAGAAGTACAAGAAACAGCATAGATAAAGGGAGGAAAGAAGAGTGGAGCATAAAGTTGAGAGAGGAGGGATTGAGGGAGAGGATAAAAAAATGGAAGTTGGAGAAAGAAAAGAGGAGGAGGAAGGTAAGAAGATGTGGAAGATGATGGAGAGATGACAGATGAACAGAACACCGTAACAGAGAGAGAGAGAGAGAGAGAGAGAGCAGTTTAATGCAATTCTGCCTTTTGGGTCAATATTACATTACACAAAACTCCACTGAGCCATCATACACAATCAGCTGAGAAACAGATGAGAGAAAGAGAGAGGGAAAAAGAGTGGAGGAGGTGACAGAGGAGTACGTGTGTGTGAAGGAGATTGAGGGAGTAGTTAATGTCACATTGATACACGTGCATGCACACACACACACACACACACACACACACACACACACACACACACACACACACACACACACACACACACACACACACACACACACACACACACACACACACATATTTAAGAATCGTACATGGGTTTCACACTCTCAAGCTGTGCCTGCTAGCATAACATGAAGACAGTTTGGTGTGAGATTACATTTCACACTGCCCTCTTCACTGCTAGGTCTGAGGTGTGTATGCGTGCGTGTGTGTGTGTGTGTGTGTGTGTGTGTGTGTGTGTGTGTGTGTGTGTGTGTGTGTGTGTGTGTATGAGAGAGTGACAGTTGCCAGGTCTGTGTGGGCGGTAGGCTCTGTGAGGAAGGTGAAAGAGGGAAATTTTTCTATCACTCTCCTAACATCTTATTGTTTAGCTGTTCATACAAGCCAAGAGTCTCTAAGTGTGAACTTGCATCACATTCCCTGAATTTGGACTTTCAACATAAATTTAACCTGGGATTCATTCGGTTAAACATGTAGCTTTGGTAGAACTGTCCACAAACAGAACAGGCATGGCATTAAATATAATGTAACTTACTTAATAGCCATTTTCAAGATGAGACAAATTGTTTGTTTTAATGTGTTCTGAATGTTGTGATGTTTTTTGTTCAGACTACACACTATAAGAACATTGGCATCACATTTCAGCTTTGATATTCTCCTCATGTCAGAAATACTGGGGCTGAGCAGACCTGGGCACCACAGCAGACAGCTTGCCATTGTGATGAGAGAAACACATGACAGATGTGAAACCTACTCTCAAAACACACAACGCGCACACTCACTCACTCACACACACACACACACACACACACACACACACACACACACACTCACACACACACACACACACACACACACACACACACACACACACACACACACACACACACACTCTCTCCCTATCTTACACACTGTCACACACACACACACACACACACACACTCTCCCACACACACACACACACACACACACACACACACACACACACACACACACACACACACACACATTCCCTCTCTCTATCTTACACTCTGTCACACACACACACACACACACACACACACACACACACACACACACACACACACACACACACACACACACAGTGACGGACAGAAAGGCGTTAAAATGATGAAACAGAAAAACCATGCCTGTCTCCCATCTCTGTTGACAAAATGGAATAAGGGGGTGTACTATACTGTACTGGCATGCAGAACTGTCCAAACTAGACAGTTCATATGAAGGGAAGAAGGGCTTTTTTCATTTCTTTATCTGTTGAATTTTTCAGGTCTTTACACCATTTTTGTAAAAATATTTAATTCATCTTCTCGCCTACATAAGAACTGTATTCATAGTGCTTTCTCAAAGCACCTAAAGTAAGCTCACAAAACACCTTCAATGTGCAGCAGCCAACTGAAGCATAGCAACCATTATATGAACCGTTAAAGAAGAACTCTTTTTTTAGATCAGTGGTTAGACCCCTCAACATAGGATGGCACTGTACTTTATTTATGCTGCAGAAAATTCAAGGAATTCAAAATGTATATAGAGGCTAACGGGGTCTGAGAGCCAAAAGGACATAAGTGATATTTTGGTCAAAATTGTGTTACTGTATATATACACCTTATGCCTCTCAGTCCGCACTATTCACCTTTTTCACACCTGAACATTCCAACATTCTAAGGTGGTAAACTGAACACACTATCATTGAAATGCATTGGATTTATACCTCTTTCTGACTTGAAAATGGGTAATAACATTTCAAACATTCTTTCTTTCTTTCTTTCAAATAATACACATTTGAAGCCCACAAATTTGAAAGTCCCGAATAGGTAAAAGTGGTTTTACATTTTTGTGCATGAAGCTTCTATCTATTTGACATCCCAATTTGTGTGATTCAAATATGTATTATTTGAAAGAAAGTGAATTGAAACTTGTTTGAAATGTTATTTATTACCCATTTCAGTCAGAAAGAGGCATAAATACAGTGCATTTCAATGATAGAATGTTCAATTTACCACCTTAGAACGTCGGAATGTTCCGGTGTGAGAAAGGTGAATAT
>JAODXP020000029.1:12699393-12704393 GCA_027497455.2 Sardinella longiceps
TGTGTGTGTGTGTGTGTGTGTGTGTGTGTGTGTGTTGAGCGAGAATGGGAGGGAGCAAGAAATCGTGCAAAACAAAGAGTGGAGATCAACAAGCATGAAGCAGGACCCATTTTAGAATTTCACCTCATATGCTTTGGTAATAAAAATCAGACCAGCATTTCAGCACATCACAGTAATAGAGATTAGGACTGCATTAACGGTTAAACCTGCAAATCTACACAGTGTGTGTGTGTGTATGTGTGTGTGTGTGTGTGTGTGTGTGTGTGTGTGTGTGTGTGTGTGCGTGCTTGTGTGTGAGTGTGTGCGTGTGTGCGTGCATGTGTGTGTGTGTGTGTGTGTGTATGTGTGTGTGTGTGTGTATGTGTGTGTGTGTGTGTGTGTGTGTACGTACAGTATGCGTGAATGTGTGCGTGCATCTATGTGTGTGTGTGTGTGTGTGTGTCTGTGCGTGTATGAGTCGTATGCATTAGTGTGTGTGTGTGCGTGTGTGTACACATATGCCCAAGAGTGTTTGTGTTAGTGACTGAGAAGGAGGCAGAACGCTCCATTAGAGAGGCAAGCAGCAATGAATTCCCAGGTGCCGCCTTGCACAGAACAAAAGAGAGGCGAGCGAGAAGGAGAGAAAGGGGGAGAGAGAAGGAGCACGTGGGGAAAGAGAGAGAGAAGAGGAGGAAAAGAGGAAAGACAGAACGAGGGAGAACAGTAGGGGGGGTGGGATAGACACTGACAGGATGAGGAGAGATGAGACCAAGAGCTTAATCAGGAGCCAAGACAGGGCATGGACAGAGGAGAAAATTAGAGACAAAAAGAGAGAGAGAGAGGGGGGGGTATCTTTCATCTCTGACCATGAGTATTAGGAGAGTGTGTGTGTTCCAGAGAGAGTGTGTCTGTGTGTGTGTGTGTGTGTGTGTGTGTGTCTGTGTGTGTGTGTGTCAGTGTCAGCGAGAGTGTGAGTGTGTGTGTGAGAGTGTGTATGTGTGTGAGTGTGTGTGTGTGTGTGTGTGTGTGTGTGTGTGTGTGTGTGTGTGTGTGTGTGTGTGAGAGAGTGTGTGTGTGATGGGCTTGTGGCAGCGGGGGCCGTCTGACCACCGTCCCACTCATCGCTCTCCCAGCGGGGAGGCAGCGAGTGGAGCATATCAGACACCAGTGAGCCACCCCCGGCCATCTCATCACAGCCCCCCCTGCTGGGCATTTTGTGGACTCATCACAGGACTGATGGACTCAAGCCTGGGGGGTGGGAGAGACATGGGAGGGGATTGAGAGGGGGGGTACTACAAGAGGCCAGAGGCTAAGAGGGAGAGAGTGAGAAGACAGAATGAGAGAAATGGAGAGGGTGAGAGATGAGAAATGGGGATGGAGAGAATAAGAGAGATGGGAGCAGGTATGCTGAGAGAAAGAGGGAAAGCAAGAGAGAGAGAGAGAGAGAGAGAGAGAGAGAGAGAGAGAGAGAAAAAGAGAAAGTGTCTCTGTCAGAGTACAGATGAAGAGAATAGAGACCTAGATAGACAGAGAGAGATGAGGAAAATGAGCCTAAAAGAGATGATCCTCCAACAAAAAAAAGAGTGAGAGAAAGAGAGCGAAAGACAGAGACTTTCGGGAGGACCGTGATGATCATCCCTCTCTCCGGTGATACAGATGGCAGCGGTCTGGGGGATGATGGACAGTGCACTGATTGCCCTGCCCTCACACCGACCACTCGTGCCATGCTCTATAATGAAGCCCCTCACATCCCATAGAGATGGAGACCAAAGGAGAGGCAATCACCCCTGACTCGGAACACCGGACTATCTTCAGCACACTATGGCACACAGACAGACAGACAGACAGACAGCCCGGCAAGGAAATTGATTTCCAAGGGGCAAGGAGGCTGAGGTCCCCTTAAAAAAAAAAAAAAAGAAAACGGCATGGAGTGCCCATGCCTGCTGACTCACCTGGCTAGGCTGGCCTAACAAAGGACTGTTTATGGTACTCTGGGCCACGGGGCACTAAGACGCACTCGGACTGCTTGGATCTTACTGGATTTATGTTTTTTTTTTCAGTGATGACTAGAAAACCGACAAACTCTGAATGTGTATATCTTTGAAGGGGTCTTTTTTCTTCCAAGTGATGATTAGATCTTTATCTATTATATATAGAATAGAATAGAATAGAATAGAATAGACTTTATTGTCATGCCAGCATGAAAATTGCCTTTGGTCTCACTGTACAATAAAAACACAGATACTCATTCATTCCAATGCTCAAAACAAAAACACATACACAAATCATTGCATCCATCCCCTCCCAGCATACACTTCATATATATCGTTATCATCTGCGTCTACCTATTGCCGCGCTAACTTGTGAGCCAGAACTTTGGTAAAAGTATACATGCGTAGGAATTACGGTTACTGATCTCGACCCTTGAGAGCGCTTCTGTTCTCACTCTTTTCGAATGAGACACTTCCTTGTTCTGATTTAGCGCCTCGACAGATGGAAAAAGCAGCGCTAATCACACCCACCAATCTGCAGACCTGCAGTGAAGCACAATGTGGCCATGGTAACGGCCTGACCTGCTGGTCGACAGAGAGTACGCACACCTCAAGAGCCCCCATTATATGCTCCACAGGGTTTATTCACAGCTCTGTTAATGACCGTGGCAAGAATTCAAGCCTACTTTAGAGCTTTGGTATTCTATAGTACTGACACGTAGAGTACATTACTGGAGTAGTAACTCCAATACAATTCATCATTATCTTCCAATACCTGGAATAGAATCTGTACTGATGTACTGCGGCTCAGTAACACTATGACATACATTCAAATACACAGAAATGCATAGATATCTCAGCAATTATAATGATAACGATAAAGTTTCATGGAGACAACTTTAACAGTTCCATCACAGACTTTCCTATCAAGACGTGTTAACGATCTGACAGCAGATCTTGAAGTCTGGCCTCTAATTATCCTGCTTGGCATCACCATACGATTTCTTTTTACACTGACTTTTGTCCTCTTCCTGTTTGGAGAGAGAGCGAGAGAAAGAGAGGGATTTTGTTTTCATCTGACAACTGATATGCGTGTGCCCACCCATCACACTGGTAGTAGTCATCTACTGTACCCCACTGACGAGTCCCAGTAGGCTCATTTAGATGCGGGGAACCAAGTCTCCAAGACTCCATTTTTAGCCACATCTGAATATTCACACTCTCCGGGCGAGGCGAGGCGTGATGCGCTGCGTGTGTTGTAAACCCAACCCGTCGCTACCTGTCAACATCTGCTGACGATGGCCTCAGATGCTCAATTAATATTCCTGTTTTTCTTCTTCTTTTTTAAAAAATAAATAATAAAAAATAATAATATAACAGCACTGATTCACTAGAGCTGTCCGTACCAACACATCACAACGACACACTCGCCACAAGGCTGTCAGGACCTGGCTGTTTTTGGTTTGTTTTGATTTTTCTTTTTTTCCCAAATGAGCAAATCGGGAACATCCATGGTGTGCGCACACACACAAACACACACACACACACACACACACACACACACACACACACACACACACAAACACAAACACAAACAAACATAACACAGCCTAGAGTCCACAGAGTCATCAAAATTCAGATTCATTTGCATCGCACAGTGAACACTCAGTGAG
Source organism: Sardinella longiceps (assembly GCA_027497455.2). NCBI lineage: Eukaryota > Metazoa > Chordata > Actinopteri > Clupeiformes > Clupeidae > Sardinella > Sardinella longiceps. Next base: position 12,703,037 of record JAODXP020000029.1, read on the forward strand.
AATGAGCCACAGACTGAGCACAGGAGAGAGAGAGAGAGAGAGAGAGAGAGAGAGAGAGAGAGAGAGAGAGAGAGAGAGAGAGAGAGAGAGAGGGGAACGAGCAAAGATGGAGATCAATAGTCAAAAGACAGAAAGGTAAAAATAGGCTAAATCAAAACGAGCACAAATAAAGGAATGCATAAGAGATAAGTCCTAGCAACTGACAAAGAGGAGGAGAAAAGCAGACGAGAGGAGAGGAGAATTGAGAGAGAATTGAGAGAAAAGGGTGAGAAGATAATGAGAAAAAAAATGGGGAGAGATAAAGAGAAGCGATAAAGCGGAGAAGGAGAGGCCGGGCTAGAGATGGAGAAGGAGCATGGCGGAACTGAATCAGATGTGATGAAACAAGACCAGACTGACAGGGAGGAGGGAGGATGGATGGATGGATAGAAAGATAAAGGCAGGGACAGATAGAGGTCTTGGAGCCCAGAGAGAGAAGAGGGTCTGTTCATGTGTGTGTATGTGAGGGAGAGAGAGAAAGAGAGAGAGAAAGAGAGAGAGAGAGAGAGAGAGAGAGAGAGAGAGAGAGAGAGAGAGAGAGAGAGAGAGAGAGAGATGCAGTGTGTGTGTGTGTGTGTGTGTGTGTGTGTGTGTGTGTGTGTGTGTGTGTGTGTGTTTGAGTGAGTGTAGTGTATGTGTGTGAGAGAAAGAGACGGTGTGTGTGTAAGTATTCAAGAGGGGGGGTGGGGGTGGGGGTGAGGATGGGGGGGTTTCTGACTGACCTCTGGTGATGACCCCCTCCAGACGGACGATGTTAGAGTGGTCAAACTGGCCCAGGATGGCTGCTTCTGACAAGAAGGAGCGCCGCTGTTTCTCTGAGCAGCCGGCGCGCAGCGTCTTGATGGCCACAGGCAGCTCACGTTTACTGGGGAGCTTCAGGCAGCCACGACACACCTCCCCAAAGTCACCTACAGGGGGCGCCACAGCAGATCAGTTACCGCACACACACACACACACATACAAACACATAACACAAACACACATAGACTCTGTCTAACACACTGAACCACACACACTCAGTGACATGTCCGTTTAAACATCAAAACATGTAAACAAACAAACAGCTTCATGAACACTACACTCATACAGCTCTGGGAGGGAGTGCTGCATGTCAAATCCATTTCTGGCAGGCCTTTCTGATTTGCAACATGCCCATCATGTCAGGGACATGCACTGGACTGCTTGCTAGCTGCACAAACATCAGCTGTACTGACATATGCACAACAAACTAATGGAAATGGTGTAACACACACGCGCACACACACACACACACACACACACACACACACACACACACACACACACCTTGTCATCAACA
>JAODXP020000029.1:12716893-12719393 GCA_027497455.2 Sardinella longiceps
AGGCATGAGTGTGTGTGTGTGTGTGTGTGTGTGTGTGTGTGTGTGTGTGTGTGTGTGTGTGTGTGTGTGTGTGTGTGTGTGTGTGTGTGTGTCACAGGCTGGGTGAAAGGGTTCGAGACCTCAGCAGGGAGCCAAAGTCGTGCTGGGTGACAAATGAAGTGGATGCACCAAAGTGCTGTGAGTCACCGAAGCCCGGGGTTAGCCAATGCATACACACACACACGCACAAACACACTCGCAATCGCACACACACACACACACACACACACACACACACACACACACACAGCATCAGACATGAGTCACAAACAGAGACTCAATCAGACAGCAGAGAGAGACTGTGTGTGTTGTGTGTGTGTGTGTGTGTGTGTGTGTGTGTGTGTGTGTGTGTGTGTGTGTGTGTGTGTGTGTGTGTGTGTGTGTGTGTGGGTGTGAGATAAGGTGTGTGAAGGTTGAGAGGTTGGGGGGTTGAGGGGCACAATGGCAGCTCAGGGTTGGAATTTGAAGAGAAGTCTGGGCCTTAAGAGTACGATCAGGCAGTCATTGTTATGGAGTGCAGCTTGGACAAAGCATTTGATTACAGAGCTGGAGTGATTACTAGTTGAGGCAGGTCGAGTTAAACGTGGAGTACATACACAAAAAGCACACTTAGGGGCTATAATGGGAAAGTTTGCTGTGTCATTTTTCATATACCATAAAAGACCACTCTATGTAAAAAAAAAGGTCAGTTGTCTGAATCATATACAGAAACTGGTACTTTTTGTGTGAAAGCAGTAGGTTTGAGTCTTCAGATTTATAGAGTTATAAAAACAGGCAAAAAATACATCATAGTGAGAGTGATTTTTGTAGGGCAGCAACAGCAAGCTCATAAATCATACTCAGCAACTAACAGTAGAAAGCAGAAGAATAGCAGCAATAACTGAGTGCAACAGTAACGCAGTAAACCAAATGTAACATTAATATACGTTGAAGGCAATACTAGATATGAAAATAGTCGCAGATATTATATTGAGAATGAAAAGCTAGATAAAATACACGAGATGAGCTTACAGTGTGCAAGCTTTCTAGGGAATAATAGCGAGAGTGTGTAAGGCAGTAGAGAGGTTTGTGTTTGTGTGTGTGTGTGTGTGTGTGTGTGTGTGTGTGTGTGTGTGTGTGTGTGTGTGTGTGTGTGAGAGAGAGAGAGTGTGAGTGTGTAAGACAGCAGAGAGGTTTGTCTGGTTTGTGTATGTAAGTGCGTGTGTATGAGAGTGTGTGTGTCAGTGTGTGTGTGTGCAAGTGGGGAATAGTCATTACCTTCTCCAGATGAGGAGCCCTACGCCCAGAGAGAGCAGCATGATGAGAGCAGCCACAGACACCACCACAATTATCACCACCGGATTCTGCTCGCTGGACGCCAGGGCCACTGAGGGCACACACACACACACACACACACACACACACACACACACACAGAGAGAGAAGGCCATACACACACACACATACACACACAGAGAGAGAAGGCCACACACACACACACACACACACACACACACACACACACACACACACACACACACACACACACGCACACACACACGCACAGAGTGGGGTGAAAGTGAAAGAGAAGTGAAAAAGAGAGGGAGAGATACACAGGGACAAAAAAGAGACACCATTAGTATTCAGCGGAGGCAACCATCCACAGTTCTGTGAAAGGTAAGGACTGTTACAAGGAGAACTATGATTACTTTGAGAGGAGTGGGTGAAAAAAAGAAATTTTCACTTTCCAACTGATTCCTGTGTGTGTGCGCGCGTGAGTGTGTGTGTGTATAAGAGTGAGAGAGAGTGAGAGAGAGCGAGAGCGAGAGAGAGAGAGAGAGAGAGAGAGAGAGAGAAAGAGGAAGGAAGATGCAGAGCCAGAGAATGGGAGAAATTGGAAAGAGAGAGAGAACAGAGAGAGATAGCCCAAACAGAGTTGGAAAAGCTGATAAAAAAGGACAGAGAGAGAAAGAGAGAGAAAAGAGACGAAGAATCCCCCCCGCTGCCACAATACACCTATCCCATGATCCTCTGCGGGAGGGAAAGGAAGGGCACAGAACACTCACACTCTCCCAGCGTCTGAAGCTCCAGGGGTGCACTGTAGGCGCCGTAATCCAACGGCGAGGGCGACGAAGATGACAGGGAGGACGAGGAGGAAGAGGAGGAGGAAGAAGAGGAGGCGGAGGAGGAAGGCGACGAAGCTGATGAAGAGGAAGACGAAGAGGAGAGCGGAGAGGAGGCCAGCGAGGAGGAAGAGGATGAGGAGGAGGAAGAGGAGGAGCTGGAGGAGGTGACTGGTGAAAAGGAGGAGCGGATGAGGAAGACGTAAGTGGTGCCCGGTTTGAGGTTGCTGACACTGACGCGCGTGGCTGCCGTCTTCACCGTCGAGTAGCGCTGGTCCTTCTGCTCCTGGATTGGGGAAGAGAGGTGAAAGGTCAATACAGGTGCAGTGTCATGGCAGAATAACTAGGAACGGAAAAGT
>JAODXP020000029.1:12721893-12729393 GCA_027497455.2 Sardinella longiceps
TACACTTATGTCAAGCACAAAAACTAGGAACTGAAAAATATATCTCTCTGAAGTGGAAATATATGTTATGAACAGTTGTACAAATAATACAAAAATAAACCTTGCTGAAGATGACGCAAATTGTGAAATCATGAGAGGTTCATCGTCATTGCTGAACAAATCATTGAATTAAAAGAATTAGACACTGAAAGGAGAAATACTTGTCTTAACAAAAGCTGAAAAATGATTGCAAGAATGAACTTCCCACTACGCAAGCTTTGATGTGCTAATTGCTATAATGGAAGAGAATTGCTGAGCATTGTTCTACATCAACAGCATGCAAGATGAGTTAAATTTCACTTAGGGAATAGTTGTAGTCATCAGTAGACATCAGTGGTGTTTAGCCAATCACAACGCTCTATGTGGGGAGGAAGTGGTTTGATTCAGCTTGTTTGTTGCTCTGATTGGTCATAGTCAGAGCCATGGTCGTATTGCTATCCTATAGTGGGCAGAAGCAGTTTAAAAGACAGCGCAGCTTCCTGAGCCACGGTCTATCATTTATGGCCAGACTATACATTATATGCTATAGTAAGGATTCCACTGATGTATCACTGGTGTAGACTTTGGGTTTGTCTTTTTGGCTTTGTGGGGGACATTGGATGTTTTGGGTTGGAGGCTTGGGAAATGTCTCTAAATGTCTACTACACAACAGCACGTCTATTTAAGTGACAAGGATCTAGCTTCTGATCATGCCAACTGATAATCTTAAATAATGAGGAAATCACTGACTCCAAGTTAGGCCTACTTTCAAACATGATCTTCAAAACAATACCCCAGTGAGATCCTGGAATACTTATCGTTTGAAATTCAACAACAACTCCTCTATTACTGTCAAGATACAAGACACATTTGGCAGTCCTCACTGAGCATATATGACAAAGACACTCTGGCTGGAAATAGGAACTCATTTCTCTCATTTTCTTTTGAAATAGTGACAGGCAGTCTGATCTGCCAATGAACAGATCCAGCACTCAGGTAGGTATGTGAAAGAGGGAGAGCACAAGTCCCGCCCCCCTGAGCACGAGTGCTGATAAAGAGATGATTAATGATGCAGGACTGGGTTGAGAGCTGTCAATCAAGCCTTGTTAATGAATGATTGACAGCACTGTCTCTTGAGCAGCTGACAGGCAGTGGGACTGACAGAAACACTGCACAGCTGGATGACAGAGTTGCAACTTCATTAATCTCACAATCACTACACACACACACACACACACACACACACACACACACACACACACACACACACACACACACACGTGCGCATACACACCCACCCACTTACAGAGAGAAGGGGGGAGGGGTAGATAGAGACTCATATTTCTACTTATGGACACACAAACACACCTTTGATACACCTAAAACAGAAATCTATAACAATGCAGTGGTTTTAGAGGGAGCACATCAAAGCGAAAAGCAATCTTGCTCTGTCTCTTTACGGGGATGTCTCTTTTTACTTTTGCTTTTATCTGATCTGTCCGTGTTTAAAGAAAAATGCACTGAGACACACACACACACACACACACACACACACACACACACACACACACACACACAAACGGCCGTTGCATTATTCATGCAGCCGTGCGCTAACGGTGGCTAACGAGTAGTCATCCATCCATCAAGGCTAGCATTTAATTAAAATGGGAAAAGCAGGAAATTGTGCCCAAGCACTGTAAGCCCGGCAGTATGCGGGGTATATATATGTGTGTGTGTGTGTGTGTGTGTGTGTGTGTGTGTGTGTGTGGCGCAGAGCAGTGGTAGCTGTAGGAGTAGGAAGCTGCTGAAGCGGGGCGGTTAGCGCGGCTCAAATCTCCAGCCGTTATCCCACTGGGGCCCGGGGATCATGATCCGACCAGACCACCCGGATTAGGGCACAGAAGCCTCGACTTAAAGACATAAAGCCCAGCGGTGGCCGCTGGTCTCTCACCGACAATCACACAGCGAGGCACGCCACACAATGGCAAGAGACACAGAGAGGGAGCGAGAGAATGAGAGAGAGTGAGAGAGTGAGAGAAAGAGATAGGAGGGAGAAAAAATGAGAGAGAAATAGAAGAGGAGGGGAGGGGGGAGACCCAAGTGTGGAAAAAGAGAAACCGTAGACGAAAAGAGAGAAATAAAAAGAGCCAAGAGAGAGTGAGTGGAGCGAAGCGGAAAAACAAATAAACAGTCTCACAAAACAGTATAAACAGACAATAGCACAAAAACAGTCCTTTACACTCTCTCATACATACACACTCCTTCTCACACACACACTCATACTGTACACTCTCTCTCTCTCTCTCTCTCTCTCTCTCTCTCTCTCTCTCTCTCTCTCTCTCTCTCTCTCTCTCTATCTCTCTCTCTCTACATCACACACACACACACACAAACAAAGACACACACACACACACACACACAAACACACTCCTGTGCTATTCCGACAGGCCTAACAGTTTTAGGCGATAGAGTCTGCAGGAGAGGGTGCTGTTGAACACGGCAGGATCAGTGGCGGTGCGAGCACACCTTGTCAGCTCGCGCTCCCCTTAACATCTCCGGGCTGTTCTCTCTATCCCGGCTCGCCTCGCCTCTGATGAATTATGCATCGCCGGCTCCAAACTCATAGCCCCCGCTCCTCGACATGACTCAATCTGACAACACACACCTGCACACTAATCCAAACACGGGCCTGCACTGCTCTGTCTTTTGGCCTCCCTCCATCTCTCTCTCTCTCTCTCTCTCTCTTTTGCTCCCTCTCTCTCTCTCTCTCTCTCTCTCTCTCTCTCTCTCTCTCTTTTGCTCCCTCCATCTCCCTCTCACTCTCTCTGTCTCGTTTATTCTCTCTCTCTCTCTCTCTCTCTCTCTCTCTCTCTCTCTCTCTCTCCCTCCATCTCTCTCTCTCTCTCTCTCTTTGCTCCCTCCCTCTCCCTCTCTCTCTCTCTCTCCCTCCATCTCTCTCTCACTCTCTCCATCTCTCCTGCAACTTCCTCACACTTTCATCTCTCCCCCCCCCTCCTCCTCTCTCCCTCCCTCCATCTCTTCTGCAACTTCATCACACTTTCATCTCTCTCCCTCTCTCACTGGAAAATAAGAATGCAAGAGACATCCAGTGCAGAGAGAAGCAGACTGGAAACAATATCCAACACAATAAGGAGTCGCATTCTCGCGTGGAAAACCGCACTACTCACACATATAAACAGTCATGCTTTACCCACACAGGAGGAGAGAGAGAGAGAGAGAGAGAGAGAGAGAGAGAGAGAGAGAGAGAGAGAGAGAGAGAGAGAGAGAGAGAGAGAGAGAGGGAGAGGGAGAGGGAGAGGGAGAGGGAGAGGGAGAGAAATAATGGACGCAAACAAGAGAAGAAAAACAAAAGCCGTCCAAACTAAAAAAGCTTGACCCCATCAAACCATTGTGGAAAAGGAGCCTGTGTAGGTAATGGGGGTGGGGTGGTGGTGTCTATTGACACACTACAGGCAAGCCAGACACGCAGTGTCACACAAACACACAGGAACACAAACACACACAGCACCATCACCACAACAAAACCAGCAAGAAGCCCACAAGCCACCCACCCTTTCTTTGTCACTAATTCACACAGGCACACACACAGGCACACACACACACACACACACACACACACACACACACCCACTATTTCTTTCACTCTCTCTCTCACACACACACACCCACACACACAAACAAACAAACCTGTCCTACCCATTCCAACTCCATCACTCCCTGCACAGTGATGCTGTCTGCTGCCATGTGAGTCAGTGTGTGTGACTGGGCAATAATGGCCAGAGCAGCTTCCCACCCAGCTACCCCCCCCCCCAACCCCCACCACACACACACACACACACACACACACACACACACACACACACACACACACACATTGACCCACCCCCTCAGTCTGCTGCCTGGCCCTATTTAGACCCAAGCAGAGGCACGGCTGATGGTTGATGGCTGCCACTGCAAAGCTGCCTCCCTGAATGACGGGGGAACGGCAGAAGTTAAAGCAGACAGGTGAGATGGAATCCCTGTGGACCCTCTCCTTCAACGTCTGTTATTCCTCCCTCTCATCACTCGTTCTTTTCCTGTATAACTCCGCTGTCTTGCCGTTTCTCTCTCTTTTTTCGCCTCTATCCCCCCCCCCCCCTCCCTCCTTCTCTCTCGGCAGGTAAGGCTTCCCCTCGGAGTTTGCCGTCTTTCCATTATCTGGGGAGTTCTTTCATCATGGTTGGGTGCTGCGGCAATGAATACGTCAGTCGCGCAGAGCTGGATTTCTTTGTTAGAGGTCTTTTCACACAGGCACACCCCAACTGTCATTTTCATGGCACGTGTGTGAGAGTGAATGAGGGGGGAAAAAAATACCAAGAGTCTCCAAATCTGTCTAATTGTACTTGTGTCTGAATACCTGCCAGTTAGAGGCCTCATATGATTCTGTGAGAGTGAGTGAGTGTGTGTGTGTGTGTGTGTGTGTGTGTGTGTGTGTGTGTGTGTGTGTGTGTGTATGTGTGTGTGTGTGTGTGTGTGTGTGTGCATGTGTGTGTGTATGTGTAGTGCATTTTTAACTGCTATTCCACTAAGCATGAGGAGTAGAAGAAAAGAGATAGAGAGAGACAAAGAGAAAGAAAGAGTGATCACACACAAACACACACACACACACACACACACGCTTCAAAAGAGAGTGTGAGACTGGCAAATAAGCGCTAGTGTTCGCTGGTGTTCTCCTGAGTGTGAAACTGGGTGTAGTGTCGGTTAGTGCTCTGCTGAGAGAGGGCATTACAAGGTTGACAGTGTCATGTGTTCATGTATTAATTCCTGTGCCCTAGTCTAGTCTGACGTGCTGCTGCTGCTGCTGCTGCTGGTGGTGGTGGTGGCGGTGATGGTGGCAGGTGCTTGCTTGGCTGCCCTGTCCTGTCCTGTCCTGTCCGCCGCCACAGAGCGCTGAGGGTCCAGGTCATCTCGCTGGCTTCTGCTGATCCCTGGCATCGCCAACGCCGTCTGTGGCAGCGGGCGAGAGCGCAGAGGCCAAATGCTGCTGGACAGTCCCCTTCACACACACACACACACACACACACACATGCGTGCGTGCATGCACACACCTACACACACACACATACACACACAGCACACTTCACACCTATACACACAAACTGTCTGTACACTCTGTCACTCTTTCACACACACACACACACACACACACACACACACACACACACACACACACACACACACACACAACCGAGGAATAGTGGCGATTCCAGCAGTCATACTGTGAATACCACATGACCTTCTGTCACAGTGATTGGGGATGTACTTCAGGTTAGACTTAACCTTGCAGCCAGTGTGTACAGTATGTGTGTGTTTACGCCTCTGTGTGTGTGTGTGTGTGTGTGTGTGTGTGTGTGTGTGTGTGTGTGTGTGTGTGTGTGTGTGTGTGTGTGTGTGTGTGTGTGTATTTCTGTGGGTGTGAGAAAAACAAATACAGAAAGTAAGTGAGAGAAGGAGTGTGTGTGTGTGCAAGATCATTGTGTGTGTGCGCGACACTGTGTGGAAGTGCATAGCTTTTCCCGATATGTGTCTTGTCAGACAATCCAAACACAGTGACATTTTGAGATGGGGAGATGATAACAATGAAATACTAAAAAAAAATGTGGCACTGATGTGTTTTTCACATGTGGATTAGCAGAGAGAGGGAAAGACAAAGTAATAGAGAAAGAGAGAGAGAGAGAGAGAGAGAGAGAGAGAGAGAGAGAGAGAGAGAGAGAGAGAGAGAGAGAGAGAGAGAGAGAGAGAGAGAGAGAGAGAGAGAGAGAGAGAGAGAGAGAGAGAGAGAGAGAGAATGAGATGTGTGAGGTGTGTTTGAGCGCGGCGGCACCCCACCCCGGGCCACTATCTGGCAGGAACGCGTCTCGGCAGCCCGCTTTAATCTGGCCTATCAGTGGGCATGGTGCGGCAAGGAGCGCTATCTGGCAGGATGTCCCCCCTGCACTCTCCCTGTCTAATCAGCAGCATCAGCATCCGCAATGGACTGGGGCTGCAGCTGCGGCTGACTCCCGTACACAAAAGCAAACACACACACACACACACACACACACACACACACACACGCACACACACACACACACACACACATACACACACACACACACACACACACGCTCAGAGACATATGCGCACAAGTATGAATGTACAAAAGCCAAAACACACACACACACACACACACACACACACACACACACACACACACACACAGATATAGATATCATTGTGAACCTGTGCACATGCACCGACACACACAAACTCAACAATATATAACCTTTGCACGTGCACACACACACACACACACACACACACACACACACACACACACACACACACACACACACACCTTCTGCAACCATCATCCTTATTCAGTTGAAATGGAGTCTGGGGGTGGGGGTGGATTCAGAAAAAAAAAAAAAAAAAAAAAAAACCTGGCACATGTCTTATTTTCCTTTTCTTTTTCCTCTGGCTGACTGTGTCCCTCTCTCCTCTCCCGACTGGGCTAGCCTGATAGAGCCTGGTATTATCATGTGGTTTTATCACCTCATATTATCATTCATATTACTGCGGCCGACAGCAAGCTGCAGGGAGAGCGAGGTGGGCACACCGAGAACAGGGTCCCTCCGCTGGAAGAGGGGGATGAGAGAGGGCGAGGGAGGGAGGGAGGGAGGGATGGAGGGAGAGCGGCAGATAAAGACATATAGAGATGAGATGGTGTGGAGAGAGAGAGAGAGAGAGAGAGAGAGAGAGAGAGAGAGAGAGAGAGAGAGAGAGAGAGAGAGAGAGAGGGGGGGGGTGGCGGATGGAGGGAGAGGAGAACAGACACGGATAAAGAGGGAAAAAAAAGAGATGGAAGGGTATAAAAAGGGAAACGGATGAGGCTCGAAATTGAAAACCCAAGATCAGACACCTGTGCACGGACACATTTCCATCTGAAGCTCACAATTATGGCCTCTGCAGCTGTGTAAACCCCAACCACCCGTGCACAGTGCACACGTGTGTGTGTGTGTGTGTGTGTGTGTGTGTGTGTGTGTGTGTGTGTGTGTGTGTGCGTATGTGTATACATGTTTGTGTGTGTGTATATGTGTGCGCGTGTGTTTGAGTGTGTATGTGCCCGATTGTGCGCTTGTGTGTGTGTGTGTTTGCGTATGTGCGTGTGTGTGTGCGTGTGTGTGTGCATGAGTGTCTCACTAGCCGAGCGCATCTCAGTTCCACCCCATTACCATCATAATGCAAGAGAAAAGGAGAATCTTGTGTGCGGGGTTGTGTATGCGAGTTCAGCCCGTTTGTCGACTTGTTGAGCGCTCTGCAGTAAGATCGCATGTTGATGAATGTGCGACTCGGTGGAGAGGCTTGGGTCTCTGAGCGAGTGCCAGAGAGAAATCGATGAACACGACACCGGCACGGATTTTAAAACCATTGTCCGGCGAT
>JAODXP020000029.1:12731893-12734393 GCA_027497455.2 Sardinella longiceps
GAGAGAGAGAGAGAGAGAGGGAGGCAGAGAGAGAGAGAGAGAGAGAGAGAGAGAGAGAGAGAGAGAGAGAGAGAGAGAGAGAGAGAGAGAGAGAGAAGGAGAGAGAGAGGGAGGGATGAGAGCGAGCTCTGACAGCTGCACAATAAAGAGCTCAGTCTTTATGAAGCAGATGAATAAGAGAGAGGGGGCTTGAGGAAATCATTTGCCTTTCTTTCGTCTCCTTTCATGCAGATAAAAGGGAGACAATTTTACCTCCTTCTGCCGCCGCCGTTTGAGTCACTGAGGAGGCTTGGGAGCGAAGCAGCGGCAAAGCCCTGCCGCATTACTCTTATGATGTGGTGTGTGTCTCTCTCTCTGTGTGTGTGTGTGTGTGTGTGTGTGTGTGTGTGTGTGTGTGTGTGTGTGTGTGTGTATGGGTGCATGCTCTTGGAGCGAAACATGCTTCGAGGACACGGCCGCACAATTAAAATGAATAGCAGTGTGGCTTGTTTTCCTCCGTAACTGCGATAGAGAGCACTACAAACCCATGATGGAACCAATTACAAGTCTCCACACCCCCCCCAACACATGACTAAAATACCTAATTGGCTCATCTGAACCGTGAATGTGTGGAGTTGAGTATACACTACTTGCTCATTTGAATCTATAGACCAGACAACTGAGGACACTCAAAAGGATTTTTTTCTGTCTTTGCACTGCTTTGAACAGATTTTTTTCAGGACAAATCTCACAAATCTTTAATTTGTGTCTTGTGAGATACAGATTCAGCACCTAAGAGACTGAAAATGTTGGCAGTCTTGCCTTTAAAACAGAAGAGTTTTTCTGAAGAGAGAGAGAGAGAGAGAGAGAGAGAGAGAGAGAGAGGGAGAAAGGGAGAGAGAGAGGAGAGAGAGGGAGAGAGATTTTTCACACATTTACTTCTCTGTTTTTTTCAGGCCTTGAACTGGCACCCTCCTACACGCCCCACACACCTTATTATTTGGCTTCTGTGATCTCAATCTGTCATTAGAGCATACAGCACCAACTTACCCACCACCATTTATATTAGCACACACAGACGCACACACACACACACACACACACACACACACACCTCAGGCAAATACCCCCCCTATTCTCTATTCCACATCATCTTAAACCCCCACCTTTCTCTTTTAGCCACACACACACACACACCTCAAGAAAAGTGGACCCCTATTCTCTATTCCACATCATCTTAAACCCCCACCTTTCTCTTTTAGCCACACACACACACACACACACACACACACACACACACACACACACACACAGGGCTCAGAGAGTGGCCCTCTCCACAGGGACAGGGCCATCTAAGCCACCAGAATAAATCCTCTGAAGATATTGAAATGTCAATCCCCCTCCCTCTGACCCCATCCTTATGCTCCCCTAAAACACACACACACACACACACACACACACACAGGCCAACTCTGACACATCCCCCACCACTACAATCAACCACAGCCCGAAGACATTAAAACACACACACACACACACACACACACACACACACACACACACACACACACACACACACACACACACACCCACACCCCCCCACCCTCTACAGGCCCATCTTTAAGCTCACAGGCACGCACTCTCGGAATCTACAGATCTGGCATCACGCAATCATGTTCATTCACACAAATGCATATTTGCCAACAGTAGAGCAATGCATAGAATAACATATACATACAGTACAGTACAGTACAGTACAGTACATCCATATGTGGAGGCACTCTTGCATTCAAACAAGATGCTTAATCAACTAGAAAAGGGTCCCCAGAGAGAGGCGTTGCACGAATCCCTGTTTAACATACATAGAAAGAAACACACACACACACACACACACACACACACACACACACACACACACACACACACACACACACACACACACACACAAAGAAAATCTCCTTGTTCCTAAGCAGAGTTAGATACATAAACACACACAGTCTGTTTCCTGCCCCACCCGCTGACCTCTGCCCGTCTGGGACCGCGGGGGGTCCATTTAAGCCGCCCGCCCGCACACAAAAAAGAGGAAGTAATGACAAAAAAGCCGCTTGTGGAAGAGAAATAGCCTGGGTTTGGTGGTGGTGGTGGTGGTGGTGTTAGGGGGGTCGTTGGTAGTGGGGGTGCCTAGGGGTTGGCACGTTTGGGCAAAAGTCATGGGCACCCTGCTGTGACATTTTAAAACCAACCACCACCACCACCATCACCCTTCTCCCCCTCTACCAATCCACTAAGAGCCCCATGGTGGCCCCCACAACACCCACCCACCCCACCACCACCTCCCCCCGCCCCCAAACGTCGCCTCATCCGCTCTCTCTCTCTCCGTCTCATCCTCAGAGGCGCCGTCTCGCTACGCTAGCCGCCTCAAATACCCCAGCCTGCCGGCACTAAAGGCAGCCATGCTAACAGGCTTAGCGCCAAGAGGAGACCCTCTGCTGTGGGCACTGAGGAAAGAAAGGAGAAGGGA
>JAODXP020000029.1:12744393-12746893 GCA_027497455.2 Sardinella longiceps
AGAGAAAGCGAGAGTGCTCTTACGTGTGCAGGGTGCAGAGGGGCTGTCCAGCGGCGTGCGGAAGTGGTCCTCCTCGCACACACACACCACGGAGCCCTCCTCTTCGGCCACGCTGTTCGCCGGGCACGGAAAGCACTCTTGCTGCCTCGACGACATCTTGTACGAGCCCGGTGGACACGCTGTAAATACGAAAAGAAAGAGAGCGAGAGAGAGAGACACACACAAAAAGACTCAATTAGCTCAACAAACAAACAACATGCCTCCGAGATCTCTGGACTGACTACAGAATCTAGGCTGGGTGGGTGGCGCATTACTTTGAGATGAGAGCATCCCAAGACAGCTGAGTCAGGGCGCAAAACACACACACACACACACACACACACACACACACACACACACACACACACACACACACACACAACAGAGAGAGAGAGAGAGAGCCTCCACTACAGAGGAAACTTTCAGCTCAATTAGGCCAGCAGAAATAATGACTCATTATCTTTATTTGATTTGCTGTTCATTAGTTCATTATACAAAGAATTATTAGCACAGTGGCTGAAACACAGAGAGGCTAATTGGCAGATGAGTGCAGTGCATTAGGGTGGACCACAGACCGTCCTGCATACAGCAAGGCCCAGTTTTGGGCAGAGATAGCCAACAGAGGAGCCAATTTACCTGGAAATATCAGTAGTGTAACTTCAAATTTGTTCAAGATAAACCATAAAGTCCCTTGAATGTGTTTTCTTTTGTCGTTCAAAGTTACAGACTCAATCATACAATCACACAAAGGTAATACAGTGTCTTGTACTACCGTGGCCTTCACAGCAAACATCTCTTGTCCAACAGTTTGAGATTCCTTTCTTTTCTAGAAATTCCCACCACACAGTATGAAGCTTTCTTTCAATAAGGCGCGCATATTAAAACTGTCTGACTCTCTATTCACATTGGCTATAAAAGCAAGTCTCTTGTACTGTATACCCTGGGCTGGCCTTCACAGTAGAGCCATCTTGTCCAGAGTCCAAGACAACAGCGAGTGTCTGGACAAGAGTGGAGAACTAATGCTGCTATACGACCCGTTTAAAGTCACATTAAGGTGGAGAAGTCCCTGTGAAACTGCTTATGATGTATGAGAGGCCTAGTAAGAAGTATAATGAGTGTGTGTGTGTTAGTTCTGTGTGTGTATGTACGTATGTGTGTGTGTGTGTGTGTGTGTGTGTGTGTGTGTGTGTGTGTGTGTGTGTGTGTGTGTGTGTGTGTGTGTGTGTGTGTGTGTGTGTGTGTGTGTGTGTGTGTGTTTGTGTGTGTGTGTGTGTGTGTGTGTGTGTATGTGTGTGTGTGTGTGTGTGTGTGTTTGTGCATGTGTTGCTGAATTTGCAGGAGACTGATGCATTACAGTACATATAGGGGCTTAGGGCAGTGAATGTGTTTGTCAGCAAAGTGCTGGGGGTGAATGGGACTGTAAAGTGATGGCGGGCGGGGAGAGAGCGTGACTGGATCTGGGGGGATAACGTCTGCGTGAGGTGGAATCCAAACAGGCCGCCGCGTTCAGCTGCTACCCAGTCATCTGCTGGGGGGGGGGGGGGGAGTGGTACGGGCCGTGTTTTCATCTATTGCTTTTCTCTGCTGCCTCGTTTTCTCTCTCTCTCTCTCTCTCTCTCTCTCTCTCTCCTCCTCATTCATCACCTCATCCCTCCTTCCACAAACCCACCGTGTCATTACACAATCGCCTTCAGTGTGTGCCTGAGAGCACAGAGACAGATGAGAGCAAATTACACGCTTGCTCACACACTTGCACAGGCACACACACACACACACACACACACACACACACACACACACACACACACACACACAAATACAAACTTGAATGTACACGTTAGTCCACACGTGCACACAACTAAAACACACACACAGGCATGCAAACAAGAAAATCAAAGGATGACTAGAAAAACACAAACAAACACACAAACACACACACACACACACAGATTACATTTTCCAGGTCCCGTCTGCCTGCTCAGAAGGGGTAATGTGTGTGAAATCATGGGTGTGGGAGCAACGCATTTCTCCTACATCAAGTACACCATCACACAAACATGGCTGCACGCCACTGAGAGACAACATCACCCAGCCCAGCCTAAATACAATATCACAACACCACACAGACATAGACACAGACACACACGGACCCACACACACACACACACACAGAGACTCTCACACACACACAGAGACACTAACACATAAACACACACACACACACACACACAGAGACACTCACACACACACAGACACTAACACATAAACACACACACACACACACGCACGCACACACAGAGACACTAACACACATGCGCGCACACAGACACAGACACACACACACACACACACACACACACACACACACACACACAACCACTCTAATGGCTTCCTGTCCCAGGAGTGTGTCTCCTCCCCACACGTCGAAATCAATCCCACCAGGAGGAGAACAATACAACAA
>JAODXP020000029.1:12749393-12756893 GCA_027497455.2 Sardinella longiceps
ACACACACACACACACACACACACACACACACACACACACACCTCTCCTCTCCACCTTGGATGGACCCTCATTATTGCCGTGCCGTAATTCTCCGAGCTCCTATTTCCAAATGTCAGGCTAGATTTGCGGGCGGCTGCCGAGGGAATCAATAATTCATGCCGCCATATTCAGATCACTGCCTTTATGCTGCTAATTTTAATTTATGAGAGCGCGCTCTAACGAAGGGAATGAATGGCCGTTAATGGAGGAGCATGAGAGGCAGCTGTAAAGGTCCCCGCTGTGGCGGAAAAGGGGGACAAGAAGAGGGGTGGGGATGGGGTGGGGATGGGCATAGGGTGACACATCTGTCTGGCCCACGCAGACAAGGTGTCATTTTGAGCCGAATGGCAGGGAGGGGAGATTAAAGTGACAAGCGGGAGAGAGAGGGGAGGGCAGAGCGAGAGAGAGAGAGAGAGAGAGAGAGAGAGAGAGAGAGAGAGAGAGAGAGAGAGAGAGAGAGAGAGAGAGAGAGAGAGAGAGAGAGAGAGAGAGAGAGGGAGAGGGAGAGAGAGAGAGAGAGAGAGACTAAAAGTCAGTCATACATATCAGGTGCGATCCATTTAATAATACACACACACACACACACACACACACACACACACACACACACAGACACACACACACAGACACAGACACAGACACACAGACACACACACACACACACACACACACACACACACACACACACACACACACACACACACACACACAGAAAGACAGAAAGAATGAGAAAGAGAAACTGAACACACACACACAAACACAAACTCACCAATACACTTAGTACTGCCAGTAAGAAACTAGGTAGTCATGGGCTTAAGTAGGTATTTGTCTAGGCAGGGCATTAGGTAAAAGCTCACACTCTTGACAAGCTAAGGGCCATGTAGGCCACCACTGCAATGCGTGCGTCACAACCCTTAATAACCTTCACGGAACGGTAAAGATGGGGAGGGGGGATGATTAGGATGATGCTACACAGGCCTGTGCCTCAATCAGAAGGCCCACACACAGACACACACACACACACACACACACACACACACACACACACACACGGCCACCTCCAATAGAGCTTATGTCACTAGTGAGGGTTACATCACTGCAGGTGGCCTAGATTTAGACGTGCTCTGGCAGACTAAGGGGAGGTGGGGTGAGGTGGGGTGACTATGGGTGGTGGGGGCGGGTGGGGGGGTACTTTCAGCTGACAAAGTCATCCTGCAGTCCAAACAAGGTAAGGGGGTGGAGGGGTGGAGGAGGAGGAGGGAGGGGGTTGAGTCTTTCATCACTCTACTCTGTTTTTTTTTTTTTTTCCTGACATCCGACTGAGTCGCTTCTCAGACGCCTTTTCTCTTTCTTCAATGTCTCTCTGTTACTTATACTTGCATTTTTGTTTCTGGCATCTCTCTCTCCCACACACACACACACACACACACACCTCCACCAACTTTTGCAATCTCATCAGACTGTAGCCTACACTAATATACTGTATTCCCCTCTACTTTTAGTATGCACCACTTCCTTCTCTCTGTTCCATCATCTTTCATCACTTTTCCCTTCTTCTCTCCATCCTCTCATCCAACTCTCATTCTGTATCACTCTCTCTATCTGTCCATAGATCCCTCTTCACTGATTCATTCTCTTTGCATTCTCTCCTCCTGCTTCCTCCCTCACACACACACACACACACACACCCTCCCCTTCCTCTTCCTCTCTGTGTCCAACCCGGCTTATAGCTTATCTCCACAGAGAACAATGGCGGCGACGTGGACAAGAGCCCCAATTATGGGACATTATTACAGTCCTGAGACGGGAGCTGGATAATCACACTAAGTGTTATCAGGGGCTCGCCGCCGTGCAAAAGTACACACACACACACACACACACACACACACACACACACACACGCTGTGCATCATCACACACACCAATCTAATCACTGCCTTTCTTAGTTGGTGTTCCGGAACTGCATGCAGTATATACACACACACACACACACACACACACACACACACACACACACACACACACACACACACACACACACACACACACACACACACACACACACACACACACAGTTGGAGAGCGAGATAAGATACAGAGGTAGAATAGTATAGAAAAAGAAGATTCTGATTCAGAGCCGTGCTTTGTGTCCTGGGGAGGGCGAGAGAGGGAGGCGTCGGTAATCAGACCTGTGGGACCTCCTCGGGTGAGAAAAGTCCGCGTAATGTGCAATCATCCTAACACTATTAAATAATGGCGACTGGCCTACGAGGGGCCCGGTGTGCTGATTACAGCACAGAGAGGCAGAAACGGGGCGTTTGTGGCCTCGACTATTCATCACTCACGTCTCCGGGTCTCCAACACACCACATTAACTCACCTCTCGGTCCCTCCAGCCGTCGCTCATTAATGCCTGTTCATGGACTCCGCTGTCTGTGTGTGCGTCTCTCTCTCCCTCTCTCTCTCTCTCTCTTTCTCCCTCTCATTCCCTAGACATGTCTCTCTCTCTCCATCTCCCTCTATCCATCTCTCCACCTCGCTGTAGATAATTTTCTCCTCTTCTCTCTCTCAATGTTTTTCTCTCTCTCTCTCTCTCTCTCTCTCTCTCTCTCTCTCTCTCTCCTCTCCCTCTCCGTCTCTCTCTCTCTCTCTACCTCTCCGTCTGTCTCTCTCTCTACCTCTCCGTCTCTCTCTCTCTCTACCTCTCCGTCTCTCTCTCTCCCTCTCTCTCTCTCTCTCTCTCAGGCCTTTGCAATCCCACTGAAAGTAACCCTCTCCACCGTAGATAACAGAAACCTTTTCTATATCTATGACCTCCACAATGCTGCTTTTTCCAATCACTCGGAGACGGGGTGGGATTGAATATGACATCATCAAAAGTGGCCGTGCAGCTCATCCCTGGGCGTTGTTAGCCCGCCGTCGCCCTGATGGATGGCTCCCATTTAATGGAGCCACCGAGCGATTTGTTCCTGTCCGGTGCTGCTGTGGCCCGCAGTGTGTGTGTGTGTCTGCGCCGTCTAAATGAAGGCTCTACCCAATCAGACTCCCTCTGCGGCCAACTGGTGACTCTGTGTGTGTGTGTGTGTGTGTGTGTGTGTGTGTGTGTGTGTGTGTGTGTGTGTGTGTGTGTGTGTGTGTGTGTCTGTGTGTTAGAATGACTGACTTGTATGAGAACATGGCTACTGTGAGTATGAGCCCTCACCGAAACGACAAATCCATCCATTTGCTACTCAATGGCGCACACACACACACACACACACACACACACACACACACACACACACACACACACACACACACACACACACACACACACACAAACAAAACACACACACCTAACCTAAGCATCCTACACTCATGTCAGGCCAAAAAATAGAATAGAAAATGAGACAGCATTTGGGCTATTTGTAGCTTTCTGGCTATGTTGGCACAAGTTGTATGTGTGTGTGTGTGTGTGTGTGTGTGTGTGTGTGTGTGTGTGTGTGTGTGTGTGTGAATAACACATGTAGTGACTGCATGCTGACTAGGCTCCATGTGTGTGTGCTGGCACCTGCTTGCCTGATTACCAGAGACGCCTCCTAACTCTGTAAGCCCTCAACTTGATTGACAAGCAGAGGTGGAGAACTGTAATTGATTTGCTGTTCTTGTTTGTGACATTGCTGAAACAACCAAACCCCCACCACCCCCAACACACACACACACACACACACACACACACACACACACACACACACACACACACACACACACACACACACACACACACACACACACACACACACACACACACACACACACACAATATTATCAACCTCATAGGCAGGAGCTGATCAAGCTGTACCATACATGTATGTGTTATTACCAACTCAGTCTACACTGAAATGAAAAGGGAAACAAAACAAAAAACAACGATAAGACAAAGCAGGATATATTAAACAAGAGGGTGAGAATGTGATGAGAGTGAGGGAGGAGAAAAGAGAGAAAAGAGAGATAGATCGTAGAAAGTAGAAAAAAGAGGGTGTTTTAAAAACAGTGACAGTGTGGGAGAGGGGGAGAAAGACAGAGAGAGAGAGAGAGAGAGAGAGAGAGAGAGAGAGAGAGAGAGAGAGAGAGAGAGAGAGAGAGAAGAGGGAAACAGATGCATAAGGGTAATAGCCCGTGTGTGAAACCAGAAAGAAGGATGGAGAGGGGGAGAGAGGACAGAAAGAGAGGTTTGGGGGGGGGGGGAGTGGTGGTGCAAAAAGAAAAGAGCGATCATTTGCATTCTGCACACATCAGCATCCTACGTGCCCATGTGTGTGTGTGTGTGTGTGTGTGTGTGTGTGTGTGTGTGTGTGTGTGTGTGTGTGTGTGTGTGTGTGTGTGTGTGTGTGTGTGTGTGTGTGTGTATGTGTGTGTGTCAAGCGCTCTGTTTGCATCTGAATGTCAAAGCAATTTCAGGTGGCGCAGCCTGAGAGACGAGAGCCGCTTCCAGGGAAAGCGCCATCTGACCCGCCCCAAAGCCAAGTCCATTGATGAGGATCATTACGCCAGGGAGTCATACAAGAGGACAGGCATACAGTAGAACCCCTATTTCACCTCCTCCCTCATCCCATCCATCTCTCTCTCTCTCTCTCTCTCTGTTCCTCTCTCTCCCTCTATCCCCCTCCTCCCTCTCTACCTCCCCCTCTCCCATCCCCTCCCTCTTCCTCTCTCTACCTCTCTCTCTTTCTCTCTTCCCTCCCTGCTTCTACCTCTCTCCCATCCCTTCAGTATTCCCTCCCTCTTGCTCTCTCTCTCTCTCTCTTCTCTATCTCTTGTAGAGTCTCCTTCGTTCCTGCTCTCTTGAGCACTGAATTGAAAGGTTATGCATATTTGCTGCGGGAAAACAAAACAATATTGCAGAGGGTTCGCCCCAGTAATGGAGCCAGTGTTGCTCGTAAAAAAAAAACGAAGGGGGAGGGAGAGGGGGGGTGGGGGTAGTGGAGGGGCTGAGAGAAGGCCGAGCTGCGCACACAAGGCAAAATAAGCAAGTTAAATAAATAAATAAATAAAGGATGTAAATAAATAAACAAACAAACACAAACAGCACGCAATGGAACACAAAACGATAGGAGAACAAAGCTGTCTGCGCCGTTGATTCACCCCAAACAGCGGAGAGAAAATGACAAGAGCGTGGGGAAGTCTATTTTGCTGCTCCAAAAAAAAAAGAAAGAAAGAAAAAAAAAGACAGAAAATGAGGAAGAAAAAAGTAAACTACAAGGAGGTGACTATTCTCTTACTCTCTTCTCCTTAGAAATGAGAACAAAGGCAGGCAACAATAACTCGACTCTTTTTAAGGAGCTCTTAAGGAATCCGCTTTTTTTCTTTTGGGTTATGCGCTTTCAGTCAAACACTTTTTGTGTTGATCAAAAGAAACGGGGAGATTATGAGCATTCCGCTGGCCAAAGAGTTCCAATCCATTCCAGCAGTCTGTGTCAGTTACAGTCAACTTGCTTTTTCTCTTTTTTTTTCCTCCCCTTCTCGTTCATCACACATTTCTCTCCCTCTTCCTTCCTTTTCATTTCCCCCATCCCCCCTTTCTCCATCTCATACACCTGTTTATTCAGGTATATCGCTACACGGGGAGACCCAGAGTGTTGTGGGTCAAAGTAGTCCTGACCTAGAGTGCTGGGATGTTTGACCCAGCCTATGGGCTGTATGGGTCAACAGTCTAGAGACTAAATTGGCATGTGTCAAGCCCTGAGCTGGAAGCAGAGATGTTATGGATGTGGATGTGGATGGAGAGGCAGTTAGGAGGGCAGAGTAGGGCGGTCTCTATACATGCAGAGTGTGTGTGTGTGTGTGTGTGTGTGTGTGTGTGTGTGTGTGTGTGTGTGTGTGTGTGTGTGTGTGTGTGCGTGTGTGTGTGGTGATGGTGGGTGCTGCGGGGAAGAACAGTGGACGTTTACTGCCTCAGCAGGCCAGCTTTTTAATTAACACTGCTGCTCTCAAGCTTCACACACACACACACACACACACACACGACACAATAAACACAAACACAATAAACATGCTTGCTCAGTCGAGCACGTGCACACACACACAAAACACACACCCTCATCTGACAGCATGATATCCAATCACAAAGGCACACATGCTCCCTCTTCTTATCTTCCCACATGAAACACACACACACACACACACACACACACACACACACACACACACACACACACACACACACACACACACACACGTGCGTGACCCTGGCAAGCTGAGGAGGCAACAATTAGCAGCGTTTGTCAGGCGGGCCATGGAATAAAAAATGAGCCCGAAACACAATCAGGGCCACAATTAAGCTGTGAAGGTAAAACGCCAGTGACCTTGTTGTGTAATTAACGGCTTCTTCTTTCATTAATTTCCTTCTTTTCCACGCCTGCGTTTTAATTAAGAGACAGGATGTCGTCTGGAGGAGTCCAGAGCAACGTCGAGCGATTGCACAGAGAATAGGAGAAGGACGAGTGAAGAGAAACTTGCCGGGCAGATGAACAAGAGGGGGCCGAGAGACAGAACAGAGAAAGAAAGGAGGAAGGGAGGTAGGGAGGGAGGGAGGAAGAGAGAGGGAGAGAGATAGTGAAGAGCCTTGACATGCAAGTGGACTAATGAAGAAATGAAAGAATTAAGAATTTAATAGGCTGTGGCGGAACTTTCCAGAAAACTTTAATCTGTATCTGTCTACATGTGGGTCATGGTCACACTTGTGTTGCATAACACATTTTGTGTCTGAGCGTCAGACTCGTCTGTACGAAGGCCTTTTGTGCACTTTTCCCGTCTGAGACATTCTCAAGGAGTGATCGGAATCTCTTGGTAAGCCTTCCTTTATTAGTTTGAAGACTTCTTGGCCCACAAGACAAATCACACCATCCATTTACTTCCCTTACCCACCACTACCCTTCCTATGCCTTCTTTTTTTTCTCCTTCCTTTCTGTCAGTTAGCGGAAAAGCTAGAAAACTTTTTAGAGAGCTTTTCCCACCACATTCACACCCACTCAGACTCAAGATAGCCATCCTTTGGGGGCCTTCTGAAGCCTTCTAAACACACTCAGGGAGGGAGGGATGTCCTTTCCGTGGCGTTTGCAGCCATCTCGCAGCTAGATTTTTCCCAGAATTCCCTTCGGCATGGGTCCCGGAGTGAAGCATTGTGTCACACTCACACATCTCATCTCCGTGGGACATGGGAAAAAGCTCATGGAGAGAATGAGAGAGAGAGAGAGAGAGAGAGAGAGAGAGAGAGAGAGAGAGAGAGAGAGAGAGAGAGAGAGGGGGGGGTAGATCAAGAGAGGGATAGGACAAGGTGATTATGTAAGAAAGGGGGGGGGCAGGGATATGAGGTGGAGTGTGGTGAAAGAGGGTGGTATGTGTGTGTGTGTGTGTGTGTGTGTGTGTGTGTGTTGTGGGGGGGGTGGGGGGTGTTGCCGGTTCCAGGTATCCTGGACAGTG
>JAODXP020000029.1:12769393-12774393 GCA_027497455.2 Sardinella longiceps
CTGACACTGGAAAGCCTGTCCGGCACGTGGAGTGGACAGAGGCGAAGCGCTAAAAGAGTGTCGAGATGGGAGATGAATATTCTCTGGGGAGAGGGGGGTGGGGGCGGCGAGGTGGGGGGGTGAGTAGGGGCATGTCACAGGGCGAGTGTGGACAGAAGCAGGAGGGGACGTGTCCCCTTTTACAGCGCCACTACTGACGAAGGGCCAATGTGACAACAGTGATTCCCTCAGAGAAACTGTCCAGAGTATGCATACACCAATATGGCAGGGAGTATTTAAGGAGACTACCACTGCCTGTGTGTGTGTGTGTGTGTGTGTGTGTGTGTGTGTGTGTGTGTGTGTGTGTGTGTGTGTGTGTGTGTGTGTGTGTGTGTGTGTACGTACTTTGTGAGTGTACTTTGTGGGTGTATACTTTGTGAGTGTGTGTTGTATGAAAAAAGTGTGCAATGTTGTGTTTGCATGTGTATGCCCAGGCGGTCATTGACGGTCATCTTTTCAGTCCAAGGACATTTGGACATGTTAGCACACACACACACACACACACACACTCATCCCACCCACACACACACACACACTGAGTAAAAAAGCCTTGCCTTCCACACCAGTAAGTCCACAGATCAATGCCTAACAGCATCAGTGATCCCCCCAAATCTCTACCACCTCACCAAACCTCCCCTCCATCATCCGTCCATCTTTCCATCCCTCCATCTCCTGCCCTCCTCCTCTTCTCTCCTCCCATTATATCTCTTTTTTCAGATGACCTCAATGTGTCCCTACCTGACTATTGATTCGTTATCTGACCTGGTCGTGTTGACAAAGGACTCACTGGAGCTTTGTCTGTGTGTGTGTGTGTGTGTGTGTGTGTGTGTGTGTGTGTGTGTGTGTGTGTGTGTCTGTGTGTGTGTCTGTGTGTGTGTCTGTGTGTGTGTCTGTGTGAGTGTGTGTGTCTGTGTGAGTGTGTGAGTGTGTGTGTCTGTGTGAGTGTGTGTGTGTGAGTGTGTGTGTCTGTGTGTGAGTGTGTGTCTGTGTGTGAGTGTGTGTGTGTGAGTGTGTGTCTGTGTGAGTGTGTGTGTGTGAGTGTGTGTGTGTGAGTGTGTGTCTGTGTGAGTGTGAGTGTGTCGCGCCTGTGGGGCTGTGATTTCAAAAGGATGCAATAGAATCTATCTAGCTTATTTGTATGTGCTCAGCCATCAAAAACTTATTTTTCTCTTCCCTCCTCCCTCCCTCCCTCCGTCCTTTTCTTTCTCTCCACCCTTCTCTTTCACTTCCCTCCCTCTCTCCGTCTCACTCTTCCTCTCTATTTTACTGTCTCATCTCTCCCCCTCTTCATGGAAGAAGATGGGTCAGACGGACAGTGGTCCCTCTCTCCCTCTTTGACGGACAGTGGTTTCTCTCTCTTTCTCTCTTTCCCCCCCTCTTTCTCACTCTCTCTCTCTGCCCCCTCTTCCTCTCTTCTTCCTTCCCTTTCCTGTCTGCAGGTTCTGCTCTGCTGCCCCCCAGACAAATGAAGAAGGGAGAGAGGGAACAGCCTATCTCCTCTGTCAGATAACCTGCTGTCTGCAGAAGGGATTTAACACAGGCCCACCGGCTGCCCACACACACACACACACACAGTCATGGCTGCAAACACACACACACACACACACACACACACACACACACACACACACACACAAGCTCAGAGTGAATGACCGTGAAAGAGGGGGTCAGACAGAAGAGGAAGAAATCCAGAGAGATAGAGAGAGAGAGAGAGTGAGAGAGAGTGCAAGTGAGGTAGAGAGAGAAAGAGAGAGAATGAAAGAAATAAAGCAAAGAGAGTTAGAGAGTAAGAGACTGACTGAAAGTGAAAAATAGCAAGTAGGAGAGAAGAAGTAACCCTGAGTTTCGTTCCTCATCAACCCAACTCACATCGTCATCAACACTCATCTCCACTCTCATCAGCTCCTAGAAAAGAATGCTCTCACATTCTCTCCGTCCAATCAGAGGAGTCGGACTCAGAATGGCGTTCCCGGGAGGGAAGAGTTCAAGTCCGAACAGCATGCAGCTTTTAAAGCAAGGACTCGTCAGGAGGAGGAAGTGAGTGCCAGTGCCAGCAGTCCTGGTCTAACATACTCCTGGTCAATCCCACAAGCTCTGGGAGGATACAAGAGGAATGTTATCCACTGCGTGTCAAAGACGAGCACGCTGCCAAACCAGCCTGCTGCGATGATCGCTACAGCCACGGGAGGAGGGACGCATATATGTAAACACACACACACACACACACACACACACACACACACACACACACACACACACACACAAACAGCCCCTCACCCACACACAAGCTGGGGGAATAAGCTTGGCAGGACTGTGGGTGTGTGTGTGTGTGTAGGGAGTAGCGACACACAGGAAAAGTGGCTTTGTCATACAAGGGATATGATGTTAAACACTTATGTCAAAAAATACTAACTCTCTCAGACACACACACACAGTGTTCACTAATGGCAGCCTAAAGGCATTAGATGCAAACCACAATTTGACCTTTAGGACTTCATGCAATGCCTCCCTCACTCTCCATTTATCTCTCTCTCTCCTCACTCTCACTCTCACTCTCACTCACACTCTCACTCTCACTCTCACTCTCACTCTCTCACACACACACACAGTAATCTCTAAAAGGGCGTGAGAGAATACCAGTCTATAATGCTCTACCATGGCTATTTTACCTATTTACCTCAGCAGCGAGAGAGAGGCACAAGAAGCTGAGGAAGGGAGAAAGAAGGAGGAGTACACAAAAACTCCACAAAAACTCCAAACCCAAAATCATTCCCCCTCCATAACACACACACACACACACACACACACACACACGCACGCAGAAACAGAAACAGAAATACACATAGCGACTGTAGCAGCCAATTTGAGTGTTTGGCCACCTCCATCTCCACAAACAATGTATTACATGAATGCAGGAATATCCACACATTTATCAAATAGTGACACAGCCTCCCACTCACTCTCTGCCCTCTCAATCACACACACACACACACACACACACACACACACACACACACACACACACACACACACACACACACACAGGTCTCAATTTGTTGACCTACACTGACGATTTGATGATCAGGATGTTTGTTTTATTTTGTTCTGCCCATGACTGCAATGGGTTTTTTTTTCTCATGTACAAAATACATAGTTGCACTCTGGTGGAGTTGCAGTGTTGTTTCGGTATTCAATTTCCGTTCAATGCAATTTCTAAAGCCCAGAGCTGGCATTTACGCCTGATTATATTTGTATTTCTGCTAGTGATGTATGAGGTATGATCATTCCGGCCTTGGAAAATGGCTCCACTGACATTCGCCTCAGATGAGAAAATGAGATCTTAATTGTAATCATGCTGAATAGCTTTAGATAACTAGATGGCGCGTGCCATCACCTTACCTTCACACACACAGACACACAATTACACACACACACACACACACACACACACATACAAATCACACCACACACACACACACACACACACACACACACACGCGCACACTCTGAAGTACCCACCCCTCCACCCACTCACTTCTTTGGCTTTTTTCATTCACTCTAGTATAACTAATTAGAGTAGAATCAGTGGTCTTTACTGCCTGTTTAACTTTACAAGCTACATAGCAACTAGAGACTCTGCAGAGCTTCCATAGCACCGACTGCTGTGCTAGCTATGGATACTGGTGGCTAGGGCCTCACAAAGACACTCCAAGGCATTAACGCAAGCTTTGTTCCAGCTCATAACCACATTGCATGGAAAGGGCACTCTGTGTGTGTGTGTGTGTGTGTGTGTGTGTGTGTGTGTGTGTGTGTGTGTGTGTGTGTGTGTGTGTGTGTGTGTGTGTGTGTGTGTGTTCACGTGAGCTGTAAAAAGACCGGCGTGGCCCAATCTGCAAGCCACCATAAAAATCACATTAAGACGATGAGGATCTTTACTTAGTTCAATTCAGCATGAGAGCGAATGCTCAGTGAACAACAGGCTGTTCGCTTCCAGTTAAGGCACACGTGTCATCCACAGTACTTGATGAAAGCTGAAAGCCTTGTATATTGTGGTGCGCTGTGTGTCTGTGTGTGTGTCTGTGTGTGTGTCTGTGTGTGTGTCTGTGTGTGTGTCTGTGTGTGTGTCTGTGTGTGTGTCTGTGTGTGTGTCTGTGTGTTGTCAGTGTTTTGCTGCAGAAAATCATCTGAGCTAACGTCACGCACCATCATCCATGAGCCTCTGTATGTATGTTAACACTTTTACTTCCTCTGTCTCGAACAGACACACACACACACACACACACACACACACACACACACACACACACACACACACACACACAATGGGCCCATGCATTAAATATGGCGCCCACTGGCGGAAGCAAGGGAGGTCATGAATTAGTGATGACTAAAGATTCACGGTTACAGGATCTAACCGGAGCCAAAGAGTTGGCCTGCAGTCCACACGGCCCTGAGAGACGGGGGGACAGGACAGAGAACAAAGAGAACAAAGACAGGGAACAAGACAGGAGGAAGGATGGGTGGGAAAGAGAAGAGACGAGTAGAGAGAGAGAGAGAGAGAGAGAGAGAGAGAGAGAGAGAGAGAGAGAGAGAGAGAGAGAGAGAGAGAGAGAGAGAGAGAGAGAGAGAGAGAGAGAGAGAGAGTAGAGAGAGAGAGAGAGTAGAGAGAGAGAGAGAGAGAGAGAGAGAGAGAGAGAGAGAGAGAGAGAGAGAGAGAGAGAGAGAGAGAGAGGTATGTCCCTGTGTGTGTGTGTGTGTGTGTGTGTGTGTGTGTCTACACATGTGTGTGTGTGTGTGTATGTGGGAAGGCCTTGCTAGATCCTTGAAGGGAGTGAATAGGTACATTCTAGTTTGACTAGTTCCTGTTCCTGTCACACGCTCACATACACAGAAGGCCTTGGGCCTACTACACAATCAAATCACACCAAACTCACAAAGAGAGTGCATTATGCATTATGAAT
>JAODXP020000029.1:12779393-12781893 GCA_027497455.2 Sardinella longiceps
AAGAGGGAAAGAGGGAGAGCACACACACACACACACACACACAGACCCCCCATGGACAACAAACAGTCCTCAAAGACAAAGGAGAGAAGAGGAGGGGAGAGGAGAGATACAGAATAAAGAAAGAAAAAGAAAGAAAAAAGAAAGAAGGGATAGGGAGAAAGGGTACAGAAAGGAAAACGAGGGGAGTTCCAAAAACAACCAACGAGTCTGGAAGCCTGATAAAGCGACCCATGATTCATTGCAAATGAAATGTCACCCTGGCGGGCCGGAGCGGCGCGTAATTGAATCTCGTGGCCGTATAAACAACAGTCACCAAGCGCTCGTTCGCTGGCTCGGCAGCGGCGGTGGCGTAGGGGCCACAGACGGGGCTGTGATTGTTATTAATGCCCAGCTTTACCAGGAGGGGACCTCAGACACGCAGCTGGTGGTGGGCTCAAAAAAAAAACTCAACTAAACCAAAAAAAAAAAAAAAAAAAAACAGCAGCCTTTGAAAACGCACTCAGAAAACAATCAAAATGCGCGCACACACACACACACACACACACAAAACAAACAACAGACACATAAACAACACATAGACAAAGAGGTGGTTTTGTAGAGGCCAAATGCCACTGTATTGGAATGCCACAGAAACCTTTACAATGAAGCTCTTAAGGTCATATCCTGGACACCATAAACACACACACACACACACACACACACACACACACACACACACACACACACACACACACACACAGTCCCATCATCTGATAACAATTTCTTCATTTTCTTTTAGGCCACTGACATAAACCAGCAGTGGTCTGGTTTACATTGAGTGTACACAACCTGCACAAAGCTCTATACATGGATGACACATGCATGCCCACTATCACACAAACCAACATTCAAGATGAAACGACAAGAGCAGTTTGGGATACACAGCTTTCATACACTGCAGGCAGCAGACACACACACACACACACACACACACACTCACACACACACACACACACACACACACACACACACACACACACACACACACACACACACACACACACACACACACACACACCACAGAGTGCTTTAAACATTTAGATGCTTTACCACACATTTTGTTCTCAGGACAGAAAAAAGACCCCATAAACTTGGACGTTTACTTGCAAGCACAGGCACGCACACACACACACACACACACACACACACACACGCAGAGTCCGAAAGGGCCCCGCACACATGAGCAACTTTATGAGTGTATGCAGCTCAGCACTTTACCAGCAGGTCGTCCGGCAAGCCATCATAAAGCCACAGTGATTTACCTTCCAGCTGGCCAGCCACAGGGACATAATCACACACCCCACTGGCCACCACACAAGATGGATGTCTGACACAAGGGGTGTGTGTGTGTGTGTGTGTGTGTGTGTGTGTGTGTGTGTGTGTGTGTGTGTGTGTGTGTGTGTGTGTGTGTGTGTGTGTGTGTGTGTGTGTGCGCATACCTGAATGAGCGAGTGAGAGGAAGAAAGGAAGTGAGTTGTGCATATCACAAGGTAGAGGGAATTGTCGGACTGCTTCAGTATGTGGTGTGTCTAAACTGAGTGAGTGAGGTGAGTGAGTGAGAGAGTGAGTGGGTGTGAGAGTGAATGTGAGTGTGGGAGTGAGTGTGGGAGTGAGTGTGAGTGAAAGAGAGAGTGAAAGAGAGAGTGAGTGAGTGAGAGAGTGAGTGAGAGAGTGAGTGAGAGAGTGAGTGAAAGAGTGAGTGAAAGAGTATAGAGTGAGTATGAGTAGTGAGTGAAGAGTGAGTGAGTGAAAGAGTGAGTGAAAGAGTGAGTGAGTGAGTGAGTGAGTGAGTGAGTGAGTGAGAGAGTGAGTGTGAGAGTGAGTGAAAGAGTGAGTGAGTATAAAATCAGCTCCCAGAATAGTGTTCATGTTCCTTACAGGTATGTAGCTGACTACAATTGCATGGATATAGCCCAGAAAAGAAGAGGCGTGTCAGAGAACATGAGTACATGTGGTGTGTCTCTGTGTGTGTGTGTGTGTGTGTGTGTGTGTGTGTGTGTGTGTGTGTGTGTGTGTGTGTGTTGTGTGTGTGTGTGTGTGTGTGTGTTCCATGTCCAGCCCATGGTGTCCTTCCGCTGGCTGAAGGGTCCTCACTCTTACTCAGGGCCACTAATGGGCCTTGATTTGCAGCACAGGACACAAGGCCATAAATGTCCCTCCACCATCAATCACTTTCTCACACACACACACACACACACACACACACACACACACACACACACACACACACACACACACACACACACACACACACACACACACACACACACACACACACACACACTCCCACACACACACACACACACACACAATCAGACCCAATACTCATGTGTACAAAAAAAAAAAACATCCCACTCACTGACTAATTCCCTTTCACACTTTGTGGAGGCTGGAAACACGAACATCAATTTGTCCGGTAGCCTCGGTGGCTGACAAAAGCCTAAAACGGGTCACTGGTCCC
>JAODXP020000029.1:12791893-12796893 GCA_027497455.2 Sardinella longiceps
GTGTGTGTGTGTGTGTGTGTGTGTGTGTGTCTGTGTGTGTGTGTCTGTGTGTGTGTCTGTGTTTGTCTGTCTGTGTGTGTGTGTGTGTCATTGAGTCGTCAGGCACTACACATGTTATAGTGTGATCTGTGCTCTCTGTGGAAGTGACATGGTGATCCATTCATGCAGAAGGAGACCTTGAGTGGCCATACGGCCACAGCTCACACGGCTCAGAATAGAGAGGAGTGAGAAGTGTGTGTGTGTGTGTGTGTGTGTGTGTGTGTGTGTGTGTGTGTGTGTGTGTGTGTGTGTTGTCAAGTGTAGGCAAAGAATGTGCTTTATCAGCCAATAGACACGGCGTTCCACTCCACTACTTCTGGACTGACTGGTCCTCTGTCTATCTCTCTCTCTCTCACTCTCTCTCTCTCTCACACACACACACACACACAGACACACTTATTCACACTCGACACACTCTCACTTCAAGTCCTGGACAAACATTAGGCCTTCCGCCATAAGATCACACACAGCTCATTCTCATTCCGAGCTCACGGCCTGTTACTGGGCGGTAAGTGCGAATGGACTACAAATCCCACGCTGCTTTGCTCAACTGCAAGATGTGCTGTGAAAGATGGCAGGACACACAGATACTCTCTCTCTCTCTCACACACACACACACACACACACTCGCACACAATGGAACAAACACAGGACTTCAGTGCGTGAGTAGCACCATTAATGTCCCTCGGGCTCACACCTGCGTCAGAGCAAAGGATTGTGGGTGATGTGGCAGCTAGCTAGCTAGCTAAGTGCTGACCTGTGCACATGAGTAACACACAGTCGTCCAGCAGGGTGTGAAATCTGGCCGTGTCACTGTTGCACAATCCATCTTAAGCCATGACGAGGCATTGATTCACCGCAAGCCAATGACTGTGTGTTTGTGTGTGTGTGTGTGTGTGTGTGTGTGTGTGTGCGTGTGTGATACATGTCTGCACACATCTGCAAGATTGAACATTGACACGATTGATGCCCAGTGACCCGATTTTCCGAGTGAGCGACGAGCACTTCAATACCCATCCGTGTACGGGGCCCCTCGAGTCTGTCAAAATAAATGAATGCCCCAGACACAACATTTACACAACACAACCCCCCTCCCCATCCCACACACACACACACACACACACACACACACACACACACACACACACCTCCCTCTCCTCTTCCCCCATGTCAATGCTCTGTAATTATATGCTGTTCTATTATGGCATCTCCAATTTCCATAATTTCAAGATGAATGCCAACATCAATTAACCACAAATCACATTAGAAAATCTCAACTAAAAAAATAAATAAATAAAATAAAATAAATAAATATATAAAATAAAACATGCCATTGTGTGCCGCGTGAGCAAGGCCCCACCGAACACATCAGTCATCGCATGCCGCACGCATAATCTTGGCGCAATAATTCATAATGATGTTTAAAGTGGTCCATGGGATGTTGATTTTACGTAAGATGTGTCAGCAGTATCTGTAAATCTTTCAGGTCCATCCGCCTCGAGGGGCAAGCTAGGAGGCATTTTGTGCTCTCCAATCAGAATGTTTGGTGTGTGTGTGTGTGTGTGTGTGTGTGTGTGTGTGTGTGTGTGGGGGGGTGGATGGGGGGTGGGCGGTGTGTAGAGGGATGCTGAACAAACTCTGATGAATTAGTCATGCTATGAAGGGGTGGGGTTGAGGGGGGGGGATAAAATTAAAATGGGTTTGTGTTGCTAATCTTTATGAAGCCTCGGGAGCCGACAGGCACGCAGAACAGAGAGAGAGAGAAAGAGAGAGAGAGAGAGAGAGAGAGAGAGAGAGAGAGAGAGAGAGAGAGAGAGAAAGAAAGAAGAGAGAAAGCTCAGAGTTCTGTGCACTTAACTTTGGCACAGCGTTAAAAAAGCAATGAGCACAAGTGAAGTGAATAAAAATGCTAAACAGGACAGGGGGGTAAGAGGAACAGATCAAAGATGGATGATGTTAAAATTCAAAGTGAAATTAATTATACAACTATTACGTGTGCCTTGTACTTCTCTTCTAGACTAGTCTGAAGATACCCCACCTGCCCTTAAAGCCCAGGTGCTGCATATCATGAACTACTTAACACTCTCTGGAGCTCATGAGAGTCTCACACAGATTCAGCTCTGAAATGAAAACAATGTGGGTCTCTACACAACACAGGCCCATGGTGCTAGTGAGGCCCTGATACTTGCTGCTTATTGGATACAAGAAGTCCCATTCATTTTACTTTCTTTGACTGAAAGATTCATCTTCCATCTCTCTGTCTCTCACACTCACTCTCACAAATATTGGTAGATCGGTGGTGGAACTGCCAGTTATCACTGGTGAGGACCTGTTACTTGCTACTTAGAGTACAGGATAGAAGTAGTCCCACACACACACACACACACACACACACACACACACACACACACACACACACACACACACACACACACACACACAGGTGGGAGGCCCTTTTATTTGCTACCAACTGGATACAAGAAGTCCCATATACACACAAACGAATATACACACACACACACACACACACACACACACACACACACACACACACAATGTGAGAGACGTCGACTTACGTTCGCAGCTACTGTGGCCCTCCTCGTAGCCGGCGCTGCAGCTACACTTGCCGATGGGCACGAGCCACTCTCCCTCTGCACTGCAGTGCATGCGTGGCGGGCTGTCCGTGTCCACCTCAGAGTTGTTGACGCAGGCGCCTCGCACCTCCACCAGCGTAGCGAAGGCGGCCTCCGCCACCGTGTCGGGGAAGACGGCCAGGTTCTGCACGGTGCCGCGGCAGCGCTTGTAGTACACGCGCACCGACACCAGCGCCACGCACGCGCCCACGTCTTGGAAGGCCAGGTGGAAGCCCTTGCGGTTGAGGTGGCCGATCTCGCGCACCTCCGTGTTGAGCTTCATCTTGCGCTCGCCCAGGTCGCCCTGCGTGAAGCTCTCGTCGGCAGCGATGGTGTCCACCTTGGTGTAGCGGTCCTCGCGCGCCACCCGCCCCAGGTCCCAGTCCGACTCGGCATAGAGCAGGTTGAAGGTCTCCTTGCAGGTGCCGCCCGACACGCCGGGGATGGAGTTGCAGTCGCGCAGCGTGAACTGCAGCTCCACGAAGATGCGCTGGCCGCCCCGCCGCCAGATCCAGCCCGTCTGCAGCCAGTTGTTCTGCGCCGCCTCCATCACGTTACACACCTGGTACGTGCGGATGGGCTTGTACTTCTCGTCCACGCCACTGATCTCCTCCCACTGGACACAGGAGAGAGAGGGGGATAGAGAGAGATGGAGATAGAGGAATGGAGTGGAAGAAAAAAAGAGTGGATGATAGAATCGGATAGAGGGATAGATGGAAACAGGAGAGAGAGGGATAGAGAGATGGAGATAGAAGAATGGAGTGGAAGGGATAAAAGGGAAGAGTGGATGATAGAATGGGGCAGATAGAGGGATAGATGGCAACAGGAGAGAGAGAGGGATAGAGAGATGGAGACAGTGGAATGGAGAAGGGAAAAAAGGAAGAGTGGATGATATGAGTGAATGGGGGGGCGGATAGAGGGATAGATAGAAAGGAGGGGAAAAGTGAGGGTTAAATGGTGGGAGAAAGAATGAGGGGAGACAAGGCATAGAGGGGTTGGAGATGGAGAGGTGACATGTGGAGGGAGAAAAGAGGGATGTACGGAAGATTGGAGGGAGATATGGTCAAAGGTATGATGGAGAGATGCACGGAAGGGAGGGGTAGAGAAAGAACAGAGCAGAGGAGAAGAAGCAGAAGAGAAGTGGAAGAGAAGAGGGGGAAAAAAGGGGGGGAGAGGACAGGAGAAAATGTCAGCGTATCCAGCACAGACATGAGTTATAGTCCATTACTCTCAGAATCCATTACTCCCCAGACTACCATCCACCATCATTTATGTGCACTATAAACCCATGTGTAAAATGTTAGAGTGAAATTAAATTTCATGTTTTAATGCTCCTTTATATTTACAGCAAGCAAAGTTTGGGGAATTCTGTGCAGCTGCAAAAACCTGAAATGAGTGCCTGACTTGAGTGAGTGTGTGTTGGTGTTTCTTCAGTGTGTGTGTGTGTGTGTGTGTGTGTGTGTGTGTGTGTGTGTGTGTGTGTGTGTGTGTGTGTGTGTGTGTGTGTGTGTGTGTAGTGTGGAGAGAGAGAAAGAAAGAGAAAGAGAGAGTGAGTGAGTGAGTGAGTGTGTGTGTGTGTGTGTGTGTGTGTGTGTGTGTGTCTTCCTCCCCCTACAGCGTTCGCGTGTACTGTGAAGTGTCAACTTCCGTCTCCGTGGCGAGTGTGGGAGTTGAGTGACAGCGCGTTTCCATGGGGGCAGAGTGAGCATGCGTGTGTCTCTGGCTGACAGCGTCTCTCTCTCTGTCTCTCTCTCTCTCTCTCTCTCTCTCTCTCTCTCTCTCTCTCTCTCTCTCTCTCTAAGACACACACGCACACGCACGCACACGCACGCACGCACACACACAAACTGAGGTGGCTCAGGAGAGTGTGAATTTTAAATCACTGTCACGTCCGGATTTAACAAGCTAAATAAATAACAGCTTGCGCTGAGACCATCAACACATGGGCCCTGGTCTCCTCTGGCCTGCGCCAGGCAGGTAAGCGCCACGGCAGACTGAGCCCGCTTGCCTGGTGCCATCCCTTCAGACACACACACACACACACACACACACACACACACACACACACACACACACACACACACACACACACACACACACACTGTATATCTGCCTCTGCTTTGTTTTGGTTTTTTTTCTTTCAGTTTTCTTTTTTTTCCCGATGCAGTCTTTTTACATGAGGGTTTTACACAACCAATCAATTCGCTGGCAGTTTAGTTTATGCGTTTTCCAGTGGTGGAGATATCCTGTGTTGAAGGGGATTACAGCATTGATTGATTTGGTTTCTGTTGCCTGTTTATTTTTTCTCCAAGAGAGGATGGGACTTGA
>JAODXP020000029.1:12816893-12831893 GCA_027497455.2 Sardinella longiceps
CACGTGCCAGGCGTTCAGGCCAGGCCCTTCGGAAAATTATAATAATAAAAAACACACACACACACACACGCACACACACACACACACACACACACACACACCAAACTGTTGCCTTGCTAGAGTGAGTGAGCTCATTGTGACTCATGAAGCCCAGTCACTGATGAGGCGAGACGCAGAACGAAGCCTTGAAACTGAGGAGATTGAAGACAACAGTCAGCAACTGGTGTGTAGTCAGTCACTCAACCAACAGCTGTACATCGCCATGCTATCAAAATGCATAATATCAGGAGAGGAAAACAGTGACTGCAATTTGCCTTTAGGCCAACTCTGTTTTCTCTCATTTAGAACCACTCGTTAGAACCACTCGTTAATGGGATCTCATATGCATTAGAGTGCGAATTAATGCAAAGCCACCCACCTCCCCCATTTAAATTTAAACAAAGAATAAAATATGCGTTAATGGATTCAAAGAGGGAAAGCTTTAATACAAGTCTGCCAACCATAACGCACAATAGCATACACAGAATCAATACAGCCCTATTAATTACTACATTCAGTTATACAATGCATTATGCAATCTACTGCAGAAACTCACTATTGCTACATAGTACCATGAATAATATATGACCTTGGAACATGTGGCTAGATCAGGAGCGCCGGTGACCAGAGGCATACATGGACTGTATCTGGATGTGTCTACGGCCACATGAAAAGCCCTTGTGTGTGCAGAGCAAGAAATGAATTTTTCAAAAAGTCACCATTATGTTTTTTTTCCGATGAGTAGCAAAGCTCTGTGGTCCAGGTTATGAAAACAGAGTGTACAGGGTGTAACACACACACACACACACACACACACACACACACACACACACACACACACACAAATACACACACACACACACACACACACACACACACACACACACACACACACACACACAAATATACAACAGGGATTCTACGCGTGTTCACTGCTCCAGTGAGAGCATGCTGGACATGGAAAGGCCTTTAAAGGCCACTCACTCTGCCATGGCAGGCGGGAGAGCTGCGCCCTGGAACAAGGCGAAGCTCAGTGGAGTGAGTCCTGATGCAACACTGACTCTGAGTCTCACGGTCCACAGAAGAACAATAGTAGAGCACCAACCAAGCAACAGGACATTTGAATTTTCATTTCGAGAAAATATCTCCGCACTCAGCACGTCCCAAGCACAAATGTTGCCCCTATTCAGCTCTGAATCCCCGAGGGGTTAATGGACTACCAAGGGGGAAACACAATAGAGTGAAACACACAAGGCAAAAAAAAGGAAGAAAAAAAAGAAAAGAAAGAAAACGAGAACGAAAACAACGCCGCACGCTCTCTGACCTCTCCTCCTGCCGCGTGATCTGTAATCATCTGGTTCTGAGGCGCAAGCAGCTTTCTGGGGTCAGCCGCTAGCATGTCTGGCCGTAGCGTATCCAACCCGACAGCAGCAGCCATCCCAAACACTGTGACCTAGCGTGATGCTTTCTGTCCTCTACACACAACACAAAAAACGCTGCTAGCTTGTCTTGCACAACAAATTACACACGTGCTGCTCTTTTG
The DNA here is from genome assembly GCA_027497455.2 of Sardinella longiceps. NCBI lineage: Eukaryota > Metazoa > Chordata > Actinopteri > Clupeiformes > Clupeidae > Sardinella > Sardinella longiceps. Next base: position 12,818,476 of record JAODXP020000029.1, read on the forward strand.
AATGGCACCACTCCACACAGCTCCTTTGTATCCATCTTAATGAGACCTTTACAGAGACTTCCTTTGAACGGGGCACACAAACAACACTCCTCATTATGGGGTGGAGGGGGGGGGGGGTGTTGGTGATGGTATAACAAGATATGAAGAGAAAGAACCCCCCTTGAGAGAGCCCATATTCACTCCGTTTCATTAATATTGACCAACGCCAAGACAGCGGAGGATCGATCACGTCATGTTTTCAACCGTGTTAGCAGCACCTGCAAAAACCTTGACTGAAAGCATAATGGTGGGAAAATAAGACAAAGAGCCATACACACACCACACAAACACACACACACACATACACAGCACCCGTTTGGTAAATTGAACCAGTCAGCTCATTCTCCCATCTTTGAGGGGCCATGAACGAATGAAGGAACATGCAATGCCATGCAAACACAAAGCAGGAACATGCCATAAATATCAAGGGTCTCAATGTTGCTGATGTATTAGAAAGCTAATCCATTTCCTTCTCTTTCTGTGCTTATTTATCCTGCACTGTCAGAGCTATAGATCCTCTCACTGGTTCATAGGGATATTGGGTAAACCACCACCGCTTGAAAGCCTATTCATCCTTTGCAATGGCATTCCCACAAAGTGTGTGTGTGTGTGTGTGTGTGTGTGTGTGTGTGTGTGTGTGTGTGTGTGTGTGTGTGTGTGTCTCTTTCGACAAAAGGGTTCCTGTCGAGGCAGCAGAAAGAGGTCCGCAAACAAGGCAAGGGTTCCTTGGATCAAGGGAGCAAGAGACAAAGAGAGGGAGGGAGAAAAAAAAGAAAAGAAAGAAAGACACAAACAAACAAACACAGACAGACAAACTGGAACTGCTAGCTCCAGAGCATGGCACCTCTTGCTGTTTTAGGATTTAAACAAGTGTGACAGGGCGCACACACACACACATATTGCTGAAAGGGACCACACTGTACAACCAAGTGTGACGAGGACACAGTAGACTGTCAACACACTGGCCATGTCCCTTTCAACTCTCTCTCTCTCTCTCTCTCTCTCTCTCTCTCTCTCTCTCTCTCTCTTTTGTCTCTAACAGTGGCCAATTCCTCTCTTCTTCCATCTCCAGCACACAAGGTCGCTCCACGCTCATCTCAAAGAGCGAGTCGCAGACACGACAGGGCTGCCAATCTCACAAATCAGTCCGACCTTTCATGCTCGGCCCAGGGCAATAGCGGTAGTAGTGCCGCTTCTAGAGCCAACGCCGCTGCCCGTGCCCGCCAGTGCAAGTCACAGTGCCAGGCTGCCAACGCTGAGAGCGCGACACCGGGAAGGAGGGTGGAGGTGTGTGTGGAGGTGGAGGTGTGTGTGTGTGTGTGATGAGGTTTGATGAGACTGACTGTGCCCAAGCCATTAGCACTGCCGGAGACTGCCGCTGCCCACCCAATCAAGGCACCTGGACGCACGGCACCGTGTAATTACTCCTCCTGATAGTTAAGGCTGACAAGCTTATTGCCATATTGATCTCGCGACAAAACACAATGCCAGAAGTACAGATGACTGTGTGTGTGTGTGTGTGTGTGTGTGTGTGTGTGTGTGTGTGTGTGTGTGTGAGTGTGTGTGAGTGTGAGTGTGAGTGTGAGAGTGTGTGTGTGAGTGTGAGTGAGAGAGAGAGACAGAGAGAGTGTATGTGTTGTGTGTGTGTTGGGGGGACCTCAGAATCCTTTTACTGTACATTGGGAAGAAGGAGAAGTACTGCACTGACACGTGGGTAGGGTAAGGACACGGGAGAAGAAGAGAGAGAAGTGTGAGAGAGAGAAAGAGAGAAGTGAGAGAGAGAGAAAGAAAGATAGAAACAGAGAAAAGAGAGAAGAAAGGGGGAAAAAAGAGACAGAAGGAGAGATGCGTTGACTAATTGAGGCGGTGCGAGCCAAAATGCTTTTCAAAAAGAAATAAATAAACAATGTTTCATTGCAACTATATGGAGCACAAACAGATACAGGGCAGCAGCCTAACACCATTACTGCAGCACTGCAGAGGAACAAACAGCAGCACACAAGGGGAGAGAGAGAGAGAGAGATGGGGAAGCAAGGGAAAGAAAGCGAAAGAGGGAGAGAGAGAGGGAATGGGAGAGGAGTGTATGAGAGAGTAGGAAGGAGGGAGCGAGGGAGGGAGGAGGGAGAGGGGGTGAGAGGAGTAAATGAGCTCCCGATGAGATGCCAAGGTGCGTTAGCGCTGAGGTGCGGGAGAATGAGAGAGCACCTCCGCATCGGCAGATTGACTGCGTAAGGAGGTAGGAGACCCCCTTACACACACACACACACACACACACACACACACACACACACACACACACACACACACACAGGGTACATGACAGTCAGAAATGAGAGAGGGGGTGTGGGGAGGGAGGCAAAGCATATTAATGTTCACACGCCTCATCTTCCCTGTGGGAGCTGCGATTTATACCAGAGGGACCATTCCCCCACCCACACTAAAACTCACACCCGCTCCCATCCATGGGCCAGCCCAGCAGCGTGGGTGTGAGAGGTAAAGTGATAGCAGAGAGGGTTGAAGCGGAGCAAGAGGTCTCAATGTTTAAGTTCCTGGTTCCCCCTTAATTAATGCAGGCTGAGTCGAGCTCTCATTGGCTAATAGAACTTTAAAGAATCTTCTCTTATTGTGATGTAATACATTTAAGCAGACAGGAAGTATTCCAGTTTGCTCCCATTGAAATTGAATTATGATGCCATATCTTGCTCGGTATTCCATGATCTTTGGGGATACTGTATTGTTTGGCTGGCTGTACCTCCCTGACACCCACAAGAGTATGGGGCTGAAGGTCGTGCTGAGACCCTGAGAGCGAGGCGAGGCTCAGACACAATAGTGCACTCACAGTGGCTGGCTGGCTGGCTGGACGGTCTACTACAGGGCAGCAGGGCTAGTCTGAGATGGCCTTCAGACCGCGTTGCTTTCAGAGCAATTAATCGCTGTCAAAACATTCATTAGTGCAGCGCATCTAAATGCCTCCTGCCAGCATTCCAGGGGAAGATTTGAGACACTGATGGCTGATGGCTCAGTACTGTGTGTGTGTGTGTGTGTGTGTGTGTGTGTGTGTGTGTGTTTGCCTCAGCTGTGCTCAAGTGCCCGCCAGTGTAGTTCCTCCAAAAAGTGCTGCCTGAAGCCACTGATGAACACTCTCACTCTCTCTCCCTCTCTCTGTGTCTCTCTCGCTCACACACACACACACACACACACACACACACACACACACCTCCTGTATCCAAAGTACCGATTAGAACGCTTTAGTGGCCTCACCTGAGCCTAGCGCATGCCGAGCTGGCATCAGGGTCCACAGTGAACACGCTCACTGGGTATAAGCATTCTTTCACTCTTTCAATCACATGTAAATTCGAGCACCAAAGTGCAGTCAGGATTAACCATTTATGTTGCACTGTTAGTCACAACTGATTAGAGAGAGCTGAGACAAAGGAAACCGGTTGCTTTGGCTCAGAGCGTCTACTCATGGTCATATGGTTTAATACAAACCCGATATCAAATAACGTTATTTCGTTGATTCGAATTATTTTACACAGAAAATCACACGTCCCAGTTTAATGAAATAATCTATATTGTCCAGTTTTAGTACACAGCCTACCTTACTGTGTATAGGCTACTATTATTGACATTATAAGTGTCTATAGAATTGACAACCATTAAACATAACAAAAATACACTGTTGTTCATGAAATTCTTCATTCTTCATTGTAAGAAACCAAATAGTCCCTGGTAGCGTTTACAATTTATTGGTTGATGCGAATAGTCTGTCTAGAATATTTGTTTTATGGATCAGTCTAACGTTGTTCATAGACTACCATAACGTTAGGCTATACTCGACTAGAACCAGAATCGCTGTGGCATTTCGCTAATAGGTCAGTATAAAATGTAACCAACTACTTTCGATATTACCACAATTTAAAACTAATAAAGTGTGACTTGTTACAATGTCACAAATGTTACCATCGACAGATAGCCTATGTTAACACATAGGCTCAGTTAAAAGCGCTAACGTTACTTGTAACAGAGTGCCGTCTGACAGGACACGCTGTCAGAGGCGATAATATGCTTTTGTGAAGCTTCGTGTTTTATATTTGAGGACGATACAAGAGACAAATGTTAGACTAGACTGATTGTAGACGCGAATTTCTCTCCACTTCAAACTTACGCGGCAGTACAGGAATTCGCATGGGCACCTGCAGTCAATTCAATCTAAATGTACTTTATCTATGTAATGCGGACAACACTGACAATGGTAAGAAAATATAAACAATTCACATACCTTCCTCGGCGTCACAGTCCCTTTGTCGTGTAAGCAATAATATCCAAAGCACCAAAATTATCGTTTTAAAAAGCTCCATATTTGACTGGCCAGGTTCGCGATGCTCTTGGCATGTCTCTGCCACTCGCGCTTGTCACACACACACTCTCACCACTAGTGAGGAGAGCGAGCCGTTCGCGCGAGTGCGCTGTAGCGCCGCTACGCGCCTTATTTGGTATCTCGGGGGAGGGTGTTAGGAATTAGATTGACATCATCAAAATGCAATGAAGTAAGCTTTCGAAACGAGGGTATGAGAAGGTCGCCTATCAAAAGTTGCCCGCTTCAATCGCTATGTCAGGTGTGCTCCTGCCTGAGTGATTCCTAGCTTGAGAAGGCGAGAATGAATCTTCTTCACTTGGGTCAGATCAGTTTCGTCGGCGTATTGATTTTTAGACTGCTCAGTGTAGGCAAGTATGGGTTTTGGCTGCCTCCGTTTGCCTTAAAGCTATGGAGTCCGATGTGTTGTTTAATAATGCAAAGGCATGGCGAAAGTAAGTAACTTTTGCTGTCAAATAATGAATATACTGTATGTCTCATGAGCTGTACTAGTAGCCCTTGCAAAAAGACGACTATTGCCCCCTATTACCATCATAGCCTAGTCAATTGATAAACTTTGGGGTTCTCAGTTTTAGGCCTTTTAATGAGTTGATGAACTTGCTGAAATAGGTCTTTCTTGCTTGCTAACGTTTGCACATACTGTAATGAATTAAGCACACAAGAAGTAAGGATATGGACAAAATAGACAGGATGGAATATGTTTGAATTATGCAAAGCTATTACATACTGGTACATTGTGGAATGTAATTAAGTTGTTTTGTTGCTCAGCAGTGTTGTAGTGCCCTTAAATTAAAGTGCCTAAGTGGATATAGGCTAAACAGTGTAAGCCAGTACATAAACCTCTATTGGTGTCTTGAATCAGCTGATTTAGCAGTCTAGAAACACAACCACAAGCAAATGGTCTTAGTTACTGTTCTCTGAGTGGCATTCTTGTTCACAGAACTTTAGGAAATTAGTTAAAAATTAAGGAATTTAAAAAGTAAAAGATTACAAAAACGTTTCTTGATATTGTTTCTTCAGATCACTCCAAGTCCAGACGGTGTTCATTCCATTTATTGCAGTGGAGAAACACTCCTAAAATGGCTTGTGAACAATCCAGTCTGTCCACCTCCATTTTCTCAAAAGTGTCCCTGACTGATGTTGACCGACTCCCATGTGACAATTTCATGCTGAGTTACCTCTTAAAACTCGCCCGCTCTGACCTGTAAATGAAGAAAAAATAGGGGAGGCGATGCACAATCAGTCACTTAACCTTTTGCTCTGTAAAAAATCTTTCAAGGCACTCAGGTGCACAGATGAACGCAGGTGAAAAGATGTTATTGCATTGCATTCCTTTAGTTTAAGGCAGCAAGGCCTTCCTGGGTCTTCATAGTGCGTGTAATCACTCGGCAATCTCTGGGGAGCTCCTCGATGGAGGGCAAATCCCTGTAGTGCAATGCAGCATGTACATGCCGCTAAATTGGGAGCTCTAAACGCAGCCAGTTGAGAGGTGCTAATGCGGCTAACCGCCGAACCACTGCTGTGGTGACAGCCTAACTAAAGAGCCCTTTAAATGGACGCTAGGGAACGGCCCCACCGCCCGTATACTGTACAGTAATTCCTTAGCAGCTGGGTGGTAGGATTGTCATTATTCCTCTTTATCAAAGGCCCTGTAAAGCGCAATCGCTCATGCTTGGAGCCATTAGTGTATGCCTGTGTATTGTGAGGCATAAGTTAGACAATCAAAGGTAAAAAGCATTCGGGCATGAGGGTAAATACAATAAGCGATGAACAAGCAGTCCGATAGATACTAAAACCTTGGCAATAAAATTGATTCAGATGCTATAGCCTCAGTGGGTGTATCAAGAAAGCAGTGAGCTAGTCAGCCATTTATCAAAACATAAAAATACAGGCAGCATCGGAGGATCTGTACTCTCAAGATGAGACTTCAAGCAACTAAAACAGGCAGTCCAATATTCAGAGAACTCAACAACTGCACTGGGAAAAAACAAGATAGCAGTAGCGTCTTCAATATCGAAGGCCCATTTCATTCAGAAAAAAAATGATCCTGGATCATAAAATATTATCAGTGTTCCAACCAAAAGTAATCCTAGGTGACATTGACCATCAGGAGCAGGTCAGGTCACTCTGCCTAAAGTTATACTGTACCTCCACAGAGAGAGTCAGCATTTAGCTATTATGTCCCCTCCAACTGGAACCAACACTCACACGACTGTGCTCGTAATCATTTCTGAATCAAGTCTGACAATCCACCAGCAGTCATTGCAGCATCTGTAGGATTACTCAGTAGGCCAGCTCTTACTTGGCAATGTCAGGATGCCACTGAATTTATTCCTTCCATCTTTTGCTTGTATGACTGTTGGTTGCTTGTATGACTGTCATGCATTTTTATATCTAGAATATTTGTACTTTGATTTATTTGATGATTTTATATATCAGTAAATAATTACAATAAATAAATATTATAGACTTAAATATTTCCAGCATTCTTTTATGGGTCGCATTGCATGTTTTTGTAAATGATTCTTGGATAGTCATTTGTACAACATAGCACAATTTGCAGCACAAATAAATCTGCATCATACAGCCATGCCAAAGTCGCATGTCTGCAGTCAGCACTTTTCACTGCAGTATCCCCCTACCGGCTGTTGTGGCGACTCTCCTCGCTGTTGCGACTTGCGCGGCTTTGTGGGAATTGTGACAGACCCGCGGGAGCCTGACAAGTCATTGGCTAATGAGTCGCTGTTGTTCTAATTACCTGCCACGCCAGAGAACTGAAACATCCTCAAGGTCACGCGCACGGCACTGGCACATCGAGACGCAGCAGGCTAGCGGACCTGCTGGCGATCCACCCTGCGTCGAAATGCCGCCGCGTTCGTCACCAATTAGGCCTTTCACGTGCACTCAGCTTGCCATGCTTTATCATGGGTTCATCAAGATCACACCTGCACCAGTGCTGGGTCTAGCATGATGGAAAGAGGGGAAAAAGGCAAGGCGAGGGTGTTTAAAGGGGTGAAGAATGGGAGGGGTGGTCTAAAACAGGAAATAGAGATGGAGTGAGGCAGAGCTGAATTATTCAATGTGGCGAAGCCATGTGGCAGTTTGCAGATAAGAGACATGACTAAGTAATCAGGAATAATAGCATGGGCCCGCACACGCACGCCACCAGCGCGATCCAATCTGCCAGGCACGCCAGATTCCAGGAGAAATCGTTTCCCGAAGCGTGTCAGTTCTGAGGCGCGCGCCGTGGGGAACGTAATCCCGGCGATATCCCTTTTTCCGAAGGGGTCTCATGCCCAACCACCAAAGCCATCGGCTTTCTCCGACATCATCCCAGATAGGAGATCCCTCTCTCTCTTTCTCTCTCTCTCTCTCTTTTTCTCCCTCCCCCTTTCCCTTCAGAATGGAATGGATTATGTGTTCAGGCAGGACAGTTGCACCTAGAGACCGTGTGGAACTGCATGTTTTGCAGGAACAGTTTCTTTTGTATTTAAATGCCTTCTAGAATGGCAGGGTTCCTGGGCCTTTATCAGGCCTGAATAGACTCCGTTCGGCGATGGCAGATTAGGACTCACTGCTGTTTCCAATTTATTGACTTCAGACAAGACAGGAGATGGAACAACAGTGCTCACAGACATACACACACACACTCTCACACACATACACACTCACACACAGACAAATACACACCGTAGACTCACCCCTCCCTACCTCTTCTCTCTTCCACCCGGCATTTGATTTCCATAGTTACCGTGATGCTGTCTAAGCTGTCAACTGCATGAAAGAAAACATCCTCTCTCCCCCTGAAAGTCAAATCAGAGCCAGGATTCATCATGACACTTGGTGCCGTGACAAAAACACCTCCACCAGCCCCCCCTAGGAGCTGATACAATTACCCATTAAATCAATGCAATTTGCCTAATTATTATAATTACAGACATTTTGGTTGAATAATTAGGATGTTCTGAAGTGTGATTGCTTCTGTTGTGGAGGCGCATATCAAAAGCACCTGGACACACACACACACACACACACATTCTTAGCAAGATCTCTAATGGAACTTTACAGATACGGTTTGACTACTTTAATAGAACATACTGTATGCAATCAGATGGGTGTGATTATTTTTGTGTCAGATGTATTCAATAGCATCAGGATATGGTAGAAGTTGTTGGTAATTTTTTGAGTGGGGAAAGAGTGGTACATAAGGTTTCAGGGCCATTTTTAAAAATCCACTCTATTTTCTATCGCTGAAATGTTTACTTCAGGGCTACGCATGGCCTTTATGCTTTTTAACTACAATTTCAGAGAAACGGACATGATCTGCTAAAATGAACAGGAGAGCAGAAAAGGGGCCAAGAGGGAAAAAAATCAATTGCTGGGAATATGAGAGAAAGAGAGAGAATCAGAGCAAGGGAGTGAAAAATGTGTTGATTTGTCGGCATGGGCTCGATGTCTCTCGAGACACCAATGAGAATTTATCACGAAAGACAAATTGCCTTGTTGCAGTGGTTCTCCTTTCTCTATGCCCCTCTTTTTCTCTCTTTCCTCTCTTCCTTGGTAAATTGTGTGTGTGTGTGTGTGTGTGTGTGTGTGTGTGTTTATGTGTGCGCCCACGCACACATGTGCATTTGCCCAGCACCCAGTAATGCATCTCGTTGTTTGACAGTTTTAAGTTCAACAGGAGCAATAACATCTTAATCTAATCCCGATACTGCACACTGCCCCAAAATGTTCCGCAGTGAACCAGCCTGCAAAAGGTGTCTCTTCTCATCCCTTTTAGACTTCCTTTAGTTTTTCTCAGCTTTTTTTTTTAAACAAAGCTGGGTCAATGAAAAGAATGCTATCTTGTAAATGTTAACAGATAATTTTTTTCACCATTTTGTTCGTTACCAGTGAACATACTGTTCCTGTCTGCTTTTTGAGGTCTTAAACCATAACCTGTGGTCCACTTATGTCTACAGGCCACACCTGCTGTGACATCAAGTCTGAAACCAGGTCAAGAGAATCAAGCCTTAAAATAGCAAAAAAATAATCTGCAACCTAGAATTCGCACTGGGGGAGGGCAAATGCTCAGGAGAGAATCACAAGAGAAGGGGTAGTGAGAGGAAGAAAAAGGGACAGAAGAGAGAGAGAGAAAGGGAGGTGAAGGAGAGACGAGAGAGAGCACCTTCCTCAGGAGAGCAAGAACAAGGGAGGAGTGGAGTGGGAATGAAGACATTTGGGAGTATATTTCTGCTTTATGAGAAGGGAAGATGGAGAGGGAATGGGCTCACTTGGACAGAGCCGAAGGGACAGCGGTGGTTAATCTTAGTCGAAACTTCTTCCACTGCTTTATTCATAAATTGCCTCTCGGTAGTGAATCCCGCAGAAATTGCCACGAAGATGGACTCATTCAAAATGAATATGAAACCTAAGGCCACCAGAGGTCAAAACACTTCTCCACTGGCCATTTTCACACCAATCACCAGTTGACAGATTGCCCGCAGAGCTCTGGCAGTGAAGTCCAAAGTGGTATTCTTTTTTATTTTGTGTGTTGCGTGCGTCTTTCTTTACTACACACACACAAACACAAACACACACATATATACACACACACAATATTTCAAAGGATTGGCGCATAAGATAATCTCTTCCCAAGACAGCCTTTGAAGAATCTTCTAGAGGTAAATTGCTCTCAATTGCTTTTAGTCGTAGCACAAACAGAAGCGTCTATATAGGGTGAAAACAGCCAGACAGATCACAGGTCTAAAGAGAGAAGAAAAACATCCATGCAGCTGCAGAGGAATCATATGAAAGTGTAAATCTTAGATGCCTTTTTTTTTTTTTTTTGTCGTGCTAGCAGTGATTGCGAGCGTGAGCGCTAGAGTTCTTGAGGTGTTTGCCAGGTAAACACTTCATAATTGGTTTTTGATGTTTGTCCACTGCGTTGCCACTCTGAGAGGAAACTTCTCCCTACCAACTTCCGTTTGCTCTCAGAGCCTAGGCGGCAATGCAGGCTCTTTTAAGCCTTCAGTTGGCGTTTTGGACTTAAGTGCTGACATCCCCCGATAACGTGGGTAGGGTACTTCACACCCACGCTCTTTCTGTTTGACAACTGATGAGAGTCAACATTTTCATTTGCTCGCCACACCACGTCCTACACACCATTCAATTTCCTAAGACCACAAGTGATATTTACATAATTAATTACATTGGGTATGATTAAGCAACAAATAAACAGCCCGTTGCCTGGAGGGGATTGGTGACATACGGACAGCTCGATGAGGCCAGACGGCTGGGAGGGTTTTTTTTTTTTTTTTTTTTTTGCACTTTTCCTGAGAATGGTAATGAAATAAATAAAATGGAGCAAGGTGAGCAAGCCAAAGGCAGAACAAGCTAAGTGCATGCTAATCAATCAGGAATATTCATGGTGCCAGAGCCTGGGTGCTGCCTGGGATTTCTACAGGCAAACGCCATTGGAAAATGTTGTTCTCAAACTTTGGCTGAACTTTCCGTCTACCCCCTGAAATATTAAATATACAGCAGGGAGGAAAACAGAAATTCCAAGCACAGGTAAACACTCGCCCTACATGGGCACACAGACCGTAAACACAGAAGAGCACATTCAAAACAATATGCAGCAATACAAATCCCTCTAAGCAAGAATAATCTTAGCAGCAGCTAGCCTCTGGGCAGTTACCTTGGGCAAACAAGAGTGAATGAGGAGAGATTTGTCGTGCCCTTAGGATGATCAGCCTTACAAGTACACCTGCGTTCCAGTCTGCCATGAAAAATCAGATCATCTTTTTTACGGAGCAGACATTTTGACGGAGTCCCGTCACTATGGTTGAGTATGCTCTGACTGCCATTCCAACAAGCCTGGCTTGTGGTCAAGTTGCACCTACAGCACCCCAGAGACCCAGATTCGCGACCGGGTGGGGTCATTGCTCTTTTCCTTCGCTACATCTGGTGTCAGATGTGGGATGGCTGCCATGAAGATGGGATAAGTTGACCCTAGTGTGTGGGATGGGAGAAGTTCAGTTGGTGGATTTGTGAGGGGCCACTAGTATTTGTGAAGTGCATGGGTGCACTTCCCGAAGGGGAAGGCAGTGTGATAGAGTACCATCACTACAGACTGCCTGGCTCTTTGGCGTTGTGGTGAAGTTGCACGTTTAGCACCCCAGAAATCTAAGTTTGAGACTGGGTTGGGTCACTGCTCTCTCCTTTTGCCATACTGCTCCAAAAGAAAAAAGAAGAGACAATTTTGTAATATGTATGCTGCGTTGTTCAGTTCCGCATTCAGTCTCAAACCCGTTTTTTTGCAGCACCATGAAATGAGCGTTGTGCAACACATTGCCAGAAGGTCCCTTAAATTGTTTGATAAGCCTACTAGGTTAAATTTAGGCTACTTATGTAGGAATTATGAAGAGTCCTTGGAAAATGTTTGGTGTCTCCGACTAAACACAATTTGAGAACTCCAGCCCTAAGGAGTCAGAGGGAAGGGTGACCAACATTTATGCCTCCTAGCTATCAATCATCTTGCTGCTGCTACAGCAGGAAGCTGCAATTATGCTAGCAATGGAAGTACTGTAAGCATTTAGGTCAGGTTAAACTTCGGTCATGTTGTTTCCAACCGTAGTCAACTGGCTCCCCATATAACTTCAAGTGCAACCAGCACCAGTGTTGTAATGATAAAATAAGAGGTGAACTAGGAATTTTGGATGCAAAGTGGGTCACAATATGCATAATCATATGCAGAACAAGTTTGATGACGGAAGATTATTGCTATGGCATTTAATGTTAAATTAGGAAAATGGGATTTGGTGGATAAATTTTATCTCCAAAATTTGAGGTGCTTGCATTTAGCCACCACTACATCCCTAGATTGTGTGGCAAAATCCCCCCTCGTTCTCACCCATATTCATGTTCTCACATTAACACCATTATGATTGAGAGTACTTTAAATTAATCACTTGTTAATTATCAAAAGAGTTCAAATATATCTTTTCGACACAATTTACCTCAAGTTTTCTTAATACTCTTCTAAAATTACATTGAGTTAATTCTTGTGATTCAGATAAAATGGTTTTGGGTGAGTTTGGTATGAAATTATATGGCCATTACTGAAGTCAACAGTATAATGAAACAAAAGCATGACATCTCTAAGGCCTTGTAAGATGAGCATTTTAGAAGGGATAAAAGGGGTCAAGGGTTCAAATTCCAAGATGGCCACCTCCTCACAAACACACACATAGCCACACACACACACACACACACATAACCCAGCCTTTGATTGACGGGTGAGACGCAGCAGACTGTTGTTAAGCTGATTATGGGCATCAGGTGCTACGGCTGCCACGCCTGCCCACCACAAAGCTGGCAGCACACACCGCCTGAGACGAGGGTTTGTTTCGTTAGACCACCGCTAATCTCCTCTTAATGCCCAAGTGTATAGACTCACTCAAATACACAAACACCGCACGCACACACACACACACACACACACACACACACACACACACACACACACACACACACACACACACATATACATATATATATATATATATATATATACTCTCCCTTTAGTTTCCTTTACATGCACTGTATATCCATTAGACATTCTCTCTCAGACACACACATACACACACACACACACACACACACATACATACACACACACTCCTTTATGTCATACAGAGGCATACACACACTGTCTCCCCATAGTGTGTGGACATAAGAAGGAATTAGAGCTCATCAAGCACAGTAGTGGCACTGCCTTAAGCACTTCAGCTGTCTACTTTATTATTCATCCCTCTCATCCTCTCTCGCCCGCTCACTCATTCATTTTCTCTTCTATTTCGCTGTCTCTCTCTCTCTCTCTCTCTCTCTCTCTCCCTCCCTCCCTCCATCTTTTTTTTTTGGCCTCGTACATCTTGCATGTCCATCTGCATTTTATCTCCTTGGTCTGCTTGTGCTCTTCCAAAACTCTGGGAGACACATCTAGCCAAACCCATCA
>JAODXP020000029.1:12849393-12856893 GCA_027497455.2 Sardinella longiceps
TATGGGGTAGACAACATTTCTTTTCTTTTCTTTCTTTTCTTTTTTTTTACTGTAATCCCTCTCTCTCTCAAATTCCTTCAGGCTATGAGTGCGCCCCCTGTAGGGAGTTCACAGTCATGGCTCCCCCACTCCTAGAGTGATGAGTGTGTAATCCTAGCTGAGGGGAGCGAGTGTAAGCTGTCATGTGAACATACAGTACTGTACTGTATGTGTCCTTAGTTGGTACCCAAGCCCCGTTAACCCCTGAGGGTACAGGACTCAGATAACAGCAGGCTTACCCAAACACAAATCCCTATGCATTCATGCATGTGTGAGTGTGTGTGTGTGTGTGTGTGTGTGTGTGTGTGTGTGTGTGTGTGTGTGTGTGTGTGTAATGTAGAGTGAGAGTGTCCATGTGTGTGTAGTGTGTGTGTGTGTGTGTGTGTGTGTTTGAGTGTGTGAATATGTGTGTGTGTGTTTGTGTATGCGTGTGGTTATCCAGTGGTTGTGACAATTTGTTTGTGGCTGTGTTTGTGTGTGCTTTTGGCACTTGATGTGACTTGCATGTACGCTATGCCTGCACTGGTCTACCCTGCAACCTTAACTTTGCAGCACCATAGACTCCACCATAGACTGCACCATTGAGCGCATATACTAGGGCTAGTCACACTTATGAGAATTTGGTGCAACCTAGACCAAAGTCAAACAGCAGGCAATGCTTACTGATGAAGGCAAGGAAGTGTCATTTTCTTTTGTCCACATTTGTTAGCTACCACTTAGCTGTTAGCTACTAGTTCAGAGTCTGTTCAGTCTATGTAGTACAAATTCTGTTGTGATTATACCTTCAGACAGCCTCAGAGAAGAGGGATGTGGCCTGACTATTATTGACTCTTGATTTTTCCTGGCCGATGGGTGGTAGATAAGCTACTTACTGCGCAATTAGCAACCAGCTGGCATCTGTTGCATATGCAATACAGTATGTCTGTGGGTGACTCGTGTGTTATGGGCCTTTTGTATGGGGGCTTGTGGTCTGTCAGACACACACAGCCCAGTCATGCTGACTCAGGCACACTAGCAATGCATCATGGGAGTCCTGTGAGAAGTTCCTTTATGCTTTAGGTACCCACCAACAACAGCAGTAAAAACACCCCAAAATATAAACTGGGTCGTTACCCTCCTACAGTACCCACCAGGCCAGGCCAAGTCAGGAGTGTGTGTGTGTGTGTGTGTGTGTGTGTGTGTGTGTGTGTGTGTGTGTGTGTGTGTGTGTGTGTGTGCATGCACCCCATATCCAGAGAGCATTACAGTGAATCAGTGAATGTGTGTGTGTGTGTGTGTGAGTGCATGTACCCCATATCCAGTGTGTATTTCAGTGAATCAGAGCGAGCGTCAGATGAGTGCACTCCCCCGAGGTGTGTGTGTCTCCGTGGAACACTGAGGTAAATCACACGACCAGCGGCCTACGGAGGGGAGCGGGCTAAGTGCCACGCTTTTGACGTCTGCAGATTTCGTTACTGAATAATGACGGAGGACACACACACACACACACACACACACACACACACACACACACACACACACACATACACATACGCACACACAGTCAAACACACACACAAAAGCCCAGCAATGCACCGCAATTCATTATTTCTCATCGACAGGAACCTGTGAGAGGTGGATAGAAAAAGAATGAGAGAATGCCAAATGAAAGAAGGAAGAGAGGAGAGAAGGAGGAAGAAGGGAGGGAGGGAAGGAAGGAGGGAGGAGGGGGAAAAACAGAGAGGAACGCAATGGCATGAATAATGGAGAGAGTGCAGTTTGTTCCCTGGGCCCAGAGAATTACTAGCACTTTGCAGCATTTAATCAATGAGTCCCCCTGTATATTTTACAGCTAGCGCTCGCTCTCTATTCCACTGTGTGCTCTACGGGTGATGTGGTGTGTCACAGTACACACACACACACACACACACACACACACACACACACACACACAATCCTCTCAGACACTACTTCCTCACTTGCTCACAAAACACATATAAACACATAAACACACACACACACAAACACGCACACGCACCCACACACACACCTCTCAAACACTCCCTCCTGACTTACTCACAAAATACACACATACACACACACAAACACACACACACACAAACACACACACATATAAGAAAGGACAGGCTGGCTCTAAAACATTCACAGCCTCCTGAATGGCCTTTATTGAATAATGCCTTCGACGGTAGACCCATCTCAATCTCATCCCAGACCCATCTATCTCTGACCTGCTCGCTCTCTCTCTCTCTCTCTCTCTCTCTCTCTCTCTCTCTCTCTCTCTCTCTCTCTCTCTCTCTCTCTTTCTCAACACACTTGAGCTTCTCAAGAAGACCCCACTCAAAAGCTTTGAGTAGTGCTCCCTGCTCACGGTCACAAGGACCAGGCTACAATGAAGGCTGCTCATTTGGTATTGTGTGTGGTACTGTGTACTGTGTGAATGTTTATGTGTGTGTGTGTGTGTGTGTGTGTGTGTGTGTGTGTGTGTGTGTGTGTTTTGTCCTTGAACTCTTTCCCTTTCCTTCTTCTCTACACTGGATTTTGTGTGTGATTGTGTGGACACCAAGAGTATGTGTGTGTGTGTGTGTGTGTGTGTGTGTGTGTGTGTGTGTGTGTGTGTGTGTGTGTGTGTGACCTAGAGAGAGAAAGTAAGAGGAAGAGAGAGTGATGGAGAGTGTGTATGCGCCTGTGTGTAGCCTATGAGTGTGTATGAAAAACTGTCCGTGTGAGACGAAAGAGCACAGGCTCTAGTAAAAGACTTTTACTTAGAAGAAGAAAATAAGCTGAAAGATTGTGTGTGTGTGTGTGTGTGTGTGTGTGTGTGTGTGTGAGAGAGAGAGAGAGAGAGAGAGAGAGAGAGAGAGAGTGTGTGTGTGTGTGTGTGTGTGTGTGTGTGTGTGTGTGTGTGTGTGTGTGTGTGTGTTTGACAATGGATAAAGGCGTGTGAGATAACAGAAAGCTTGAGGGGGTCCGAGTGTGTTTTAATTCTGGGAACCTTCGTGAGAGATGTACTCGCTCGCTCGCTCGCTGTGTGGGAAGAGAGAGGAGAAGTCGAGCGAAGTCGAGAGAAGGGGTCGGGTTCACAGAGCAGCCAGCGCGGATTTCCTCTCCGATTTGCACCAGCACGAGACTAATTATCCGCATGACTCCTAATGAAGATAGTTTATTGGCCCCCAGGGAGGAGCAACGCTGTGCTGTGCCTCTCCTCTCCTCTCCTCGTTTCAGCACAACGCCTCCCCCACACATTTCAGCTCCCCTTATAATCTTTACACTGATTGTGCATCCATAACCATGTAATTCACACACACACACACACACACACACACAGACACACACATATACACATGCACACACGCAGATTTTAGTTAAGTGTGCAAGTATGCAATCACGAATTGCCTAATCTGACTCAAAGACTGTATCTGTGACGGACATGCATGAGGAATCGAAACATGCGTGTTGACACATGTGCGTGCACACACACACACACACACACACACACATGTAGACAGACATGAGTGAACACACCAATGTACTGTATGTACTGACAAAGGGACGTCACATGCCAACACAAGGACACACACCTTCTAGACCTGAAACAGCATGCACGCACGCACGCAAACACATGCATACACACACACACACACATGTGGACACACATACACAAACACACACACACACACAAACACACACACATGCGCACACACACACACACACGTGGACACACATACACAAACATACACACAAACACATGCACACACATACACACACACACACACACACACACACACACACACACACACACACACACAAATCTCCAGCTAATGATGTGGCTCAGATCAGATGGGCGACTGTGAGGCTTACATCTCATCTCTCTGTCATCCCTCCATCTTTTCTTCTCTTCTTTCAAATTTCTCTTTTGACGCAACCACCAACGCAGGCCGAGATCTGACAGAAATGGAACATTTGCGTTAGTTATATCACCCCACACACACACCTACCAACCACAAACACACACACACACACACGTAAAGATATCTGTAAATAGCTGATCAGATTATACACACTTCTTTTTTTTCCAAAAGTGAAAATCTCAAAGGAAGCAAGCAAACAGGAAGACAGCTAAAAGTTTGTCAGCTCAGCTCAGCTCTGCTCAGGGGATGGTGCCAGAGATGCAGCCGAGTTGCACACAAGCAGTACAGCACAGCACAGCGCCTCGCCTGATAAACACTTTACAGCCGGGCAAAGTGTCTGATGAGGATTTCGCCTCGGGCTAGTTTTTACCATTATTACTTTTTAATATGTGAGCACTGTCCTTTGGTCTGTGGCACCCTGTGTGTGTGTGTGTGTGTGTGTGTGTGTGTGTGTGTGTGTGTGTGTGTGTGTGCGTGTGTGTATGTGTGTGTGTGTGTGTGTGTGTGTGTGTGTGTGTGTGTGTGTGTGTGTGTGTGTGTGTGTGTGTATGTGTGTGTGTGTGTGTGTGTGAGAGAGAGAGATTCTGTTTGTAGGGCTGTTTGTGTACTGGGGGGAGAGCACAACACTGACTGTGATATCTCTTGGAGAATTGAACCAAATGAAAAATCCATACCGTAGCCAAACATGCTTTGACACAAAGTGCACAATATTATTATATCAGTTGTAGATTCATATTTATAAGCTATGCAATAAACATAAACATGTAAACAGTTTTAGGGGGAAAATTGATGTTGTTTTGAATATTACAGTTGTAAAATGGGGGGATTTGTAGGTAAGAAGCTGTGCTATGCAAAATAACTGCATCCACCATGTCAGAGTAGAAGTAGGTCTCACCGCAGCCCAATTTGTCAAAGAAACGGGATTAGCTGTTGGCCGATTTGCGAAGCGAGGCGCTACACGCTGCATCACGTTCCCTGTTCCAGCAGTTACACTCATCCAACGGATTACCGCAAATCTGACAGGCACAATGAAAACATAACTCAGAGCTGAGGCGGCAGACGTGGCATCGAGGACAAGTCCCAGACAGCGGAGATACACACACACACACACACACATACACACACAGACACACTCTCTCTCACACACACACAGACATGCACTCTCACACACCCGGTCACACACAGAGAAGTGTAAAAAATGCACATATTGTATACCTGCCTGTAGGCAAAAATCGTAGACACACATTCATTAGCTCACAGAGCACACACACCGTCAACATGTCAACACATCAGAGCCCTCAGTCACACAGACTCAAACATCACAGCCTGCATGCTCAAACGACTATAGCAGTCACGCATTATGCTTGTAAAGCATGAAGACACAAACCCAAAACATAACAAATTATAACCAGATACAGACTTAGACATGCAACTCATAGCATCTGTCACCTTTCTGTCAGGGCAGAGCAACAACAAAAAAGGTCAGGTGGTTCAATAGCTACTGTATTATTACCTGTTGTTTATGTTATATGATCATTGCCTACTGAAAGGGTCATGTGCAATGGGGTCATTCTCTTCATAAGCTGGGTGAGGGCATTACCTGCAGATCCACTCCGTGTGTGACCTTAATACTATATGCTGTGTGTTGTATTATTTGTTTATGAAAACTAATATATATTTTTGCGTGGAAAGGATACTCCTTTCGATTGAGCGTTTACAACTCACTCAGCAGCATGCATGATTGGTGTGTGTGTGTGTGTGTGTGTGTGTGTGTGTGTGTGTGTGTGAGTGAGTGAGTGAGTGTGTGTGTGTGTGTGTGTGTGTGTGTGTGTGTGTGTGTGTGTGTGTGTGTGTGTGTGTAATCACTACAGATGACCAATGGAGAGCCGGAATATACCTCTGGAATCAATCATGTGAGACCTTCATTCCCACTCTCTTATTAACATAGCTAATTATAAACTGAATCAATCACTGCAGTTACATGGACATGAATAATCTGATTATAGAGACTCCAACGTCCTTTCTGTAGAACAACAAGTCCAACTGAAATGGAATATTTGGTTAAATGATCAGATTATTCACGTCCGTGTCATTTGAGTAACAAAATTTCACAGGGATAGTTAGCATAACAAAGTGGCGATATCATGATGGACCAGTGTGTGACTGACGCCAATCTTGACTCATGACACCACGGGCTGTCCTTACAAGTTAGAAAGTGTCTGGGTATACAACTGGGTGGACCAGCGTCATCGAAGCTTCTCCAGTCTTTTTTCTTATGATTATTTTCTTTGTCCAAATCTACCATATCGCTGTGGGCAGAACAAGCTGGGGGCGAAGGGGAGGTTATGAAATGCGCTTTAGTTTAAACAGAAGAGAAAGAAGAATAAGAAGAAGGCAAAGGAATAACGACAAAAAGAGAAGAGAGAGAAAGAGAGAGAGAGAGGAAAGAGATAAACACTTAAGCCTGCTCAATGGGAGATGTGTTCCGCTTGTATAAATAGCGTCTCTTTTTTTTTTGCCCGGTCTGTCTTGGCACTGGCTGCCTTCTCTTGTCTTTTGTCTCCCCCTTTCCTTGACTTCTCCATGAACCCAGCCCTCCATCCCTTCCTCTCTCCCTCCCTCTCTGTCTACTGAGACTGCTTAGCGGCTTTCAAAGAAGCCCCAAAAAGAATGGCGGAGATGATTCCTGTATTTTTATGCTTCTTCTTTCGCCCTTTTTTCTTTCTTTTTTTTTCTTCCCAGACTGCTCTCTCACTCTCTTTAGTTTCTCTTTCTCTCTCTTGCTCTTGCTCTCTAAAGATTTATTTGACCTTAACAGCCTTGGCAACTTTAAAACATCCCTCACTCCTTGTCTTTCACTTGTTTGTCGTTTCCATCTCATCTTCCTCCCTCTTTCCTTCATCTCAGTGCACTGGCATGACAAAGAGCCTTATAGATGCTAAAAGCTTGAACAACTTGCCGAAATCAAACAACATTCTAATATTTTTTACGTCTTTTTTCCCCTCCATGGTTTGATTCTTTTGTATGAAATCTCATTATGCATCTCTAATGCTAGCCATCTTAGCTTGTTATTGCTGCCATCTTAGGCTCAGTCAAAACAAAATGCAGGTAAATAGATGCACAAATGAATGAATAACTAAACTGGCTGTCTTTTGTTTGAAGAGCTCCTGTCAGGCAGAGGGGTTTGCGGAGTGGTTTCAGTGGAAAATTAGCCATCTCTAATGCCAGCTAATCTTTTAAGCTTCTCATTTCAATCGCTTTGTTACCTTCTTTTTTAATTCAGCTACATTTCGACACCCCACCCACCCATCCACCCCCACCACTTTCTTCCTCAGAGTAATGGTAGCAATAACATCTAGCGGCAATTAGCCAAAACATCAGTAGCATTGGCCTCAGTCACCAGGAGAGTTGTATCAACTGAAACGAAAGGAAATGAAGAGCTACACATTTACCCATCATGAAAGTCAGACACAAAGTCAGTTGGCGATGATGTAGCTTTCTACACTGGGAAAGGAGAAATATTTATAGCCTATTCTTGGATTCTTCTTTTCAT
>JAODXP020000029.1:12864393-12871893 GCA_027497455.2 Sardinella longiceps
TGAGGCTGGACCAGATGCTGAGGACGAGGAGAGAGAAGAGCTGCAGTGACAGTAAGGGGACATGACACAACACAGACTGGTGCTGGAGTAAGAGATATGTTAATAATGTAGATTGATGCAGTTGCATACCATATGCAAATGGGGCATACATTAGAGCGAGATGGATATGCTAATACTGACACAGATGGAGACAGACTGAGAGAGAGAGAGAGAGAGAGAGGGAGAGGAGAAGAGGGGAAGAAAGACGGGGGAAAGAGACATCATGTGCAGGGAAGAGGGTGCAAACAAAGAGGGAAAGAAATAAAAACGGAGTGGTTGCAGAGCTTAGGGAAAAGGAGGAGTGCAAGAGAGTGACAGAGAAAGAGAGAGATGAGAGGAAATGAAGGAATGAATGCAACAGAGACTGGAGGGGGTGATGAGGGAAAAGAGTTGAGGTTTGGGAAAGAAAGAGAGAGAGAGAGAGAGAGAGAGAGAGAGAGAGAGAGAGAGAGAGAGAAAGAGAGAGCATGCAGGCGGGTGGGTGGGTGGGTGGTTGAGCGACAGAGATTGCACAGGGACAGATAAAGCTGCAGCACCACTCCCTTCTCAACTACCCCCCCCCCCCCCCCCCACCCTCCTGCGGCTGGCGGTGACGTACAGCTGAATGGCACAGCGGCAGCGGTGGCAGGAAATCGCTGATGGCAGCGCCCGGGTGGCGTGCTGCGTGCCGCGCCAGGTGCAGCTGTGATTAGGCCTGAGCAGCAGGGCTCGGGCACGCGCGGCTATTTCAGGCGACTCCAGATTGAATTAAATCCGGATTAATCGGGGCGCAGCAGAGAAATTGTGTCATTCTTCGGAGCAACACTAAATCCAAATCAAATTACCCCCCCGTCCGTCCCCCAACCCCCTCCCCATCAACCCCCAACCCTGTCCCTCCATACATACAGTACACACACACACACACACACACACACACACACACACACACACACACACACACACACACACACACACACACACACACACACTCGCACACACGCACCAAGCCCTTCACTCATATACCCTCTCCAGCTCTACTACCCTCAATCCATCAGACTCAGTAGTGATCATCACACACACACACACACACACTCCCATTTTTTCACTCTCAGATGAACAGAGCAGGGAGCTAATTCATTAAGAAATGACACAGTTTGAAAAGAAGCATCATGTAGGAGGTGAAGAAAGGGCAAGAAAGAGATAGCACATAGACAAGTAGAAAGAATGAAAGACAAAGGAGAGGAAAGAGCTAAAAAAAAAAGAAAGAAAGAAATGGAGGGAGCAGAGGCTGAAAATCTGGCCCTGGGACCCTCTAAATCAGCCCAGAACACTAATCTGGAGCTCCTAATCTGCAATCTCTCGCAAATCTGCTGATGAGAACTCAGGAGTCACTCTCTAAAGGCTATGCAACATGTTGGTGATCTCTCCGGAGGGTACAGTATGTGTGTGTGTGTGTGTGTGTGTGTGTGTGTGTGTGTGTGTGTGTGTGTGTGTGTGTGTGTGTGTGTGTGTGTGTGTGTGTGTGTGTGTGTGTGTGTGTGTGTGTGTGTGTGTGTATATACATTTGTTTCTCTGCGTGTGTGTCTGTCTGTGTGTGTGTGTGTGTGTGTGTGTGTGTGTGTGTGTGTGTGTGTGTCTGTGTATGTGTGTGTGTGTGTGTGTGTGTGTGTGTGTGTGTCTGTGTGTGGCTTTGTAAACTATTCATTTGTAGTCTCTGTTGACCATGAGTGAGTGTTTAGCCATTTAGCATGCAAAGCTCATTCTAATCAGTTTGGATACCCTCGCGTGCATTCTCCCTGTGTATAGAACTATGTCAGTCAGCAAATGCACGCATGTACATGTGTTTGTGTGTGTGTGCGCGAACTGTGCGTGCCTGCATGTGTGTGTGTGTGTGTGTGTGTGTGTGTGTGTGTGTGTGTGTGTGTGTGTGTGTGTGTGTGTGTGTGTGTGTGCGTGTGTGCCCTACCTTCAAGTGATGTCTTTAACTGTGCCTAGGAGATACAGACAGCTGCAGTGATAGCAGAGAAAGAGAGAGGGGGAAAAGGAAGGAGAAAGAGAGAGGGATAGGAGAGAAATGACAGAAAAGGGCAGAGGGGGAAAACAGGAGTTCCGAGACAGGAGTCTGCCTTGGGCATGTTGAAAGGAGGGAGAGGAGAAGAGGAGAGGAGAGGAGAAGAGAAGAGAAGAGAAGAGAAGAGAGGAGAGGAGAGGAGAGGAGAAGAAGAGAGGAGAGAAGAGGAGGAGAAGAGTCCTGTCTTTACTGCTGATGTGCTTGTGCTCATGAAAACTGCAGGAGCAGCCAGGAGAGGCCTGCCTTCATCAGCAGCCACACGTGTAAAATACCATCTCCCAGCTCATAGAGTAATCTACTGACAGAGGGGGAAATAGCCCCCTAGAGAGAGAGAGAGAGAGAGAGAGAGAGAGAGAGAGAGAGAGAGAGAGAGAGAAAGAGAAGAGAGAGAGAGAGAGAGAGAGAGAGAGAGAGAGAGAGAGAGAGAGTTTGCATGTCATTTCCTCAGGCCAGACTGACCCTCGATAGCAATCTATAAACTCTGAGCTTCTGTGTGTGTGTCCTTGTGTATATGCATCTGTGTGTGTGTGTGTGTGTGTGTGTGTGTGTGTGTGTGTGTGTGTGTGTGTGTGTGTGTGTGTGTGTGTGTGTGTGTGTGTGTGTGTGTGTGTGTGTGCATTTAAGCATGGTATGTAGGCGGGTGGCATAGGGTGCATGCATTTGTGTATACATGCAAGAGCAACAGGAAAAAGAAAGACAAAGAGAGAGAGAGAGAATTTGAATTTAAATTTGAAATGGCAAGAAAGAGAAAAAAAACGAAGTGCGACAGAGAAAGAGAGAGAGAGGGAAGAAAGAAGGGGTGAACAACACGCCAAGGGGCGGAATGAACAGGGGGAGCGCACTCTACCGTGATGCCTTTCTCCTCCTCCTCCTCCTCCTCAGTGGAGCGATCGGAGCAGCGAGGAGCGAAGCGGAGCGGCAGGCAGGCACGCCAGAGTGTGTGCTACACGACGTGAGTCCTGACCCCACCGGCCCTTTCCCATCAGTTTAACAGCGTGGTGCCATGGGTCAGACTCCTCCCCCTCTCTCCAACACCACCCACACCCTCACACACACACACACACACACACACACACACACACACACACACACACACACACATATGTGCACACACACATAAACACAAACACATACTTTATGGGCACGAACACACACGCACACACACACACACATAAACACAAACTTTATAGGCACAACACACACACACACACACACACACACACACACACACAGGATTGCATGCCATGGATAGGGTTGCTGGCATGCAAAGGGGTTAGGGTTGGTTGGGGGGGGGGGTAGATGCAGAGGGAGGGGGGCCAATGGCAAGGGTCCAAGCCTGGCTAAAGCTGGTGCTTCAGCATCCCCACGCCATCATCACTCCCAGGACCATCACCATCCTCACCCGATTCAACCCACTCCACTCCCCTCCCCTCCCCTTCACCCTGCCTGCCTGCCTGCCTGCCTGCCTGTCTGTCCAGTGGCCCAGAGGACTGAAGCCTCCTCCGGCCTGAGATGCGTGTCCCTGAGGGGGGTCTGAGACAGGGTCGAGACACAGAGCACTGTATCCTCCACAAATACACAACTCTGGACAATGGGGGGTTGTGTTTGAGAAGCTGTCCATGCATGCAGCTGAGAGGGAGGGAGAGAGAGAGAGAGAGAGAGAGAGAGAGAGAGAGAGTAAGAAAGATGTACCATCTACCTCACTATCCCTCACTTGCTTGCTTGCTCCCTTGCACTCTCTCAGTGTCTTGCTCACACACACACACACACACACACACACACACACACACACACACACACACACACACACACACACACACAGTGCGGCAATAGACACAGAGTGACAAGTAAACAGTGGGGTGCCAGTACATACATATAAATACATACATACACACTCTCTTTCTCTCACGCGCACGCACACACACACACACACACACACACACACACACACACACACACACACACACACACACACCTCAACTTCACCTGCGCCACACTGACATGCTCCTCTTATCTCTGGGGATTCTGATCTCAGATAGTGGAAAGCAGGGGAAAAAAGAAATGAAGGACGAGAAAAAACTGGGCGAGAGGAAGTGAGAGACAGAGAGAGAGAGAGAGAGAGAGAGAGAGAGAGAGAGAGAGAGAGAGAGAGAGAGAGAGAGAGAGAGAGAGAGAGAGAGAGATGTCTCTGACAGCCCTTCCCCCCACTGGCACCCTCCCTCCCATCCTTCCAGATGCTTCTGTCAGCGAACGAGGCGAAAAGATGAGAGATGAGAGAGAAAAAAGAGGAAGAGTGAGGGAGAAATGGAGAGAAGAGAGAGCGAGGGGGAAACAGGGAAAGAGAGAGGGAGGGGGGAGAGAGAAAAGAGGGGGTATACCTTCAACCCCACGTCATCTGTCTGTTCTAGGCCTACTGCATTCCTCCAAGGAAATAGACGCAAAGGAGAGAGAAAAAAAGAGAGAGAGACAGACAGAAAGAAAGAGAGAAAGAGAGAGAGAAAGGGAGACAGAGACATAAAAGGAAACACTCAAAAAGTGCTAGTCTTACCCGTCCCAGGACCCTGTCCGTCATTCTATCGTTCCCCCGGCAACAGGCACTTACACTCATAAGGGCTCTGACACGTTGACCCCTATCGCCGATCTCCTCGCAACACATCTGACAAGGTGACGTCTTCCTGTCGCCTCTCTCTCCGCGTCCGTCGAGGTGTGTGACTGAAGTGTGTTATTGCCCTCATCATTTCCGTGCCGTCGTTCGTGCGAAACAAAAGCCTTGTGGTGTGTGTCACGACCTTTGACCCCTGGACACAACAGCACAAGCCATAAATCAAGCTATCGTGTCAATGTGTCTGTCTCACAAATCAGTCACGGAGCTTTTTTGTGCTGATCTGGCTTGTTCCGGAACTCTCTGTGGGGTTCAGAACACTGGGTTCTGTACGGTGTGCCTCAGGGGCCAAAAATACCCGTTCAGCACCAACAACATCAAGGTGAATTTAGAGTTCATTGTTCAATATGACCCGCTGGCAAACTACTTCATCTTCGTGGGACATTTATATTAAAAAAAAAAAAAACATGCACATATGCATTTTTGCATTTCCAACAATTATCAACAAAAAAACCCCAACAATAATCAGCTAAAGACAAAAGTGTCATTATAGGGTCAAACTGCTCTCCGAACCCACATCTGCTCAAATGTTTACTGCCCAAAAACGATCTAGTTCTCCTTCTCTTTCCTCTCCAAAGAGATCCATCACTCTGGTGGACACGTCCTGTCCGGGGGCAGATAAAGATAAAAGGGATACAGGAGGCATCCTGAGACAAGGATGACAAAGCGAGTACCGAGCAGCCGGCCAGCCGCTGAAGAGCAAAGGGAGGGAGAGAGAGAGAGAGAGAGAGAGAGAGAGAGAGAGAGAGAGAGAGAGAGAGAGAGCGGAGGATATTTGGGGGTGATATTGTTTCGCGGGGCGCCGTGGCTACTTTATAATTAGCTGACAGAGCTGACAGGCCGCGCTGGGGAGGGAGCGAGCCGTTAGATTAAAGTGTTCTGGTTGTTTAACACGTCCTCCTGCACGCTCTAGCGCTCCCCCCGCTGTGCACCCGGACTCTAACCGACCCCACCCCGGAGTCAACCCCTCCGCCCTAGCCCCAGCACCCACCCCCCGGAGCGCCCCCCCCCACACACACACACACACACACACACACACACACACACACACACACACACACCCCTCTCTGGCCCCCCTCGGCCGTCCAGTGCTACCCTATCATTATTCCCACGCCCTCCTCGTCGCTGGAGCGGCGCGCTAATGAAACTCTTACGCTGTCTGACTTGCCCTCTGGTGCTGGAGCCTCATGTCCGTTCGCCCACTCACACGCACTTTCCGCACGCCCTCATTCACTCACTCACTCGTTTACTCCCTCACTTGCTCACTCACTCACTTGATCACTCACTCACTCTCTCACTCACTCTCTTTCAGACTCAATCTCTCACTCACTCACTCTCACACTCACTCTCTCACTCATTCTCTCGCTCACTCACTTGAAAACTCACTCGATCACTCACTCACTAAAATTTATATATGCTTTGTTGACATAACAATTCACATATTGCATATTATAAAGCTCTCACAGAAACAATAGAAACAACAAAGCTGGAGAAAAGAGGGAAAATAAAATGAAATACTGTATGTGCTTGTACATTGTAGGGGTACACTCTCATTCACTCACTCTCTTAATCACGCACTCACTCACTTTCTTTCTCACTTAATTGTCCTCTTGTTTTCCTCTTGTTTTTGTTCACTCACTTTTCCCACCTCCATTTGAGTAACTTTGCTTTGTCAACTTTGCTTTTTCATTTATTTAACATTCCTCCTCTTTTGTTTTGCCTTGTGCTTTATGCACCTTCTTCTTTCACCCCTCCAACTTCCATCTTCTCTACTTTCTTCTCGCCAACTCCTCTCTTCCTCTCTCCATGTTTTTGACTTTCAGGGCAGCCATGAAAGGGGGTGCAGCTGTGAGAGACTGAGAGGCGGGGAGTGTGTGTGTGTGTGTGTGTGTGTGTGTGTGTGTGTGTGTGTGTGTGTGTGTGTGTGTGTGTGTGTGTGTGTGGGGAGTGTTTCTACAGTATTTGTAGGGGGGCGGTGAATACTGAGCTGGAGGATTCATGGGGGTCGTGTTGCGTTGCCGCAGTGAGTGAGCTGAGCCTCCGATGTGTCTGGGATGTGCCGAGACAAGGGCTGACTGACGCTGATGCAAGAGTGCTGAAAGAACAGCTCAATACTGACATGCACAAATCCCACCATTGCTGATTGTGTAGATTACAGGAATTGGCTGGCGTGGAGAAGCAAACAGACTCTCTCTCTCACACACACAAACACACACACACACACACACAAACACACACTATGCGTGCATAACATATTTCATGCAACCCCATTAAAAGTACACACACACACGCACGCACACACACAAACATACACTATGCGTGCATAACATATATTTCATGCAACTCCATTAAAAGTACACACACACAGAGACACACACACACACACAGAGACACACAGAGAGAGAGAGAGAGAGAGAGAGAGAGAGAGAGAGAGAGAGAGAGAGAGAAATGCCCCTTCTAATCATGGTTTGGGGAAGGAAGAGGAGGGAGCCGATGGAGGTGTTTTGTGTGCATCATCTGTGTGACCAGGAAACAAACGTTTTGCAAATGAGTCAGAGCATCTGTCCGGTTGATGCATGGCATTATGCGAAGGATTTCATCACAGATGTCTTCATTTGCCTCAGAGTGGCACGGGGTGTGCTCGAAATCAAATGAGAACACACACCCTCACACACATAACGACACTCAGACACAAGCACGCACACACACACACACACACACACACACACACACACACACACACACACAC
>JAODXP020000029.1:12879393-12881893 GCA_027497455.2 Sardinella longiceps
AGAACTCCTTCCACATTCTCCATCTATTTACCGACCCAGTCTCTATTTGAACACTACCATGCATACTGGGTCTTGCATACTGGGCTTGCTTGTGTTTGCCAGGTTGGGTAGCTTTAAGCCATATAGAGCATGTGGTTTTGTAGACATAAAATCCTTTTTTGGCTTTCCTTCTGTCCTCAAACGATCTTTCCTGACACATAGGAACACACACACACACACACACACACACACACACACACACACACACACACACACACACACACACACACACACACACACAACACACACACACACACACACACACACACACACAAAAGATGCACCTCCAGGCAATCCCATGCTAGCTTCCAGGATCTAAGCTGGCCAAAGGGGCCTTGAGGCAGCTAAATCCCAGCTTGACTTGGCCTATGATGGGCCATGTCTACCCCAGCCTCCTCCAGGGCAGAGACGCGGACTGTACCACCAATAAACAACAAAGAAAGAAAAAGGGATTCTCTCTCTCTCTCTCTCTCTCTCTCTCTCTCTCTCTCTCTCTCTCTCTCTCTCTCTTTCACTTTCTTTCTCTAAGGATAAAGGAGGAAGCAAAGAAGATATGAGGAAGGAATGATGGTTTGAGGAAAAGAGGGGGGATGGGATGGGGGGATGTTGGTTGACGTTTAAAGAGGAAAGAGGAAGAGTGAGAGAAAGAATCGGGGAGACTTAATCCCCCCCCCTCTCCTCGGACTCCACCCATGTGTTTGCGTAACACTCCACGAGGCAGATTGTTTCCGCGGCAATCCTCTCATCTCCGCCACGCTATGATAGCTGCAGACGGATTAAAACGAGCACAAGAGCCGCCGCAGACGACACCAGAAAATCCTATAGTGTGAGCGAGAGAGAGCGAGAACAAGAACGAGGCGTCTGTACATCGTGCACTAACCGAGGGAGCAAAACGGAACGGTTGACCTTTGACCCCCACTTCTAGTTAAATAACCAGCGTTCCAAGTTCCAAGTTCATACCGAGTTCCCGTCCTCTAAGGCATCTGTCCGCTAACGTGATCCTCGACTGAAGGACTAAAGACTCATGGACGACGTGTTCGACAAACATGCACATAGTATCGACCAATGTCCTTTAATCTGCTATAATACTCTGTGTTATTCAGATATGACCAAAACAGATTATCTTGGGTGAGGTGGTTGTGATGTATGACATGTAATTACAGGGGAGATGAAAGGTATGAGAGAGAGGCTTATGACGCCATAAACGCACACATGTGTGTGTGTGTGCTCCAGGGAGACAAATGTCCTCTGTCGCTTTTATGGGAGCTCTTGGTTAGAGACTGTCACATAAAAACTAGACACACATGTACTTACACACAAATAAGGAATGAAAACGAAAAAAGGGGAGAGAGATATCGAGAGAGGGATGGAGGGAGAGAGGATTCAATTAACTGGTTAAGTAGGAGAGACCCCATAAAAAAGAAGGAAAGAAAGGAAGAAAGAAAGACAGAAAGAAAGAAAGAAAGAAAATAAAGGACCACAAATATAAAAAACCTTGAACTGATAGCAAAAAGAAAGACAGTTTAAAGACAAGAGGCAGATGAAAAAATATCCCAGAGACAGTGGAAATGGAAGACAGCAAACCCAAAAGCAGAGGGCCTTGAGGAGCAGTTATGGGAAATGAGTTCACCTGGTGAAACTAATACTGCCGTCACATATGAGTAAATGTCTGAGCTCCCCCACTCTCAGCTCTCCGTGTTGTGCTATCCCCTGGCCTTAAGGGGCTAAGCTCTTGCCATCGGGTCCTGAGTTCTCACCCATACTACTGTAGCCCACAGCCATGGCCAGGCAAGCGCCACCTAGTGGCTCTGCTCAATACTCATTTCATTCTCCTAGCTAGTCAGGAAGAGTATATTGCAGGCCAATAAACAAACACAGTGAGAAACGGAAGCCACAGCGTTGAACCTGGCATTCTCGAGTTCAAGATAACAAAACAGTGCAGTTGTAACTTACGGTTGCAACACATTTTATAGGTTTTATACGAACTATAGCAAATTTTTTCAAAACATTGCGACTGCTGAACTTGGCGTACGTGAGCACCGGCACATAATAACACTGTGATGACCAAACAGATCGTGATTGGTTGAAGAAGAATGCATAGAGTGTTTAGATTTTGCTAACCTTGGGAAGAAGCAAATGATATGTTATTACATTGTTACTACAGTGTCAGAAATGTTTTGGTGTAGGATAAGATAAGAATTCCCAAAGGAAATTCAAGACAAGATTTTAAAGACAATTTAGGAATTAAACAAATCTTAATTCTTTGGACAAATGATAAAGCTGTTGCCTTGTATGCATATCATGTACTGTACACAAACAAGACAGGAATCATTATAAAGTTCAAGTTCAACTCTGAAGTGGCACCTGCTATTTCTTGGACCTTTGCCATCTGGGTAATCACCATTCTGTGAGTTTGCATTCCTGTGAGTGCCACCATGTTAATGTTGATTACTGTATCAGA
>JAODXP020000029.1:12889393-12891893 GCA_027497455.2 Sardinella longiceps
GAGAGAGGGTGCACAGTCGCTGATGCCTTCCAACATGACACTTAAGCACACACACATGAAAAATGTGTTTTAATCAGGTACAAACATACCACCAGTCTCTCTCTCTCTCTCTCTCTCTCTCTCTCTCTCTCTCTCTCTCTCTCTCTCTCTCTCTCTATCTCTCTCTCACACACACACACACACACACACACACACACACCACAAAAACACACACATTATATGGAAAGGAATCATAAAAGCTTTACATTCACGACGAGTTAACAGACAAGTAAGCATTTACATAACCACTGACAACCCCACATACAAATAAACACACACATACAGTACACACACACACACACACACACACACACACACACACACACACACACACACAAACACACACATACACACACACATACTAACAAATAGGCAGACACATAAGTGATTTAAAGAGTTATAGTGCTAAGAGGTGGAGACAACAGAGAGAGGGAGGCTGAAGGGTATTTAGAGGAGAGGCAGAAAGAGAGAGAGAGAGGGATGGAGAGAGAGAGAGAGCGAGTGAGAGAGAGTGGAAGAGAGGAAGATGTGATATTGTTAATGTTACAGTAAATTAATATTCGTGTGAGGTCATCTATAACAGGGGAGCCGGCGAGCCGTGAGAGACATCCTAATGGAACCTGTCAGAGAGAGCGAGAAGAGTGTGTGTGTGTGTGTGTGTGTGTGTGTGTGTGTGTGTGTGTGTGTGTGTGGGTGTGTGTGGGAGGCTTCTGTGTGGGTGTGTAGGTGTCCTTTGCATAGGTGTGTGTGCGTGAGAGTGTGCAGAGATGAAGCGAGAGAGAAAGAGAGGGATAGAGAAAATGAGAGAGAGAGATAGAGAGAGAGAGAGAGAGAGAGAGAGAGAGAGAGAGAGAGAGAGAGAGAGAGTGCCTATGTGGAATTAATCTACAAATTAAAATGCATAATTAATAGGTGAAACTCTGCAGGGAAATGATGGGAGGCCTCGTCGGAAGCGATGAAGACCTGTATGCCGCGCCTGGCTCCCAGCATGCATTGTGCTGTCAGAAGGGATCTGAGGCAGAATTACTAAGCCTACAATAACACACAAGACCCCCAAGTCCTTAGCAAAAGGAAGGGTCATGCTCAAGGCCAGTGTTTGTGACTCGAGCTGTCCAAACTCAACTTGAACCTTGACCACTGCACTGAGACGGGAGCGTTGTCCAAATATTATCATAACGGCCTTTGTTCATCATTTGCTCGGATCGAGGGCTGATAACAAGCACTTGAAACTGAACTACTGAAAACAAACCAAAAGGTCACTCTTACACGACTCGTCCATTGAGAACTGACAGGAACATTTCTCTTAGAACCTCCCTCACAGGCTTTTGTGCTTTTATGCTATCCGTGTCATGGAGCTTGGCCCTGACCCCTTGAAAAGGACAGAATTACTAATACCAGAACATTTAAAGGAATAGTCCACCTTTTTATTAAAATGTATTATTCACCCTCTTACCTGGAGTTACATATGTGGGTAAAAACATTTTGGTCTCATTGCATGCATTTTCCTAGTCTGGCAACCCCAATTTTACTTTTTTTCATAGCTTTAGCTTAGCATAGGTGCTGGAATGTAAAGTTCCAGCTAAAGCTAAAATTGAGGTTGCCAGACTGTACTGAAAGCAAAATGCTTTTAACCACATATGCAACTGTAGGTGAGAGGGTGAGTAACCAATTTTTACAAAAGTGTAAATTATTCCTTTAACGTCTGACTCGCTGAATGACTCCCTAGAGTAGAAAAACATTCAGGTATTATAAAAGAATTCACCAAATCAGTGAGATGAAAAGCATTCGTTATATGTTAGGGTAGCTATTCGTTACGTATATGTTAGGGTAGCTATTTAACAGTCAGGGGTCAGAGGCCTTTCAGGCAGTCTGCTACACTTTGACATTTTTAAGTATTTCACCTAACTAAAACCTTTTATGCAAAAGTGACATATATTATTACATTCTTTGCACACTCCATTTTCCATTACAGAGTGAAGAAGGACTGAAATAGACTGTTACAGGGTAGAAAATGTGTGGACTCTAAATTAGCATGCTACCTGCTGCTGGTGTCCACCCACTACAGTTAGAGAAGCGCTCAGAACAGAACACATCAACTCAAGTAGCTATAGCGATACAGTTAGCGACACACGACACCCATCTCTTGAATAGATTACTGATCCTTAATAAAGACTGTGTTGACATTTCAGTGACAGATAAATCAACAAAAGGGTGAGAGACAGGGAGATTCTCCCAAAGCCTCCTCATCCACTAAACCTGTCAGGTCAGAGAAACCATTTAACTGAAGGTATTTTGATTCTTTCTTTATTTTATTTTTTTTATTTTGTTTGCGTGTGTGTGTGTGTGTGTGTGTGTGTGTGTGTGTGTGTGTGTGTGCGTGTGTGTGTGTGTGTGTGTGTGTGTGTGTGTGTGTGTGTGTGTGTGTGCAAATGATCACTCACGGCATCTTTTAAGGACCCCA
>JAODXP020000029.1:12905900-12908400 GCA_027497455.2 Sardinella longiceps
TATTTAGTTGTTTTTGAGCGAGGGGGGGGGGTATTATTGACCCCTCCAGTGTGTGGCTGAATTTAATTGTTTGATAACCACATTTGAACATTAGAGAGACACGGAAAGAAGAAAAGAGAGAGAGTGTGTGTGTGTGTGTGTGTGTGTGTGTGTGTGTGTGTGTGTGTGTGTGTGTGTGTGTGTGTGTGTTTGTGTGTTTGTGTGTTTGTGT
The DNA here is from genome assembly GCA_027497455.2 of Sardinella longiceps. Taxonomy (NCBI): domain Eukaryota; kingdom Metazoa; phylum Chordata; class Actinopteri; order Clupeiformes; family Clupeidae; genus Sardinella; species Sardinella longiceps. The sequence goes on from JAODXP020000029.1 coordinate 12,906,112, forward strand.
GTGTGTGTGTGTGTTTGTGTTTGTGTGTCTGTGTGTGTCTGTGTGTGTGTGTGTGTGTGTGCGTGTGTGTGTGTGTGTGTGTGTGTGTGTGTTGGGGGTGGGGGGGTGGGGGGTATAAATTAAGTTCTGTTTTACCTCATCAGGTTTTAATTAGATACATCATGTTCCAATTCTTTCTGTCGACTAATTGTGGCTGTTGTTGTTATTGTTGTTGTTGTTATTATTATTGCTGCCCTTGATGATGGGAGGGGGAAATGATGTTGGAAGAAAAAAAAAGGGAAAAAAAGGAAGGAAAAAAATCAAGTTCTTGATAAACAAAGCACTACTGAAAGTGAAGGGGGGGGGAGGGGGGCTGAATAATATTATCGAAAGGCTTGTTAGATTCAGAGTAAGGCCCCAGCAGATTATTCAGACTCGAGGGGAATGTACAGTATACCTATGGATCTATGTACAGCACAGTAGATAGTTACACACACACACACACACACACACACACACACACACACACACACACACACACACACACACACACACACACACACACACACACTCATGCACGCACACACACACACACACACATTGCTTTTCTGCTGAGTGCAGGGAATAGAACCTGCCTACAGCAGCTGTTGTGAGATGAATTAGGCCCATACACAACGTTCTTCTGAGCTGTGCTAAAATGTGCCAATTGCAATATTTACAGTGCACTCAACATGTGTTTTAATTCATGCATTCATGTGTGTGTGTGTGTGTGTGTGTGTGTGTGTGTGTGTGTGTGTGTGTGTGTGTGTGTGTGTGTGTGTGTGTGTGTGTGTTGCTCCACAGGTAATGACCGTAAATACTGTTAGCCTTTGTTTTGTTTATGCACTCAACATGTGTTTTAATTCATGTAGCGTCTTTGTCTTCAGCCTGAGTCCTCCATTTGTAGATAATCATACAAATGAAGCAATGATATAGAACCATTAGGCTCTCAGTTTCTCCATCAGAGAATAGAGACTGGACTTCTATGGATCTATGTCAGCTCAGTGTGTGTGTGTGTGTGTGTGTGTGTGTGTGTGTGTGTGTGTGTGTGTGTGTGTGTGTGTGTGTGTGTGTGTGTTGCTCCACAGGTAATGACTGTAAATACTGTTAGCCTTTGTTTTGTTTATGTACACAGAAAGCTCAAAGAAATCTGACACACAAGCGCTCCTAGTACTGAGGGTAACCATGCATGTAATTGTTAGCATTATTGAATACTGTATGTACAGTATCTGGCAAGCAAACTCCTTGATCCTTACAAGAATTAACAATGTCAACTCTTTCATTCCAGCAGCAGTCATTTTAACGTCTAAAATACATCACCGTCACCGCCTTTAAATTTTACAAACTCAGCTCTTTCTTACAAACTCAAAATCAGCTTCCAAAGCTTTCAGTTTCAGCACTTTGTGACCAATAGCAAAGCAATAGTCTTCATTGTACTCATGAGAAGTTTGCTTGCTAACTCATGTAAAGTATTCTGATATACTACATTAACTAGGTTGAAGTCGTAATGTTAGCAAATCCCAAACAGTGTGGTTAACAAAATGAAAGCATGGCGAATTCGGTAGATATATAGACTATATAGACTGTATTCTGTATGCCCACTGTATGTAGACTAAAGTGATGCGAATGATACGTTCTACCATGTAATGGGAGAATCTGCCTGTACAAGGTCTTGTAGTGTGCACACTGAGGTTGCAGATCAGGCCTGAGCACGAGACTCACAAACACAAAATCGCAAGTCAGTTAAACTGAACACAGGAGACTTCCCTCAGGTGTCTTATCGTGGCATGTCGTTTGGCTAGTGTCATGTAATCTGAACCAAACAAACACTGATGCTTGACATTGTTTGGGATGCAGACATTCTAAACAAAAATAATAATAATGACACTTAATGACGTCTGACATAGTCATAATGTCATAAACATTTGGAAGTGTCATTACATGTTCATGTTATGTAACATTAAAGACATGTTCATGTCACTCATGTTATGTCCAAAACCTCAAATAAAGTGCTAACATTTATTCTTCTATTATCTCATGAATTTTTGCCAAAAATGATCAGTGCAGAACTTGTCAAATGAACGGCTGCTATTCATGGGGAAAGTTCTCATCATGGCGTCCTAGTGACTTAGTGAAATTTCCAGATTTCCAAGTTCGGGGGGAAATTGCTTGGTCGCACCACAAGAGCCGGATTGGTGGCAAGGACAAGTGGTGGCGTGTTTAATCAAATCTGCCACACACACGCAGCGGCCGTTGCGGGATACCACTTGG
>JAODXP020000029.1:12910900-12915900 GCA_027497455.2 Sardinella longiceps
CAATTCTAAGGATGGCTGGGTCTGTTTTTATCGCCTGCCATTAAAATGATAATAGCTTTCCAAGTATCAGACTGGCTGGCTGGCTGGGTCTGTCTGTGCACTCTGACCCTGTGTACACGCCGGTGCTTTAGTTTAGACCACAGCAGATAGATAGCAGCCGACGGGAATAAGGCATTTTTGCCAAACCCAAGAACAGCAAAGGACAAGAAACTGCACCCAAGTTCCTTTGCAAAAGGGAGATGTCTGTCGATGAACTCGGATCTCGTTCACATGTTGAGAGACTACATTTTTGGCAGAGTACATCCTCCAATATTTTTCTCTCTTCGCTGACTCAAATGACTGCTGTAATTGTGGGTTATTTCTTGGATTATTTTAATGACGAGTGACTAAAAATAAAATTCACATTTCTTGCTCAACCTAGTTCAGTTTGAGTTTGTTAGGGCAACTTGAACTCAGGTGAAGTTAATTTCCCATGTAGCCAAAAAAAAATAAAAATGTAAAATGTCATGCGAATCCTGTACCTCTGAACTGGGTTGGCTGAGACTTGTCAGTTTGGCCTGTACTGACAGCCCCCTTCCTCCCCTCCAAAACTCTGGAGATCTCTTCTTCAAGGTAGTGAGGATCCCGTTGGCCCGGCATGCCGATACAGCTACACGGCACACTGTGCTCTCACAGCATAGCACAGCACAGCATAGCAGCACACCTCGGCTTGCTTACCCATCCGCTTTTTCCTGCTCTTCACACCTGTGGATGGGTTCTGTTTGCTCACACACACACACACACACACACACACACATGCATGTGCACACACATGCCCAGATACACACACGCACACACTCACAAACATGCACAAACGCATGCACACCACACACACACATGCACACACACACAGATAGATAGATGCACACACACGAAGACACACACACACACACACACACACACACATCTTTTTCAGTTCCAGAGTCTCCACAGCTTTGTGGGTGGGGAGGCAACCCTAGTCGACTCTGCCCAAAGAGACCCAACCCTGAGCAGAAGAAGCACTCTCCCTCCCTTGCACGCCCACACACACACACACACACACACACACACACACACACACACACACACACACACACACACACACACACTCACAGCCCTGCAGACATGCCACACACCCACTCACTCACACAGACTCTCTCTCTCTCTCTCTCTCTCTCTCTCTCTCTCTCTCTCTCTCTCTCTCTCTCTCTCTCCTCTCCGCCTGATCGATTTCCATCTCAATATCACCCACCCGCTCAGTATCTCCCAGCCCAGACCGGGGACCACGTGCAGAGATTGATCCTCAGAAGAAATCTGAGATGGAAAATTGGAATTGAGCGACACCTTGCTTCTTCGCATCCCTCCTTGGGCAGAGAGAGAGAGAGAGAGAGAGAGAGAGAGAGAGAGAGAGAGAGAGAGAGAGAGAGAGAGAGAGAGAGAGAGAGAGAGAGAGAGAGAGAGAGAGAGAGAGAGAGAGAGAGAGAGAGGAGGAGGCCCAAATCGATGCTTAAAGAGAAAGGGAGTCGTGCCGACAACATTCATTAATAAATTAATTGATTGCTTAAGTAGATGCGAATGATGTGAAGGACAGATGGGAGGGTGTGTGTTGTTGTTGCACGAAGAGCACGCTGTGTGTTCTGAGCTAAGCTTATATTATGGGATGTCTCTGAAGAGTGGTCGAGATTCCGGTCAATAAACTCCAGAGGACACACTTAACCAAACAAAAGAGTGTGAGAGAAAGTGTGTGTGGGTGTGGGTGTTGGTTGGTGTTTACCTCACTCACGTCAGATCATGCGCTACGTAACTTTCGTAAGGCACTTCCGCGCAACGATCTGATGTTGAAGCCCATCGGAGAGATTTCAAGCCATTATTCTCTAACCGGACCAATCAGGGCCGCTGGCTGCTGTAGAGGGTGTGACGTAGCGAAGAAGCAACTGTTTTGAATCCAACCAATCCAACAAACGTAACGAGCGTCTTCGGTTGGTTTCGTTGTGGTTGGCTGCAGTGTACGTCAATTAAATTGATGGACAAGCCGTTTGCCCAGTTAGATTCAAGGATTTCTGGCTCCTGAAATAATTCGTCTATCGCTGAATATCAGATGAACGCGCGTAGCGCTACATCTGACGTGAGTGAGGTAAGGTTGGTGTATAGGTGTGCATAGAATAGAAAAGAAAAGCATGAGTGTTCTTAACTTCATGAAACAGATTGAGAAATGAGGAGAAAGTTCTAATGTGTGAGAAAGCTAGGATGTGTGTGTGGCGCAGTAAAAGAGGAAGTAAGTGAGTGAGTGTGTGTGTGTGTGTGTGTGTGTGTGTGTGTGTGTGTGTGTGTGTGTGTGTTCAGGGAATTGTCTGGTGTCGACTATAGACCTCGACACAGTCAGACAGCAGAGCAATGCTACCCCACAACCCCACAGAGTGCAGAGAGTTCCTTAGGCTACCCTGAGGATTGACAGCACACTGCCCAGCAACACTCACCCCCTCCTCCTCCTCTCTCTCTCTCTCTCTCTCTCTCTCTCTCTCTCTCTCTCTCTCTCTCTCTCTCTCTCTCTCTTAATTTCCCTTGTTATTCACAGTCCAACTGGCTAAATTAGAATGAGGATGGCAGGCAATTTATCAAATGTTAAATTACAAACCATCATTGATACAGGTAATGTTAAAATAATTAATGTAGGGTCAAAGTAGCAGTAAAATTATCAGTAATTTAAATACAAGGTCATAGGTAACTCTGAGAAGTTACTTGAGGGTATTTGCTATAGTAATGACTAAAGTGCTATTTGAAAGTACGGTAACACTTTGCGGTAAGGGTACATGAATTATCATGAATTCATGCATGATTTCATTCATGATTCATTCGTGATTCATGCATTACTTCATCTCTGAATATCTAATGACTCATCAGGTATTAGCATGAATTCATCGTTTATCATTAATGACCTCCTGCTGAAATAGCAGATGATCTTAAGCATTAATTACTCTGGGTACATCATCATGAGTCATGACTAATTACACATGATCATGATGTTTCTGTTCAAAAGAATTTGATATAATTTGATATAATAAAAGTACTTATTTAGCCTACTTTGGCCTAGTCATACGCCATACGTCAACTAAATTTTACCAATTTAACCATGTCAACACTTTAGTTGAGGGGGCACAAACATGATGAATTCATCATGATCATGCTAATAATCATGACTCATGCTAATTAATCATGACTCATGATGATGTACCCAGAGTAACTAATACTTAAGATCATGTGCTATTTCAGCAGGAGGTCATTAATGACAAACAATGAATTCATGTTAATTCATGATAACTCATTAGACTTTCAGAGATGAAGTAATGCATGAATCATGAATTTATCATGAATTATTTCATGCATGAATTCATGATAATTCATTAACCCTTACCGCAAAGTGTTACCGAAAGTACTTGTGATATTGATGATAAAAGAATACAAAATTCACAAAGAATGTGGTCATCTAAATAATGAACAAAGCTGTAAATAACCAATAAGAGAAAGGTGCAAACATAACCATCAGGATGATGTAAGTGCCATAAATTATGCAATAGTCTCTCTCTCTCTCTCTCTCTCTCTCTCTCTCTCTCAAATACTCTTACTCACTCATGTACGGAGGTCATACCAGGTAAAGTCACCTGTAAAATAGTTACATGCTGGGAGCAGATTGATTTTTGGGGGGGTGGGGTGGGAAGGGGGTGTAGAGATTTGTGGCCTAATCCTGGATTAAATTAAAGCCGTGCCTCCCTTCGTCCTGGCACCGTATCAGCTGCGGATCAGCCATCACGCCAGAGTAGCCCCCTGTCTCTCCCCGTCACCTGTGCAGATGCACCAGAGGAAACGTTCAGACGGACACACACGCATCCACAGGGGAACATATGGTCACTCTCACAGCAGCAGGCGCCAGGCTGCAAATGCCACTGGGATACAGGAAGTGCTGGAGGAAGTGTGCTGAGATACTGTATGTAGTGCAGAGGAAGAACATTGATTTAGAAGATAATTCAGGGTTTCCCCCAGCTCCTCATACTGTAGTTAAGACGATCAGTGACCACCTTGACAACAAATTCCATCCACATTGACTAAAAGGTAAAATTTTTGTATCTTGAACTTTTAATTTCAAAAGTTGCTTTACAAAATATTTCACAGCTAAGGTATGTTTTTGTGCTTCCTATATCATATGAAACCGCACAACCTTTCCAATGATATTAGTCACTCGCCTCTGACCAAACCACCCCCCAGCCCCCCCATCCCCATTTTCACCCGCACCTTGACTGACACTGAAGCACTGTATTCTATAGATATCAGTGAGGAAGAAGGAAATCAGGGTGGAGGAAGAGAACAGAGGCTTGATGGCTTGAGCGAGGCCTATGGACGTAAAGAAATGCATTCAACTACAGTAGGGTCACTTTTAGCTTTGACTACATTTCCCATAATGCTTTGTCTGGAATCGAGAGTAATGCTGGTTTGGGAGGCTGTTAAGGAGAGAGGACTTGATGAATGTTTTGGATGGCGCAGAAGAAGTAAACTATTTCAGCTCCAAGCTCGTCTGTACTCCCGAACTCATCGCCTACACCACGTAATAAGGCCTCGCGAGGATCCCAAAGTATCGGAGAGATAAAAACATGCATAAAATATATGACAGAAGGGAAGGGAGAAAAAAACAAGAAGAAGTGAATTGTAAAATGGCCCTGCTGGGTGGAGAGAGAGAGAGAGAGAGAGAGAGAGAGAGAGAGAGAGAGAGAGAGAGAGAGAGAGAGAAACTAGGCGAATGACTAAAACAAAAGAAGACTTCAGAAAACAGAGTAGCCTACGAGGTGGCAAGAGACAGGGAGAACAACTGATAAAAATACAGAAAGAAAGAGAGAGAGAGAGAGAGAGAGAGAGAGAGAGAGAGAGAGAGAGAGAGAATAACAAGAGAGGAAGAAAGAGTGTTGGACTGACGAGAAGCTGTCTGCTGGTAT
>JAODXP020000029.1:12933400-12935900 GCA_027497455.2 Sardinella longiceps
CACAAATGTGTAATGAACAGCCCACATGTATACATCCCATTGTGTGCACATAATAGCTACGGACTGGCTCAAAGTCTTGTGTGTGGATAATCTGCAGAGGGAAAGGTCCACAACACACACCAATACCAGCTATACACACACACACACACACACACACACACACACACACACACACACACACACACACACACACACACACACACACACAAGTCAAACAGAAGTGAACACACACCTTTCAACAAATACATGTCCTACTTTCGCTCAGCTATACCACTGTGCATGTCCATACAGGACATAGACAACAAAGAATACATTTCTATATACCAACATCCATGCATGCAGAAAAAGTGTTTGTGCACTAGCACTTACATACACACACACACACACACACACACACACACACACACACACACATACACCTGTCTACAAATACACGTCCTACTTTCACTCAGCCATACCACTACCCATCCAAATAGACATACACACAGACACACACACACACACACACACACACACACACACACAGAGACACAAACACAAACACACACACAGACATCCCCATCCCGCACAGTATAGCAAAGTAATTGATGGACTGCTGAGGCATGTTCATCACCTCCAAAAACAATCACGGGCTCCCTGACCCAGCTCACCTGCTCAGTGACAAACACCTGGACCAGGAGCAAATAGAGTCCACCCCCACCCCACCCCCAACATCACCATGCCTCACCCTCCTTCCTGTCATTCTGATTTGGCTTGGCAGAGTGTGTGTGTGTGTGTGTGTGTGTGTGTGTGTGTGTGTGTGTGTGTGTGTGTGTGTGTGTGAGAGAGAGAGAGAGAGAGAGAGAGAGAGAGAGAGAGAGAGTGTGTGTGAGTGTGTGTATGTGTGTATGTGTGTAGTGTGTGTGTGTGTGTGTGTGTGTGTGTGTGTGTGGGACGGAGCTCCCGACCCTTGAAGCAGTGAGGAGTGAAGAGCTGAAGATGACATTACCCTGCTGCTGCTGCTGCTACTGCTGCATATGTGTGTGTGTGTGTGTGTGTGTGTGTGTGTGTGTGTGTGTGTGTGTGTGTGTGTGTGTGTGTGTGTGTGAAAGACAGAACCTCGTGACACGTCTGGATGGGGACTGACAGACACAATAAAATATCAATGTCACCTGAGGGAGGAATAGTGAGACAGAGAGAAACACTAGAATGAGAGCTAAGGATGGATAGATAGATAGATAGATAGATAGATAGATAGATAGATAGATAGATAGATAGATAGATAGATAGATAGATGAGATATAAAATAGACAAAGATATGAAAAGAGCATAAGACACAACTTGTAAGATTAAGAGTAGGGTAGATAAATTGAAGAAGGGCAGAGAGAGGAAGAGAGAGAGAGAGAGAGAGAGAGAGAGAGAGAGAGAGAGAGAGAGAGAGAGAGACCAAGCTGTTTCCCATCCTTGTCCAGCACATCAACAGCATGTTAATGCTCATGAGTAGGTATTGATCTGTGTGCTCTCTCTCTCTCTCTCTCTCTCTCTCTCTCTCTCTCTCTCTCTCTCTCTCTCTCTCTCTCTCCTGGCCACGCTACAGAGACCTGGTGCTAACATGACAACAACACTAATCTCACTATACTGCAATATGTGTTATTACAGCCCTGAGAAGCTCCTCCATGAAGCATGCATTTCAAACACGTCATGAATGCAGGCATCCGCCAAAATTTCTCTGGCGGCTCGTGCAGAAATCAATGTCAGAGCAGGAACGATACACTAAATATGACATATTGTATGGATTTTGGACACAGTGATATATCAGGTATATGTTACATATATCTACAGTGAGTTTGTATAAGGTGTATGGAGGCATTGCAGCATGGGTGAAGAATCACTCAAAGCATAATTGATGTCATTGCTTGAGACAGAAGTAGGTGTAGCATGGCTAAGGTGCTTGTGGCTAAGGACTGAGTGAGTGTGTTCTGTCATAAACAGGAAGTGTCATTCTGCTCAGAACGAAGTTTGCCTGGAGCTGTCAATGTATATACAGTACATTCACACACACACACACACACACACACACACACACACACACACACACACACACACACACACACACACACACACACACACACACATTTGACCTGCATTTTCATGCTCTCGTACGCAGACATACTCAATCATGTACATCTACAGTACATATGCATTCATAGTAATTCACATTACACAGACACAGCACACACACACACACACACACACACACACACACACACAAACACACACACACACACACACACACACACACACACACACACACACACACACACACGCTTGTAGCCTAAGGGACTCCTTAAGAAACTTGCCTGCGGCAAAAAGCATGCCCCCTGCAGAAAACCTCTAACCTCTTCTCTTCAAACTTCCTCCTCCACTCTTACACTCTGACTCCCCTTTCACCTTCCATCTTCCCGTCTCTGTAGCCCTCTCTAAATCTTTCTCTTTTTTATTCCCCCTATCACTCTCTCCA
>JAODXP020000029.1:12943400-12948400 GCA_027497455.2 Sardinella longiceps
CACTACACAAACCAAGCCCCCGCCCCCTCTCTCTCACACACACACACACACACACACACACACACACACACACACACACACACACACACACACACACACACACACACACACACACACACATGCACATTAATCTTAGTATATCGAGGAAATATGCATGAAAATTAGAATATTTTATACTGGTAGTGTGACTTAAATCTCCGTACCCACTGTGAGTGCTGCCATGTCTTCTAACTTTTGAAACTTGCACACAATAAAACTGCTGACGTCTCCACACAAGGTGTTCTGGCACTTCATCACACACTAATAGAGATAGTCAGCTAATTAGCTAGCTACAATGACGCAGATGTAAGCTGATTGCATTACGGCAGCTATTCCCACACGGTGGAACCAGAACCAGGGTCTTGTCCTCCAGACGACCCCGGCTGTATCCATACGCGGCTGGGGGGATGAGTGGCAGCGTGCCGGACCCCCTCCGGTGAGCGGCCCGGTTCCCTTTTTCCCCTTATCTGGGACTGGCGGAAAGACATCTTCAAATACCGCGGCGCAGCCACGAAAGCCCCCCAGGACAGCCCCGCGTGTGACTTATTCATTTTTCACACGAGTTTGCTTAATTTCATTACTGCAGCGATTAATTAAACCGAGCTGACTTTAGTTTGAACCTCCGACAAGGCAACCCGAATTTGGAACACCCAATTTTCTCTGACCTAAAAACGACATACAAAAAAAAAAAGAGAGAGAGAGAAAGAGATAGAATGAACTTGTAAAGGAATATCATGCAACTCAAAAGAGTTGGTGCTGCTAACATGCACAGCGGTTTACTCCGCCGTGTGTTTCGACGTGTTGTCAGCGGTTCAGAGAGAGTGCAGACTTTGTTCTTGTGAGGCTCGAGCGAAAAATGTGCATGCACGTCATGCACGCTCAATCAGGACGGAGAGGAAGGCCAGACGGTGCCTCTTGACAGCCTCCATGCTTTTCATCTTTTTCATCTGCCTGCCTGCATTCATCTTTTTCTTTATTTCACTCTGTCCCTCTATCCACTCTATCGCTCTCTTTTTTCCCTTGCGTTCCATCTCTCCATCTCTCTGTCTCTCAAACGCCTTGCAACAGCAGGAAAGTCAAAGAGAGACACTGATTTATTTCCCTGGACATAACATTATGGCAACTTATTAACATACACCTGCATGGACATGCACTCACACACACACACACACACACACACACACACACACACACACACACACACACACACACACACACAAACATATCCTCACTCACACACATAAAGACACACACACACACACATACACACAGAGACATATTGCAGCTTCCATCTTAACTGGCAATTTTCCACACGTCTGTCAGAAAAGCGATATTGAGAGTAATGGACGGAGAACGTTCCGGGCGGTGACTGACAGGTTGACTAATGCCACCGAAGAGGAGAGCCACAGACGGCTGCCATCCAAGCGGCAGGAAGACACACGGGCCGGCAAATACAAACACCACGGTTGCCGCAGCAGCCGCCTCTATAGAAACAGCACTCACACACACACTCACACACAGACACAAAGTGATACACACACACACACAAACATCTTACACTCGCACGGACGCACCCGGAGAGCCGATGAGGCAGCCTGTGCGGATGACATAGGTGAGCCGGCGTTGAATTGACAGGGAGAAGGAATAGATTTTTGAAAAGCTGCTGGGGATCTTGCGGGGGCGAAGGCCGCGGCTCTAGTGGCGGAGCTGAGAGGGGAAGCTCGCTCGCCGGTGCGGATTAGAGGGGATTGGGCCGAGAGAAAGCGCCTCTTTAAGTCGGAGCTTCCGCTTCTCCTTTGGACCTCCCTCTTCTTTTCTCCTGCCAACTCGCTGGCACTCTCCTCCTCCTCCTCCGATGCTCTCCGCACCCTCTCTCTCTCCTACGTGTTGGCATGTCTGTCTCCATCCCATGCCCCCTCTTTCCACTGCCCATCTCTCTCTCTCTCTCTCTCTCTCTCTCTCTCTCTCTCTCTCTCTCCCTCTCTATCGCTTCCAGACTGCAGCTGATTGATGATGAGTGTGCTCTCTGTCAAGGACGGGCGGCTTGTTAGAAAAGGCCCATTTCATTTGGGCCGAGGATGAGAGAGGGATTACAGCAAAAAAAAAAAAAAAAAGAGGGGGTTGAAGGAGTAGGAGGGGGAGATGGAGGTTGGGATGGGATGGGATGGGATGGGGTTGAGGGTAGAGGTGGGTGAGGAGATGGCTGAGGTGAGAATGAAAAAGCAGAAAATGGGAGAATGAGAAAGCTCCACCTGTCTCGGGGCTCTGTCAGCAGAGAGCTCATAAGGTCTCAGGTGAGCAACGCTGTCATGTTTTTTTTTTCTTTCAAAACATAGGGATGTGTGTGTGTGTGTGTGTGTGTGTGTGTGTGTGTGTGTGCGTGTGTGTGTGTGTGTGTGTGTGTGTGTGTGTGTGTGTGTGTGTGTGTGTGTGCGTGTGTGTGTGTGTGTGTGTGTGTCCGTCCCAGCCCCGGTACGGTGAACACACCCAGGGGGGCTGCGGCGGGGTCGGGCCAGGGGCTGATCTCCGTAGGCCGAGGCACTGATTGATGACACACGAGACTGCGGCATCCATCACTGCCCCGGGCCCTGGCTCCCACGGGGAGCGCCTGCTGAAGGTTGCTGTTGTTTTTGTTGTGCTTAATGTTTTTTTTTTTTGGCGCTGTTGTTGTTGTTGTGGTTCTCCCTCTCTGACAATAGAATCTCAGGATCTTCCTATTTCTTTTTTTTCTTTCTTTTATTTTTTTTGTTCTGATGGGATGATGAAGAGGAAAGAAGAGTGAGAGAAGAAGAGTGTGAGAGAAAGAGAGAGAGAGAGAGAGAAAGTGGGTGCGGGAGAAAAAAAAAAGCCTTTTCTGCTTTCACGGATCGATACCGTAATGAGGATAAGCACTTCGGGGAGTAAGAGAAGGGGAGAGAGAACACAGGGAAGAAAAAAGTGAGAGTTTGAGGGGCGAGCGATGGTGGTGTGGGAGGAGTGGTGCTGGTGTGAGAGCGAGAGAGAGAGTGAAGGTTGATAAGCTGATGAAAAGAGATAATTGGCTTAAGGCATGAAGGACTTTGCATTTAGACTGGATCTGCATCCACCTGAACACATCTCGACGATCATGCCACACACACACACACACACACACACACACACACACACACACACACACACACAGAGAATAAAGCAAGGAAAACACAAAGCACAGACACAGAGAGACCACACACAGCTTTGTCAAAGTCAAAGGTACATCACAGAAGTGCAGAAACTTCCACTTAAGCTACAAACAGGACCAAAAGTAAACCCTGTTGTCAGACACACACACACACACACACACACACACACACACACACACACACACACACACACACACACACACACACACACACAATAACAGGGATGTACTCAATAGACTGTCAGAGGTGAATTTTACAGGGATACTCCACCTTATTATGAATTTGGGTTATTCATTCACAGTCTTTCCTGGAGTTACATGTGTGGGTAAAAACATATCAGTTTCAGTGCATGCATTTTCCTAGTCTGGCAACCCCAAGCGTAGCTTAGCATAGGCGCTGGAATGGAATGTTGCCAAAGAGTTGCTATCTGGCTACTTTACATTCCAGCTCCTATGCTAAGCTAAAGTTAAGAAAAAGGTCAAATTGGGGTTACCAGACTAGGAAAAATCATGCACTGAGACAAAAATGCTTTTACGAGACATCTCTTTGTGATAGAACGATGGCCGCACCATGACCTCCCAGTCCTCCACTCCTTCAGCTTTAAACTGGGAACAGATCTACCAATTTTGTCAGTCTTTTACGATTGGAACGTGATTGAGTGCGCCAAACCTACACACTTGATGTGGGACGATTCAGAGTCATGTTTGAGCACAAACCTAGCAAATGAGTTGTCGCCATTTTAATGTCATAATTGGTATCGTATGATATTAGAACAGACCAGTTAAAATAATATGAAACATGTTTGATTCAGTCGGACTCAATCGTAATTGCGTCAACAATGGAAAGAATCGCATCATAACAAATCTGTCACTCAAACGCAAACGACTACGACTGTAACTTGCGACTACCAATGATTGGCCATAACTGGCTCTGACGGTCCATTCTATCAATATCAGGATTAATAATCACCAGGTCTGTTCCCAGTTTTAGATTAAGTGTTTAGATTATCTCCCCAATTCCACCAGAAAGACAGTATTACTGAAAGGACATTTTTAAAGATTTTTAGTAACTTGACACGTTCCTGAACACAAAATCTGTATAAAAACAAGAGTTGCAAGATATTTTTTTGGACTATAGCATTTTGTTGCTGCAGCCAGAAGAGGAACCCCAAGATACAGGGCCATCAGACATATACAGCTTCTGCAATAGGTTCAAAAGAGATGTCCCGCTGTGACTTATGAGTACTGATCAAGGCTCCTGTCCTCGAGTACACTCTCACCTGCCTCTCTACCCTTCAATCTGTGTGTGTGTGTGTGTGTGTGTGTGTGTGTGTGTGTGTGTGTGTGTGAGTGTATGTGTGTGTGTGTGTGTGCGTCTGTGTGTGTGTGTGTGTGTGTGTGTGTGTGTGTGTGTGAGTGTATGTGTGTGTGTGTGTGTGTGTGCGTCTGTGCGTGTGTGTGTGTGTGTGTGTGTGTGTGTGTGTGTGTGTGATCCGATGGCTCCCCGCTGGGGCGGGGAGGCAGGGAGGCGGAGAGGGCCTTTAGATGAGAGTGATGAGAAAACTGCACTCTCACTTCACACACGACACGGTTCTAAACACTCTGTTAATGAGTGCGAGAACATCTTCACACTCGGAGGTCGACGCAAGTTTGTTGGATGCCTTTAAACCTTACCACACACACACACACAAATATTGAATGCACCAACACACACAGACAAAATTCTCTCTCTCTCTCTCTCTCTCTCTCTCTCTCTCTCTCTCTCTCTCTCTCTCTCTCACACACACACACACACACACAC